>CM035408.1:182991876-183156876 GCA_020310875.1 Ceratopteris richardii | reverse complement strand
AGCTAGAATGGATGAAGAAAAGCGATAGAAAGAGATAAGGTTTATTTCTCTGATATTTACACATAGATCTAAAACTAGGGCTTGACTTTTTCATTTCATGAATAAAGGTTCATACATATACAAAAACATTCGTTTTGGCCACTCATAGAGAAGATAGGGATGATGATAAAATATTCTCTTCGATACATGTAGAAACTAAAAGCCAACATAATGTTGATCTCATCATGCTCCTTTTCTCCACCTATTTGGGTGATCTCCAAAGGTTCCAATTTTGTGAGCTCTCATTGGAAAGATTGGAAGAAGATGAAACCTCATTGCTCAATACGTAGTGACAGGAAATAGGAGGGGAGCATCAAACAAAATGAGTTCACTTGCATCCCTATTTATGGAATCAAGGAAGTTGAGATGGACGTGTTGGAAGATGCATTTTTGGAAACCTTTTTGAAGGAAAATAATTGTAAAATGATATAAATTTGTAAAAATATTTATGCAATTGTTGTAAAAATAAGGAAGAGTCTTCCTTATGTAGGATAAAATCTTATGTATTTTTTCTAGAATTTTTGGAAACTCCTAGATAGCATATTTTTAGAATAATAGAGGAAAGGACCAAAATTCAAGTGTGAAAAGGGACACTTGAAAATGTATATAAGCTAATTTCCTCTATTATGAGGGGGTTGGTTAATCATTTGTGTACATGCTATCCAAGTGAATAGTGAAGGAGTTTCTGCTGAAAATCGTGTTTCTCCTCTTCTATGTGGTTTCTTTGATTTGTGAGTCTAGATCTTGTGTATCCATGGAGATTTGTGAGTTTCTATTGTATAAATCTGTAGAATGTGTATGAAGAGAGTTGAATACTGTTGTGTTGAGTGATGAGTTGATGAAGAATGGTGCTGGAGCTGAAAATCGTTTGTTTGCACAGAATCGCGATTGTCTCGTCTGTATGATGCAGGTGATATTTTTTTATTTTGACTTCATAATTGTGTTTTGCTAATAAAATAGCATGGAATAGACACCAAGATTGTAGAAAATGGTGTAGATTTGCTCAAGATAATCCAAACCCTAGAAATTTCCTCTTCATCTTCACTATTCTCAGAATTCCAGCCATTATTCTCTTATTTCTTGGATTCTATTATCTTGAAGGGGGGTTGTGGTCTCAAGAATACTTCCAGGATTGGCAAAATAAAGATGTCTTGTTGATTCTTTATGCTAAATGATTGGAGAGGACAACTCCAAAGATCAATAACAAACATTTTTTGGCGCCGTTGCCGGGGAGTAATTCAAAAGCTTCATTGAAGTTGGACCTTGCTGGATCTTCTATTGATGATGGTAACAAACACAAGGGAAAGGTAACACTCTTTAATCAAGAAATGTGAACAATGAAAAGGTAGATGTCTTTTGTTTGTCTTTTGGGAATAGAAAGCAATAGATCATCTTTTTTTACATAGGTTCTTGCATCAAGAAATAGTGTTGGCCACCAAAAGCCAGAATATAAAATGAGTTTGGCAGTTCTGTCACTTGAGAAGTGTCCTCCTGCCACTCCAGAGTGTGCCATTTCCAACATTTCTAGATATTTATTCTCAGGAACACAAATTCTTAGGTATCCATCCATTCCTCTCTTATACAACTGTTCCCCTATCAATTGATATTCCTCAGAGATTACTTGTAAGTTTTTTTATTCTGTACCAGCTTTCACTTGTTTTCCTTTCTCCTTCCTTCTCAATTCTCCAATGATATTTTCACTCCAATCTGGATTTTTCTGGAACCAATATAGAGTTATGAATTCTGAGTCTTGTAATGCTTGGCACTTCTTGCAATTGGCAATGTATTTTGATACATCTTGAATTTTATTAGGCCAATGTACCCCCATCCTATTGAGATTACTTAGGGTGACTACCCTAGAAGCATGAGTGCAAGGGTTCCAATGATGAGCTCTCCTCAGGTATTCTTGTTGCTCCTCCTCAGGAGTGCAATATTCTAATATGCCAGTGTGGTTAAGATGGTATAAATGCCCAGCTAGTAACATGAAGTTCCTGCTTTGCAATACTAGGTGTGCATTATTCCCAATTGTTGTACAAGGTCCCATGGTTAATAATTGTACTAAAGTCATGGCCCACTCAGGAACACTTTCTACCTTAAAGAGATAAGTGTCTGGCAGATTGTCATCTAACGGTGAACTGGGTTCTTCAGACTGGATTCGAGATAAATGATCTGCTCTCAAGTGTGTTTTCCCTTGTCTGACTACCACTTCAAACTCAAACTCCATTAGCAAAAGAAACCATCTGACTATTCTTCCTGTGTGACAAGGTTTATTTACCAAATATAACAGAGCTTGATGGTCTACAAAGAACTTAAACTTGTTGGCCAAAAGGTAATGTCTGTATTTTTTTACAGCAAATACCATACCCAATCCCTCTCTTTCAGTGGTTGTGTAAGTTTTCTCTGCTAGGTTCAATTGTCTACTAGCATAGGCCACTGGAAAATCTAACTTGCTTCCTTCTATTGGTTGTGCTAACACACATCCCAGAGCATAATTGGAAGCATCCACATGAACATAAAAAATTTTGTCCCATTGAGGTGTTTTTAGAATTGGGGCTGTTACCAAACAAGTTTTTAGAGTTTCAAAGGCTTGGTCACACTCCTTGGTCCACTCAAACTTTGTGATTAGGGCATATAAGGGTTTTGCTATGTCAGCAAATTTGTGTACAAATTTCCTATAGTATCCACAATGTCCCATGAAAGTTTGAAGTTCCTTTACACTTGTTGGTCTTGGAAGCTCTATTATGGCCTTTATTTTCTTCTCATCAGTTAAACTTCCATTTTTAGAAACTATATGACCCAGCATTCTTCCTTGTCTCACAAAGAATACACATTTCTCTGGATTTAAGCATACTCTGTAGGTTCTGCATTTCCTAAATATATTTTGTAAGTCCTGCAGGTGATCTTGTCTTTTTAATGAAAAAGTACAAAGATCATCTACATAGATTTCCATCACCTTTCTCAGGAACTCTTTGAAGATATGACACATCAATCTGTGAAAAGTTGCTGGAGCATTAGTTAACCCAAAGGGCATAACCCTAAAGGCATAAATTCCCCATTCTGTGGAGAAGGCAGTTTTATGTTGGTCTTCCAATGCTATGGGAACTTGGTTGTATCCTGAAAATCCATCTAAAAAACTGTAAACCTCCTTCCCAGCAACTCTTTCTAGAAGATGGTATGTTATAGGCAGTGGATAATTGTCCCTTATAGTTGCTGCATTTACCTTTTTCAAGTTAATGCATACCCTAAGTTTCCCATTCTTTTTTGGTACCACAACTATAGGAGATATCCATTCTGTATACTCAATTTCATAGATGAAATTGGCAGCTAATAGCTTGTCAATTTCTTCCTTTATCTTAGCAGAGTATTTATCATTAAATGTGTAATGTCTCTGTTTACTAGGTTTTGCTTCAGGTGTAATAGGAATCTTATGCTCACAGATTTTTGGATCAATACCTTTCAAATCCTTGTAACTATAAGCAAATACATCCCTATATTTTCTTGCCAAGTTTCTGAGTGCCTCTTCTTCTTGGGTTGTCATGTCGTCAGCCACTACAATGTGTCTTTCTTCTCCCTCCTCTTGAGTGATCATGATCTTTTTAGTTTCTTCCTCATTATCATAAGCCTCTCCTTTCTTCTTTTCCCTCTTTGGTTTCCTTCTGAGAAGTAATCTATTTTCCACTTCATAAGTCTTGAAATTTTCTGGTACATCAAATTGTTGGTCTTTGTTCATTTCCCTTGTCTTCTTCTCATTTTCCTGATTTTCTTCTATTTCCTTGTGTTTGTTTTTCTTGTACTTACCTGCGATCTTATCCTTAATAGCATCTTCAGCTTTTACTTCCTCCAAAAATTGTCTTTCCTTTTTCTAATATTATTTCTTCTTCTATGTCCTCTTCTGTTCTGGATACCTCTATCATTTGTATTCCAATATGAAAAATATCATATCCTTCTTCATTTTGAAATTCCACTCCTACATATTCATCACTGGCTAGATCCATGGTAGCCAAAATTTGATTCCACCCATAGGGCTCAAATTCCTCATCCTTGAATTGTTGAGGTACATAATTCTCATCTTGTAGCCCTCTTTCTTCCACACAATCCTCTCTTCTTAATCTCCTTTTCCTATTGGTCAGATTTCTTATCATATTGCATCTCCATACAGATGATTCAGCTTCATCCTGGTCCTCCATTTCTGATTCCTCACTCAACTCTTGATTCTGATGAATTTTAGAGGGGGTATGTCACAGTCGTGCCCATTTCTTAGATTTACTTTAGTTATTCTTCCTTTGCTCTGTAGGTATAAGCAATCATTACCCCAATCTTGTACAATTTGCATTTGTCTCATGAATGGTCTGCCTAGGATAATTTCATATGAAGTAGATTGTGGGAATTCAACTATAGCAAAGGTATGTTCTATCTCTAACCCACATATGTCCACAATCACTTTTTCCCATATCCCTAGGGGTTTTTCAATGTGTCCATCTGCAAGTTGCAATCTCATTTTTGTGGGTAATAATTCACTTTTTCCCCATTTCTCCCAAGTTTGTTTAGTCATGATGGCCACTCCTGATCCACTATCCAAAATAGCTTTGGCCTGGTTTTTACCAAATTGTATTTTTAAAGTTGAATTTCCCTCTTCTCCCTCACAATATCCTCCTATCTTATCAATGGGAATATACCACAACTCCTCCATTTCCTGTAGTTGTGGGTGAAGATTTTCTGGTGTTGTTTCCCATTTTTCCACTTGGTTCTGTAGGTGAGGATTTTGTTTTATTAAATCTTCCCATGTGGTGTGATACAGAATTGTGCATCTTTTGTCTATATTCACTTGGAGTGTTACTTGTGGGTTTTCTTCCTTGATACTCTTTCCTCTTGTTTTTGTTGTCTCAGATTCCTCAACTATTTTTTGAGAATTGTCTTCTTCCCCCATTTTGAGTTGTACTTCGCGAATGATCTGTTTACACTTCTGCATTCTTTCATGTTCTAAGTCTGGCATAGGATAAGCCATTGTATGATCAGCAGGACTTGGTCCTTCTTGAATTCTTCCTTTGTATGCTTTTATCAGAGTGTCTAGACTTTTTGAATTTCCTATTTCCAACTGGGTCTGTGTCTTTGGAGGAGAAGTATTGTTTGATTGTTCCCTATTTTCTTCTTCAATATTTTTACTCATTTTTTGCTTCCTCTCCCATTTCCCTTTTTGTCTATTTTTCTTCACCTTTGAGTTTGATTCTTCATTTTGTTCCTTTGTTGTTCTTTGTTGTTTTGTTTGTGACCTTGTTACAGCATTTACATCCACTAAATCAATGTCACTCAATTCTTCCTGTTCCATGATACTGACTGCTTTTAGTGGTATGTTATTAGATGTGTTTTGTTGTTTTTGGGGATTTTTTGGGCAATCCTTTATCAAATGCTCCCTACCACAATCCTTGCAATATGCTCCTTCTATTCTCAATGTAGGAGGTTGTGGAGAATCTCTAATAAAATGATCTCCCCCACACCTATAACAAATTATCTTTGGTCCTCCTTTGAATTGAGGTTTTTGATTGGACATGTAATTATTGGTTATATACATGAAAGTGGCAGTGTCCATCTCAATTCTTCCATTTCCCAAGTCTAAGGCTTGTAATTCTGGCTCTCTTGATTCATAACCTTCCCATTATTCTTGAAATCCGTCATTCCATTGATAATCTTCTTTGTATGGTGACTTTGTTCTTGAATTTCCCTCCTCTACTGGTGTGTATTTGATTGGCACTACATTTGTTGGTATAGGAGGTTGTTGCCCTAGCACAGGTCTTGGTTGCTCACTATACATTGATTCTCTTTGGCTCCCATAGTCTCTCTCCTTTATGGGTTGTTTATTATAGAAGCATTCCTCCCTGGTATGGTTGGTCCATTTCCTCTCTAGTGTACAGTATTTGAGTGTCTTTCTGTCTTGCAAATGTGGAGGTTTTTGATATGGGCAATGTTGTATCAGATGACTTTCTCCACAATTGTAGCATTTTTTATTTATGTTTATCCTGGAGTTTATCAAACTGGTTTTAGTACTTACCTCTAGGGCTTTAGCAATGGCCTGAGCCAACTCTTCTGCTGGAGGAATTTTGTCCTCATATGACCTGGGTTGATCAAATGCTAACAAATCTTGGCCTCTATTGTCCTCCAAATCTATTGCTTCTTTCACACAAGCTCCTAGATCAGGGCATCTCCTGTAGTATACTAGGGTTCTTAATTGAGCACTTCTCAACCCTTCTATGAATAGGGATACCTGTCTAGCCATGGAAGGGACTTCCTCTTTAGGGCATCTATCAATATATTGCTTAAATCTCCTGGCTGCCTCTCTGACATTTTCATCTTTTTGTTGCTTAAAACTATGTATCAAAGTGGCTGTGCTATGTTTTATCCCAGTCTTTGAGAATTCTCCAATAAAGGCCTCTAGGAAGGATTCAATATCTAGGTACATTTCTTTTCTTAAAGGGATGAACCATGATAATGCTGGTCCAGTTAGGGTTAGACCAAATGCCTCAAATTGAACTTTGTAATCTTCCACCTCCTCCGCTCTAATTAATTGCCTAAACTCTGCAGCATGAGCATGGGGATCTGAATACCCTTCATACTGATTTTTCATACATTTGTCTACTTGATATGGTCTAAGCATTCTACCCTGAGGTTGCCAATGGTGTCTTCTTCTGAGTGGAAATTCATTATATCCTTCTGGTTCTTTGTCAAAGGGATTTGGTGAAGCATGTGTCCTCCTCCCATGTTGTTGCTCAGTATTAGTGTAGTTTTCATGTGGTCTAGGTAAATCTGGTTGTCCCATGTTATGTTCCCAAGGTCCTTTGTCAGCACATTGCCCTAAGTCATTTGAATTTTCTGGGTCTGGGGAGAAGATGTACACACACCCTTGCCTATCATCATACCTACCATCTTTGAACTGGGCTATAGGTGTTATGTTTAAGGGAACTTCTAAGTTTCTCAATCTAATGAGAAACTTATGCATCCCATCCTCATATACATAGGTACCAAACCTATTTGTATACATGTACTTTAGAATATTTCTGTAATCCCCAGTTTCAATCGGCTCATTTGTTTCATTTAAATTTTCCATGTTGTTTTCTTGCCCTAAATTTCTTTCCTGAGCTTCCCCTACTCCTGACTCTATCTCCTTCCTTCCTAGGTCTTGCTTGGTAAGTGAATTTAGTTTGTTCCCAGACCTAAGGATCATTCAGCTAATTTTCACGATTTTGAACTCAAAATCGTGTTTTTCACGATTTTGTGTTCAAACTAGTGATTTTTCACCAATTTCTGTTGAAAATCGTGTTTTTCACGATTTTCTAACTAGGGTTGTGTTTTTCCACGATTTTGTGACTAAACTCGTGTTTTCCAAGATTTTGAACTCAGAATCGTGTTTTTCACAATTTTGTGTTCAAGCTAGTTATTTTTTACTATTTTTTGTTGAAAATCGTGTTTTTCACGATTTTCTAACTAGGGTTGTGTTTTTCCACAATTTTGTGTCCAAAATCGTGTTTTTCATGATTTTGTGCTCAAACTAGTGATTTTTCACCAATTTCTGTTGAAAATCGTGTTTTTCACGATTTTCTAACTAAGAAAGTGTTTTTTCACGATTTTGTGACTAAAATTGTGTTTTCCACGATTTTCAACTCAGAATCGTGTTTTTCACGATTTTAAACTCAGAATCGTGTTTTCCACAATTTTGTGTTCAAACTAGTTATTTTTTACTATTTTCTGTTGAAAATCGTGTTTTTCACGATTTTCTAACTAGGGTTGTGTTTTTCCACGATTTTGTGACTAAAATCGTGTTTTTCACGATTCTGTGCTCAAAATCGTGTTTTTCACGACTTTGTGCTCAAAATCGTGTTTTTCACGATTTTGTGCTCAAAATCGTGTTTTTCACGATTTTGTGTCCAAAATCGTGTTTTTTGCTCAAAATCGTGTTTTTCACGATTTTGTGTCCAAAATCGTGTTTTTCACGATTTTATGCTCACAATCGTGTTTTTCACGATTTTGTGCTCAAAATCGTGTTTTTTGCTCAAAATCGTGTTTTTCACGATTTTGTGCTCAAAATCGTGTTTTTCACGATTTTGTGTCCAAAATCATGTTTTTTGCTCAAAATCGTGTTTTTCACGATTTTGTGCTCAAAATCGTGTTTTTCACGATTTTGTGTCCAAAATCGTGTTTTTCACGATTTTATGCTCAAAATCGTGTTTTTCACAATTTTGTTCCCAGACAATCGTGATTGCTCACAATTGTAAGTAACACGATTTTCTGATGAAAATCGTGTTCTGGGAATCGCGATGTTGTTCTTTGTTCTGAAAATCGCGATTTTGTGTTGACCTCAGAATCGCGATTTTGAACAATTTTTTGAATTTTTTCAAGTTTTGATTTTCAAATTTCTCTTTCTTCTACTGGAATCGCCTTATTGATTTTTTAACATGCAATGAAACAACTTAACCAAAAACTAATGTTTTCTTAGTAAAAAACTCAAAAGTCAGTCGCGATTCTGTGATTTTTAGTTTTTTCCCATTTTTTGGTGCTATGTGATCTCTTGAATGCAAAAACATATACTCAAAAATAATGCTAAAACTTTTACCTTGCTTGCTTGGTTGGAAATTTCTCCAAAGACAACTGATTGCTGAAAGTCGTGATTTTGCCCGATTCTGCTCACTCTCTCTCTCCCTTAATCTCACTCAAATGAGTTTTTGTTTCAATTTCAGGTTTTTATAGTGTCCAGAAAATCGCGATTTTGTGTGATTTTCACAATCCTTCACTCTTCCACTTGTCCAAGCTTCACTTACCCAATCTTGATGACATCTTTTGCAACTTTCTTTTCTCAAAGTACCCAAATATGCTAGACTTTCCAAAAATTTTCCCTTACAGAAAATCGCAATTTTGTGCAGGAAATCGTGTTTTTTTCTGTAGAACTTATTGTGCAAATTTGAGTATTCTTTCTTCTTGCTTTCTTTCAATACCTTCTCTCCTTTGTAATTCCCCCAATTCCTGTACTGTTGCACCAAAATCACAACCTTACTCAGAAAATCGCGATTTTGTGCAGAAAATCGTGTTTTTTTCTAAACTTCTCATTTTCTGAAAATTTGAGTATTCTTTGCTCTTGTCCCCCTCCAGTATCCTTTACCAACTCCAATTCCACAATCACCTGCAATTTTACCTCACAATCACAATCATTAATCAGAAAATCGCGATGTTGTACAGAAAATCGTGTTTTTCAAATTTGCTCACTTTTGACAAATTTTTTACTTTTCTCTCACTTGGTCACTATTACTCTCATCCACAAAGATCCAATACAACTTCCTAAGAAGAAAAGAAATTTGTTTGATTATTTTTATGAATTTTATGAATTTTTTTAGTATTTTGCCCTAAAATAAAGGTGAACACTTTACTTAGGGTTCCTTGTTTTGGTGATCTACTGATCCTATGTTTTATTGATTGGTTATGATTTCTTATGGCTCAGCTATCACAACAGTTCATAAGAAAGTTTTTTCCAAAGAAAATGTGCTATGAAGTGCAAGTAATTTTTGCAAAGATAAACTCAATCACATATTTTTCTTCAAAATGCAGCTCAACTCAAGATTTATGCTCAGATTTGGTTAACAAATGAATCTTTTCTACTTGCATCTAGCTACTTTAACTGACTTTTCCTTAGTGCAACAATGTTATCTTCCCAAGATCCGCATTGGTGCCTAGTACTTGGTCAAAAAGAACTCTAAAAATGCAAGAATAGACTCATGAATCTTTTATACCTGCATCTAGCTACTTTAACTGACTTTTCCTTAGTGCAACCATGTTATCTTCCCAAGATCAACCATGGTGCCTAGTACTTGGTCAAAAAGAACTCTAAAAATGCAAGAATAGACACATGTTACCTCATCTTCAGCTTTCTTGGCTTATATCTTCCACACACCTGCACTTTTACTTCCAAAATGTAATGAGCAACTATCAATTTACAAAAATTTCAGCACTTCCATTTCTAAAAGATGATCTATTGCTTTCTTTTCCCAAAAGACAAACAAAAGACATCTACCTCTTCATTGTTCACATTTCTTGATTAAAGAGTGTTACCTTTCCCTTGTGTTTGTTACCATCATCAATAGAAGATCCAGCAAGGTCCAACTTCAATGAAGCTTTTGAATTACTCCCCGGCAACGGCACCAAAAAATGTTTGTTATTGATCTTTGGAGTTGTCCTCTGCAATCATTTAGCATAAAGAATCAACAAGACATCTTTATTTTGTCAATCATGGAAGTATTCTTGAGACCACAGCCCCTTCAAGATAATAGAATCCAAGAAATAAGAGAATAATGGCTGGAATTCTGAGAATAGTGAAGATGAAGAGGAAATTTCTAGGGTTTGGATTATCTTGAGCAAATCTACACCATTTTCTACAATCTTGGTGTCTATTCCATGCTATTTTATCAGCAGAACACAATTATGAAGTCAAAATAAAAAAATATCACCTGCATCATACATAGAGATAATCGCGATTCTGTGCAAACAGATGATTTTCAGCTCCAACACCATTCTTCATCAACTCATCACTCAACACAACAGTATTCAGCTCTCTTCATACACATTCTACAGATTTACACAATAGAAACTCAAAAATCTCCATGGATACACAAGATCTAGACTCACAAATCAAAGAAACCACATAGAAGAGGAGAAACACGATTTTCAGCAGAAACTCCTTCACTATTCACTTGGATAGCATGTACACAAATGATTAACCAACCCCCTCATAATAGAGGAAATTAGCTTATATACATTTTCAAGTGTCCCTTTTCACACTTGAATTTTGGTCCTTTCCTCTATTATTCTAAAAATATGCTATCTAGGAGTTTCCAAAAATTCTAGAAATAATACATAAGATTCTATCCTACATAAGGAAGATTCTTCCTTATTTTTACAACAATTGCATAAATATTTTTACAAATTTATATCATTTTACAATTATTTTCCTTCAAAAAGGTTTCCAAAAATGCATCTTCCAACAGGAGGACATTCAAAGAGCCAAGAAACTTTGTACAAGGGCTTTTGAAGTTAGAAGCACGTATGGAATGAAGAGAAAATAGAATGGATCAGAATCAAGGACATTGGCTACAAACTCAGATTGGATTATCATGGATGGTGCTTGCTAGAAAAAGGATCCAAACTTGGAACACATACATATGTAGATAAAGAGAGAGAAGGGGAGAGAGAGGTAGAGAGAGAGAGAGAGATCTCATCATTGTACTTTGGTGTGAGGCAGAAAAGCATGACCCTTATCTCTCTTTCTTTACGTGTATGATTGCAACGAAGGTGATTACACCATTCTCTCTCTCTCTCTCTCTCTCTCTCTCTCTCTATATATATATATATATATATATATATATATATATATATATATATATATATATATATATATATATATATATATATATATATATATATATATATATATATATATATATATATATATATATATATATATATATATATATATATATATATATATATATATATAATGCGCATATAAGTGAAGATGATTTTGTGGGTAGTTTTATAGAGAACATCAAAGATTTGAAAGAGCGATTGATTACTACAAAACGTAATGGTTTTGGGACAATTCGATTGTGAAGACTATTGTTATTGAGATAGATGTTGTTTTCTTATCTTATTTTGACTTCTACTGAACATCTAAATAATACTCAAGAGTTAATTTTTGTTTGCTTTTATAAGAACAATCTTGGAAAAGGAGATCAATTATGTGTGCTGTAGATCAAGCTTTTGTTTCTAGTTAGAAAGGGAAAAGCAAATTTGGATCTTGCTTTGGAAAGTAAAAAAAAAAAAAATCAATGCTTCACTATAAACTTATGAATAAAAATATAGGATAAAAGTTGATAAATACAAACACTTTCACAACTACTATCAGGCCAAATGATCATGTGATAAAGAATGCTATAAACTCACTACTAAACGGTCACAAATGAAAGAAGATGGAAGGGTTATTCCTAACACTCCTACTTTGAAGATTGAGTTTGCAAACCTTGTGCAAAACTTTGGCATGCAAATTATTTTTCTTGTTTTCCATGCTTTTGATAACCTAATATGGTGTAATGTTTGATTTAACTTGGTTCACTTTCTAAGAAATATGTGGGGATTTTTTTCTGGTTAAGATGCAACATTCTTCCTTCCCAAACACACTAGAATAAGAGGTGAGCATAACTTGCACCCTCATTTTTTATTGAATGGGGGAAGTACATTTCTTTTTTGTTCAAAGAAATTTTGGCTGAGCATGGGATAAAACACCAATTTATAGGATTATGTACCCCTCATTAGAATATATATAGCCCTTATAGCTTTTGGATTGAGACCATGATGTTATGCTCAAGATAAAGGCATTGACTTTTGGTGATCTTTTTTCTCGATCGAATAATGATAAATAATAATCAGTAGTTTTTTATAAATAATGATTTCCATTGAGTATGCTTGCAAAATCAATTTGAGTTTAATCAAATATGCTGATGTTTCACTGAATAATTCGGTTGATTTGGTTATTAATATGCAAGTAATCAATTTTTATCTATAACTAAGTAATTATAGAACAACTGTATAAGTAATCAAATTCATCATATATTACAAATTCAAAGTTGTACTTGCTCAACCCCTTGAATGTGTTGTTCTTTCAAATTTCAAAGCTATAGGGATATTAGGTTGAAGATTCCCCCATAAAAAGGATCAAAGTTCTGAGCAAAATACACACCCTAAACTCTGGATTCTTGAGGTTGGTTGCATCTCTCTCTTTCTCTCTCTCTCTCTCTATTTCTCTCTCTCTCTTTCTTATCTCTCTCTCTTTCAAGAGTAATATCTTTCAGATAACTCCAAGAGTAGAAAGGTATTATTACTCTTGGAGTTATCTGAAAGATTAAGGCATTCTAATAATCAACCTAAAAGTTATGGCCTAGAAAGTCGTCTAGTAGAGCGCCATACTCTCAAGGAAAATCTACAACATGGAGTCACGCATACTTCAAGCGAATCGAACTAAAAAACTATCATTGTTTAGAGCTTTAAAAAGTATATCATACACTGGACTTTCAAGCTATCTCTATCATACACTAGGACTTTCAAGCTATCTCTATCCTAGAAGGGGATCTAATTCAAGAGGAATTTGAGTTCTTGCATGCTCCTACTTTGGACATGCAAGGGTCCTAGTTATGCCCATTCACATGTAGTTATGGATCAAATAAGCAATGCATACAGTGAGTGCAACAAGAAATGTGAAGATTGCAAAGAATAACAAAACGCAATAGAGGTTCAGATGAATCCTCTTGAGAAATTAGCAAAGGCTCAATTGCAAGGAGCTCATGCTAGAAGAGAAATGGATAACATGACCAAAGGGAGGAAGAGGATTGGTAGAAGAAGCATGAAGCTCCCTCCTCCCCCAATTGGTTTTTATGGGATACTTTATTGGTCCTTATCTTTTTGAACCCTTTCGATGTCATTAACTTGCTTTGGATCCTTGAATCATATGCCACCATCTTCTTTGCTTAATTGTATATCTACCTTAGACTATATCTTTTATAAGATTATTAAAATATAATGGGAGTTTTTGACCCAACAATACAAATTTTGTACGGAAATAGTTTTTGATTTTGACTCAAAATCTAAGATTTAGAATGTTGCATTAAGACATGAGTGAAATTGACACACTTGCATCATTATGGTGTGCTTTACAATTCACTACCACCCTTTTAATATGTTGATTGCAGCCTACCCTTGTTTTAAAGCACATATAAGTGCTTTTTTAAAAACTTGTAGAATTCTTTGAATCCCATGATCCATCTTTTTCACATTCTAAAACAGACACATATTCTATACATGTGCTATATACATACATACATGCATACATATATACATTATATATATATATATATATATATATATATATATATATATATATATATATATATATATATATATATATATATATATATATATATATATATATATATATATATATATATATATATATATATATATATATATATATATATATATATATATATATATATATACATACACACACACACATAAAATCCCATCTTTGTCTCCCTTGCTTGATTTCAAGCATTTTAATATTTTTATTCACTAGAGGAAGATCCAAGTTTAAATTTTCACCAGCAATGCATAAGAGATTAATTTTGGCCACATTGATCCTCTTCGGGCAACCAAAAACTGAATCTTCAAATGTTGAGCAATTTGGATTTCTCTCGATAAGAAATAAGTAGACCAATGAGAATAGTCTACAAAATTGGATCGTGTACACAGTTTGTAGTAATCGATTGCTCCTTCAAATGTTTAATATTTATAATAAAACTATTTTTGAAGGTATTTTATAATCATGTGAGTATTTATGATGATTATTTATGAGTATTTTCAATAAACTTGACTATTTATGATGATTTGAGACACATAAAAGGTGATGTTCCATTTTGAACTTCTTCATGGAGTTCAATTGCTTTGGTACAAGTAGAACGCAAACATTCCAAATGCCAATGAAGCACGAATTGAAGTCTCATATCATGGAGCTGAAGATGTGCTGTCAAGAGAAGAATGCCACCTTCTTTCCTTGTCATGGAGCTGAAGATGTGCTGTCAGACGTTCCAAATGACTATGAGGTCTTCTATCATGGAGCTGAAGATGTGCTGTCAAGAGAAGAATGCCACCTTCTTTGCTTTTCAAAAGAGAGTATGATCTTAGGTGTACTCCTTATATTCACAAGGAAGGAGCATGCAACAACTCAACTACTTCTTCAATGAAATGTCCTTTGAGGATGGAGATAGCTTGAAAGTTCAACTGTGTGCGACATGAATGCGTTGTTTTCAGTTGAGGTCTTCCACACGAAAGTTGGACCAAAGATATTTCCAAGTCATAACTTGTAGGCTGATTGATTGTCTTACTTTTGCCTTTACTCCGCTCTTCAAAGTTACGTGAAGGAGAGAGAGAGAGAGAGAGAGAGAGAGAGAGAGAGAGAGAGAGAGAGAGAGAGAGAGAACTTCGTTTTTCTTATGGGGGTTTGAACTTCAAACACCTCTGCTTTTGAGGTTGTAGGAATGCAAACGCTTGAAATTCTTGTACCTCTAATGAACTATATTCCTTGCTTTTCGATTGTTCTTTTTCTATGTCAACTTAGGGATTCCTTTTATAGACTATCTTATCCTCTTTGTAGTTCTATATTGGTCTTATGTCACTTTGAACTTCCATGATAACATAGTTGGACTATCTTGCTCTATTACTTTGCATTTTATGCCTTAATTTCAATCCCTTGTTGGAAGAAAACAAGCAAAAATTTGAAGTAAAGAGGTCCACCAAAAAGTTAAAATGGGCCATAAAGTACATGCTGATTTTTTGGAGTTTTTCCAAGCAATAAGGAGGAATTGAAGTGGACAATAGAGGCAACCATGGCCATATCTGCCTACACCTAGGGCGATTCTTGTATGTTCAATTCACATATAAAAGAAATTTTATAAACAGCATTCCTCTCTTTTGTAAAGGCCTAGGATTCCTTGAGCCTTGAGAATTGTTGCCCACGCTTGAGGATACTTATCAGTAATTTTAGAAGTCATTTTCATCATTTTTTTAAGTTTTAGGACCAGATTTTTAGTTACTTTTGTCCCAAACTCATGTGAAAAGGGTCATAACTTTCAGCGTAAAAGTAAAAATCCTAACTTTTTACGTACCTTGCACTCAATTGAGAAGAATTTCATGCATCTCTCTTTGTTGGCTCTTATCTTCCATATCCTTCTACATTTGGAGCTTCCATTGTGTGTTTGAGGTGTCCTAATCCCATACCCACCCATCATATTTGACATGTATTTCTTGCTCTTAAGTGCATGTATATGGGCTCATCTTTCTCGAAAGCTATGGCATTCACCAACATAGAGTGATAGATTGCAATACTGTATGTGTGAACATGAGCGTGATAGTAACAGATAGCATGGACATCAAGCATAGTAAGGCTAGGAGCATGTGGGGATTGCTATGGACAATAGAAGGGTTGAGAGAAGTTAAAGAAGCAATGGTGCCTCTTCACATAGAGCCACTTGGCATTGACATTCAAATGTAAAACTCTCATTTGAGATTTTTTCCCTACTATTTGGCTAATACGTAAGTGTTGCAGAGGAAAGAAGCATAGAAAGCAGGTCCCAAAAATTTTCAAATTTTAGGCACAATTTTCTTCTTCAAATTTCTATGAATGACATCATGAGCCATGTAAATGCACTAGAGGAGCCGTCTAGATGCATAAAACCCAAATGTTGTAACATAATCCTTGTAACATAGTAGGAATTTAGTATTTTCCAATAAAATCACCGGTCTCTTGTGTGAAAGGACCATTTTAGGGCACATGTATATAAGTCACTTCATGACGCTTTGTAAGGACTTTTTTGCCATTGTGAGGAATCAAGCTCAAATTTCGAATTTGCCTCTTCTCTACTGAGTGTCTTTTTTTCCAAGAGCTTGTGTGTGTGTTTTGTGCTTGAAATGTGTGCCTAATAGTGTTGTCTACCCCATCCCTTCTTACTTTCATGACTATAAAGCATGAGTGAAGCTTGATGGGTCATAGACTTGAAGTAGGGTTTTTTTCAAATCACTATTTTGCTCATAACTTGAAACATGTTTGTCAGATTCAACAAGAAGTACTACCATTAGATGCGTCTCATTGAGGGCTTCAAAATAACCTACTAGTGAGCACATTTGGAATTCGGAGTTGAGAGAGGAGTTCAAACTTGTGTTTATTGTTGTTACAAGTAACGCGGCGTGCATTTTTAGAAGATTGATGAGTAGGAGAGGTAGCTGAACTGAGTTGCATGCATTGTAGCATTGGCACTTCACATACTGTCATGTGTGCACACATCTTCATACACTTGATATGTCTAATTTAACGGATTGATAATTAAACATGTATTAATCCACCACTATATGCACTTGTGGGGCGATTGAGGTATAGTCTCAGTTGACACAAGTCCCTAAGGTTCTATGACTTAGGTACACAAGTTTTTGGCACCGTTGCTAGGGAACTAGTCCAATCAAGGTGCCTACATGATGGTGATAGCTATAGAGTGAATGAGTCATGTGAGTAGAGGTAATTTTAGTTAGTGGCAAGTCACAAAACACTTCTACACTTGTCACTTCACACTTTTGGGGTGCGTAATGAGTTTATAGGGTTAGGAGTGAGGGAGTGAGAAAGAGTTAGGGTTTAAGAAAGAAAGAGAGGTAGGATTAGGATAGGTAGGTTACCCAAAAAAAATAAAAATAAATAAAAATAAGAACAAAATCAGTTCTTTTTAGTTCAAGCCCCTGGTCACCCAAGGCCTTAAAATATAAAATCACATTAGTTTCCAATCACTTGTTTTGAAACAAGTATCATGAATGCGCTATGAGTGGTATCATGGGCGTGGTATTGCGGAGACCTCGGAGATTAGCAATTGTCTGAGAGCATGCACTTGAAGACCTACTTCTAAAGGAATATTTTCATTTTATAACTCTTTGAAAATCAGTAGAGCACTCACAAATGTGACATGGCACAGTAATGATATTGCAGGGTAGCGTAAAGGGTTAGACCATATTCGGCTAAAGTATCATGATCAGTTGAGTTCCAATATCATGATACCAAAACTTCCTTGTATCGCAATACTTGCCAAGTATTGTGTATCACACATCGCCTCCTTAAGTGTCATGATACCGACCATGTTAGATATGCTCAATACTCCACCCTCATGTGACCACAACTGATCCATGGTGCTCTAAGTTGTAAGGCCCCCATTATGAGGAGAAGCCATTATGAGAGCGCGGACATTTGTGGAACCCTAACTTCCAAGTTAGATGAGGTCTATGTGTGACCATTAATGGTTATAGATGATCTTTGTGAGCCTAGCCGTTAGGTTAGGTAGGGCATAAACTTCCAGGCCATTGGGTTGGCATTTAAGGTGAAAATAAAGGCCCTGTGGCGTCGCGCGGTTTCCCCATAGAACCTTAATGGGGGGAGTGCAGAGGGGGGCTTGCCCAGGTTGAGCTTTACATTGCATTGCGCACTAGTAAGCCCTTCATCTAGAGTCTGTCTAGATCGCCATCTAAGCTCCACAGTGGGAGCGCACAGGTGGACAACACCATCATTGTAACTGCATTACGCTCGGCAATCTGAGAATTTGAGTTCTCTATCTCTCCGTCTGCTTCTATCTTTGTCTGCGTTTTTCTCTCAACTTTGTCTATAGGTCTATTCCGTTGTGCTGTTATTTTCTTACATGGTATCAGATCTCAGGAGGCTCTGAGTGGTGCAGAAGTAGAAACGCAGAGGTTGCAGAGGTCTAAAGAACAAAAGAGAGAAGATGTCAAGCGGTGCATCATCATCTACAAGTGGGGGCCAAGGTGGTTCATCAATAGGAGTAGGTGGCGCACAAGAAGGAGTGGCAATGATGCCGGTCATCCAAATGTTGCGGATACGGCCACCAGCCTTCATAGAGGGTAAACTTGATGGTACGAACTACACCTTGTGGAAGTTGAAAATCACTTCTATTCTTGATTCATACGAGCTTTTGGGGACTGTTCTTGGGACTGATCATGAGCCCCAAGAAAGACCTGATCCAAATAATCTTGGTCGAATGTTTCCTCCTCATGCTGATCTTCTACGTGCTTGGAAACATAGAAATGCAGATGCACTCTATGCTCTTGTTAGAAGTACTTCTAATAGTGTTCTGACTCTCATTCAGCATACTACAAAGGCATGTGAAGCATGGAACATATTGAGAAATCAATATGAAACTCGTAATCAGACACGGATTCAGAACTTGGAGAATCAGCTTGCAGAAGAACGGTTTGCTGATGGGGAGACTGTAGAGGTGTTTATCACTCGCATAAAGAATCTACGAGATCAAATGGCGGGAGAAGGTGTTCAAAAGTCAAGTAAGGAGTTAGCTCGACATTGTCTTCGAATCTGTCCACCTAAGTTTGATGGTTTGGTAACTGCTCTTAACACTCAAATCAGACCTCAACCACTAACTTTTGAAGAATTGAGTGCCTTACTCATGGAGGAGGAGCTGCGGCTCAAGGCAAGGAGTGGTGGTAGCAAAGGAGATGCTGCATTCACAGCAAATGCCAAAGGAGGCAAAACAGACTCTTCAAAAGATGGAGACAAAAAGAAGAATGACAAAAAGAAGTTCAAGGGAGAGTGTTTCCACTACAAGAAGAAGGGACACAGAATCCAAGACTCTCGCATCAAGAAGGCAGAAGAGAAGAGTGGCTCTTCAAAAGGTGGCAAGGGCAAGGAGTCTGCCAACACAGCAAAAACAGAGCTTGAGTTATTTGTTATGATAGAGGAGGTGTGCTCCTCGGCTGAAGATTCAGGAACAGATGACTCATGGGTGTTGGACAGTGGTGCATCTCATCACATGACGAGTAGAAAAGACCTTTATAGTTCCTTATAGCCTCTAAAGGAACCCATCACAGTAAAGGTAGGGAACAATGCAAGATGTCCTGTAGAGGGCGAAGGTACGGTTTCTTTCATTAACTCTAATGGTGATATCATAAAGCTTTCAAATGTGCTGTATGCTCCACAAATAAAACGAAATCTACTTTCAGTAGCTTCTATAACTGATCAAGGTCACCAAGTATCTTTCAGTAAGACAGGAGCTAAGATTATGGATGGTAACAACAACATCGTTGAGACTGGCATAAGGAGGAACAACCTGTGTGAGTTGTGTGCTCTTACAGCCACTACAAGTGGGCACAAGTAAGCTATGGCATGAGAGATTCTGCCACATTGGATACCCTGTACTGAAGGAGATGCATTGCAGAGGTATGGTTGCACACCTACCATCGATTGCAGAAATGAAGGAACCATGTGAAGCTTGCATGATGGGAAAGCAACAAAGGAAGGAGTTTCCACAAGAAAGCAAGAATAGGGCAAGCTATCCTCTAGAGTTGGTGCATGCTGACTTGTGCGAAAAAATGCCTACACAGGCCTTGGGCGGATCTTCCTACTTCATGTTACTTGTCGACGACTATAGCAGGAAGATGTGGGTGTACTTCCTTTGTGATAAGGCTCATGCTTTTGCTAAGTTTAAAGAATGGCTTCAGCTTGTTGAAACTGAAACAAGGAAGAAGATGAAGAAATTCAAGACAGACGGTGGTGGTGAGTTCACATCAATAGAGTTTGAAGATTTCTGCAAGAGTAAGGGAATCAAGCATCAACTCACAGTGGCGCATAGTCCTCAACAGAACGGTGTTGCAGAACGCCGGAATCGAACCATCATGGAGATGGCAAGGTGCATGTTGAAAGGAAAGGGTTTGCCTAATCAATTTTGGGCAGAGGCTGTCAACACTACTGTCTACATCTTGAATCGAAGCTACACCAAGGCACTTGATGGAAAGACTCCACAAGAAGCCTACACTGGTAAAAAGCCTTCTATTTCCCATTTCAAAGTATTTGGAAGTGAATGTTATGTACATGTTCTAGATAGGGAGAGAAACAAGCTTCAACCAAAAAGCATCAAATGTATCTTCCTGGGGTACAGCAAAGATAAGAAGGATTATAAGCTTTATGACCCTGAGGCTAAGAAGATCATGGCGAGTCATGATGTGGTGTTCAAGGAGGAGCAGCCACATGCAGTGGAGGAGGAAAACAGAGCTTCCACTTTATCATCAGGCGAAGGGGCAATCCACTATGAACCTGGCCCAAGAGCTATCCCTTCTACACAAGAGAAGGAAGCATCATCTTCAGATGATGAGTCTGAAAGTCACCAACGTGCCGACACCCAAGTGGAAAAGCCATTGCCACGTTGGGTGAGGCAGCTCTATGATTCAGCAAACCCCATCCCATAGTCACTAGAACAGGTTGCAGATGGACCGAGGCGATCATAGAGAATAGAGGAACAGAGACGGGCAAGCGCCCATATTGTAAACACAGCCTTGATGGCTGATCTCATTCAAGAAGAAGTGAAGGAACCAAGCAATGTGGAAGAGGCACTCCATGATCCGAATTGGAGGGCTTCCATGCAAACAGAATACAACAATATCATGAAGAATGGAACTTGGGAGCTAGTGGATCGACCCCCTAAGCGTAAAGTCATTGGCACCAAGTGGGTTTGGAAGCTAAAGTACAAGGCTGATGGTACTCTAGAAAAATATAAAGCAAGACTTGTTGCACAAGGCTACTCACAAGTTGAAGGCATTGACTTTTGTGAATCATTTGCCCCAACTGCAAGAATGACTACTATCCGAGTAGTACTAGTTGTGGCTGCACATAAGCGTTGGCCAGTCTATCACATGGATGTCAAGTGAGCATTCCTGAATGGAGACCTCAAGGAGGAGGTATATGTGTCTCAACCACCAGGGTTTGAGGCTCTCGATTCAGAGAACAAGGTATGTAAGCTGAATAAGGCATTATATGGGCTAAAACAAGCCCCTAGAGCATGGTACTAGCGGATAGATAAGTATCTCTTGGACCTAGGTTTCAAAAGATGTGTTTCTGATGCTAACTTGTATGTTCTAAAGAGAGGAGGGAAGACAATTGTGCTTGTACTCTATGTAGATGACCTTGTGATTACAGGAAATGATGATGCTCTTCTTCAACAAACAAAAGATGCCCTGAGTTCAGAATTTGAAATGACAGACTTGGGCTTAATGCATTATTGCTTAGGTCTTGAAGTTTGGCAGGAACCAGGAAAGATTTTCATCTCTCAACAAAAGTATGCAAGACAAATATTGAAGGCATTTGACATGGAGGATTGCAAGGAAATTTCTACACCTATGGAGGTCAAAACAAAATTATCTATTGAAGATACTTCACCTCCAATGGATACTGGAAGATACAGGAAATTAGTTGGAAGTCTAATCTATTTGTGCAATAGCAGACCAGACATCTCTTATGTTGTTGGAGTAGTAAGCAGGTTCTCTAATAAGCCTTGCCAAACTCATTGGAAGGCAAGCATGCGGATACTCAGGTATGTGAAAGGAACTACTGATTATGGTATTCTCTATGAAGAAGGATCATCTCTGGTTGGATACTGTGACTCAGATTGGGCAGGAGATATTGATACCAGAAAATCAGTTTCTGGATATTGCTTTTCTTTAGGATCAGGGATTTTCTCTTAGATCAGTAAGAAGCAACCAACTGTAGCATTATCTTCTACCGAAGCTGAGTACAAAGCTGCATGCGTTGCAGCATGTGAAGCAGTATGGTTGAGGAGGATCCTATGGCACATAGGAATACAAGGACAGGAGGCTACAAAGTTGAAGTGTGACAACCAAAGTTGCATGGCCATCGCCAAAAAAATCCTGTTTTACATGCACGTACCAAGCACATAGAAATCCAATATCACTATGTGCGTGAGTTGATTGAGGACGGGGTCATGGAGATAACTTATTGCCCTACTGAAGAAAATGGAGCAGACATCTTCACCAAGGCTCTTGGGAGAGAGCAACTTCTTCGACACTTTCCAAAGCTTGGGATTGGACCAAGGAGGTAGTTCACCATCGGGTGGACATTGAGGGGGGGTGTTAGATATGCTCAATACTCCACCCTCATGTGACCACAAATGATCCATGGTGCTCTAAGTTGTAAGGCCCCCATTATGAGCAAAAGCCATTATGAGAGCCTGGACATTTGTGGAACCCTAACTTCCAAGTTAGATGAGGTCTGTGTGTGACCATTAATGGTTATAGATGATCTTTGTGAGCCTAGCCATTAGGTTAGGTAGGGCATAAACTTCCAGGCCATTGGGTTGGCATTTAAGGTGAAAATAAAGGCCCTGTGGCATCGCGCGGTTTCCCCATAGAACCTTAATGGGGGGAGTGCAGAGGGGGGCTTGCCCCCTTCTGCGGGGTCCGGGGGGCCTATCCCCTCGGCCGGTAGGGCCGAGATGGTAGGACTTCTGGTCATGGAGATACTGTCGGATCATATATTTTACTGACTATTTTGTATCTCCCGACTATGTTTATCTATACCAAACCGCCTTGTAAAAGCTATATAAGCACGGCCTAGGTTGAGCTTTACATAGCATTGCGCACTAGTAAGCCCTTCATCTAGAGTCTGTCTAGATCGCCATCTAAGCTCCACAGTGGGAGCGAACGGGTGGACAGCACCATCATTGTAACTGCATTACGCTCGGCAATTTGAGAATTTGAGTTCTCTATCTCTCCGTCTGTGTCTATCTTTGTCTGCGTTTTTCTCTCAACTCTGTCTACAGGTCTATTCCGCTGTGCTGTTATTTTCTTACAACCACATATCGTGTATCATCTAAATTTGGTATCGTGTATCGTCTCACTTCGAGTATCATGACCAATGAGTATCATATCATAAGCATAGCGGTATCGTCTATCGCAAGAAGGTGGTATCGTCATGGCAAGGTATTGTGTATCATCTGGCCTGAAGTATCGTGTATCATTTGTAGGAAAGTATTGTATCACAACAAGGCTAGTATCTTGCTCGCGATCAGTGAGTATCATGTATCGCTAAGTCTAGCAGTATCATATCGTGAAAATTAACATCATGTATCATCTAAAGGGTGGTATCATGTATCACTAAGTCTAGTAGTATCATATCATCTAGGACAGTATCACGTATCGTGTGCCAAAAGTATCGTGTCTTCTGTACCTGAAGTATCATGTATCGTGTGGGAGTGGTATCACCCGAGAGGTATCATGTATCATGGGGAACTAAAAGAGTGTGGAAGAGAAAAGTGAGAGGCAACAAAAAATTAGGAGAAGCCATGAAAGCCAATAGAGCTTAGAAAAGACCTAGTACCTAGGTGGTGAATGAACTTGAGATCCGGATGAGTATTAGGCAGTCGAAGGAGTGTCATATCTTTATCCAGAAGTGCAACCCAACCAAGCCATCACTCCATATACTCCGACACTTCCAGTGACTCAAAGGAGGAAAGACTCATGGCTTCCAAAGGTATGCATAGTTCACTCCCTAGAGAAGGTTTTATGTCTTTTGTGGAAGGAGAATATCGGATCTCCCTACAGTCTGTGTCCACTAACTTACAATGAATACCCATCTACCTTAACGGTCTAAATAGATTGATCGCAAGAATGATAAACACATAGCTACAATTCCATAAAGATTTCTACCTTGTAAATAGGCCTCCATTATGATTTGCCAAGCTACATAGTTGTGTCGATCAAGATTCTCGATCATTGAGGGAAAGCTATCACCCATCTCGCTCTAGCTCCAATACCACTAAAAGAACTTGGAGAAGCTTGTAGGAGGTAGAAAAGTGAGTTTCGAAGTGACAAATTTTGGTCCAGTCAACCGGCACAAGACCAGCCCTTGAGGTTATGGAGACTCAAATAGATCTTATAGGCATGCGATAAGTGCAATAAAATGCACTATGTACTTTGGAGCATAAAGGAGAAGGAGTCGATACAAAACAAATAGGTTCGTGCATCGACTAGCTCAAAAAACTTACTATCTATGGATGAGACAATGAACCTCAAATGCTCATAGCAACCAGCATAATTACAATTAGAAAAACTCCTTTTATGATACACATAGGGTTGAGTGTATAGAATGCACAAGAGTACAAGAAATAAGCAAAATATGCTATTGGAATGAATCAGACACTCAACAATGGTACCTCCTATTTTTTAGGAATACGTAGAGATTGACCCTGAGACATAATAACAAAGATTTTGTCCTAAAAAATAAAGCTATATATAAAATTTTAGGCCTACCCTGTAGCTTCATGTTCTAATTTAAAACAACATGATTTCATCTCTTTGGTGGGATTCACCAATATTCTAGTTGAATAAAGGAGAATCTATTATCTGATACCCATTCAAATGATTCAAGTTATCAATCGATAACTAGAGTAGGATTTGCTATCTAACCTACTCATATGTTTTCATTACTTGGTAAGACATCAATATAGTCTCATATTCATTATCCTTATTGATTTCATTTATTTCTTCTATTGTTAAATCAATGTTCTCATGAATTGATGGAGATAGACGTCTGCGAAAGCACGTGAACAACACAAGGAAGGAGAAGAAGCTTGGAGCACAACACACAATACTGAGTGTATTACTAGAGAATGTACAAAGATAAGTAGCCCATTAGGGCAATAGGCGTATATACAAGCCGGGGGAAAAAAACCTCCTAAAGAGGGAAAAAAGTGCCTTGGCGGTCCTAGAGTGTTCACACACATCACTACCAAAATATATCAACAAATCCCCCTGGGAGTGATGCGGTGAACAAGTAGCTGGAACTCATGTATAAGGAAGTGCCAAGCTGTATGGAAATCACTCCACAAAAGGAAGTAAGCCCAAATCTTTGCGGAAAGCTTCAAACTTCTCCCTAGGTAGAGCCTTCGTGAAAACGTCTGCAATGTTCTCCTATGTGGGCACATATGCCAAGCTGATCTCCCCAGTAGAGAACCTCTCCCTGACATAATGATAATGCACCTCAATGTGCTTAGTGCGAGCATGGAACACAGGGTTCCTCGCAACTGCCAATGTGCTCTGACTGTCAGTGAAGATGGTGGTGGCAAAAGACTGACCAACACTCAAATCATCCATAAGGCGTCTGAGCCACACCCACTCAACAGTCGCTGTGAAAGCTTCCCTATACTCAGCCTCACAACTAGAAGTGGCCATAGAAGGTTGTTTCTTGCTTAACCAAGATATGAGCTACCAAGCATGAAGCAAAAGCCACTAGTGGACACACGAGTGTCATAGCAACCAGCCCAATCAGAGTAAAAAAAACATGCAAATCTGGCAGTAGTGATCCCCCCTTGGGATAAAACAAACTAAGTAGCCGAGTACCACTCAAGTAGCAAAAGATACGCTTAACCACCTGCCAATGCTTGACTCCTATTCAATGCATAAACCTGCTCATTTGTGAGACAGCAAACTGAATATCTAGCTGAATAATGCATAAGTAAATCAAGCATCCAACAGCCTCTTGATAGAGAACAACATCCAATGCGTCTCCAGCATCATGAAGACTCAATCATAAACCTGTCTCCATAGGAGTGGCAATAGGCTTATAGTCTTCAAGGCCAAAACACTGCAATAATGTATCAATATATTCTGTTTGACACAAAGCCATTCCACCATCAACTTGCATAAAGTAAATGCCCAAATAGTGATGTAAATGCCCCAAATCATACATCTCAAATGAGGCATGCAAATCAGCCTTAAAATCAGCAATATGCTTCTCAATAGGACCAATGAGCATCATGTTGTCAACATAGACAACAATGATCAGAAGCGTGACATCATTAGCACGCTTAACATATAAGGTGCTTTTAGTTGGACTGTTCTCAAAACCATGTGCAATCAGATATATGTATCTTCTCATACCAAGCACGTGGTGCTTGCTTTAAACCATATAATGCCTTCTTTAACTTGCACACCTGGTTTTCATTCCCTTTCTGCACAAAGCCACGGCCGAACGCACTATCGCAGCGCTTCTATAGGCTATTTCATCTTTTTGTGCCAAAGGTATATACCAGTTCCTATTCGCCAATATAAGCGTCTCGAAGTCTGTTACAGGTGTAGGAGAGTTCGTCTTGGCAGTTTTGTTCAACTTTTTGAGATACAATCAATTTTCTGCATCAAGCTATTTTAGTCACCGGCCATGGCTGAAAGTAGTAATGTATTTTGCTGTTGAGGATAAGTTGGATGGTACCAACTACTCGTTATGGGCTTATATGATGCGACATGTGTTGGTTGCAAAAGGATTGTGGAACATTGTGAAGGGTGTGGAAAAATATCATATCACACCTACAACTGTTACAATTGCAGGTACTAAAGGTGATGCAAAAGGTGTCGAAGATGATGATATTCTGCATATTCGTGTTCGTGCTGTGGTTTCTGCTGCACCTACTGGAGAGCAGATTCACTGGGATGGTAGAGATGCCCAGGCACATGCATTGATAGCTTTATCTCTCAAATGTGCCATTATTCCTCACATTCGCTCTTGCAGAATAGCTAGGGATGCTTGGGATACACTTACCACATTGTACCAAGCTAGGAATGAGACTCTTGTTGCTTACCTCCGAAAATAGTTGGAGAGTGAGCACATGAATGAAGGTGATCCTATGGACAGTTTCCTAACGAAGATCAAAGATTTGAAGGAAGAATTGATTTCTGCTGATGAGGTTATACCAGATAGCTCACTTGTGCAGACCGTTCTGAATGGTCTTCCTGATTCATATTAGAGTTTTGCTTCTACTCTTTGGTTGATAATGAAAGGCAATCCAAATGCCTTGTCATTTGAAGAGTTAGTCTCTGTTTTGTTGCAGGAAGATCAGTCCAGGCAGAACAGGTCCATTATGCATGTTGCAGATCAAGCTTTCCTGGCTAGTTAGAAGGGCAAAGGAAAATGGAGCTCTTTTATTAGTAAGCAGAAATCTACAAATGCTGCACATTCGAAGAGCCAAGACAAAGATGAGAAGAAATCAGAAAAGCAGAAATTGTTTTGTAAGTACTGTAAAGTGAATGATCATATCATAAAGAACTGTCCAAAACTGGCTGCTAAAGAGGCAATGAAGAAAGAGGCTGGAATGGTTGTTGCAGAGGCCTCTACACCAAAAACAGAGTCTGCTAATCTTGTGCAGGAAGAAGAATGGGCGTTTACTACTCTCTACAGTTTTGACCCATCTTTTCATGAGCAGTGCATGTCTGCAATAGACTCAGATGTTTGGTATTTTGACAGTGGGGCGACCAAACATATTACCTCGCAGTGCAATTTCTTCCCTTCACTCGAGTCTGCCCCTACAGGGAATACTGTTACATGTGCCAACAACTCCTCTTATCCTGTTATGGGAGTTGGTAAGATCATTTTGACTACTGTTGATGGTAGTTCTTTCACATTGTCAGATGCTTTATTTGTGCCAGGGATCAAGAAGAACCTCTTATCAGTTTCTGCATTAGCCAAGATTAGCTTGGTTGTGAAATTTGTTGATGATAGGTGTACAGTTCATGATTTCTCAAATGGTGATGTGATTATTGCTTCTGGCATTTTATGTCGTGGGTTGTATAAGCTCATAGACTATGAAAGATCTGTAAATGATTTGGCATGTGCAGTAAATGATTTTCAGGCTATGTCAGATGCAAAGCTTTGGCATGCACACTTTGGTCATCTAAATTTTGCTAGTTTGCTACACTTGTAGAAATCTGAAATGGTGTCCTCTTTGCCCAAACTTGAGGCACCTGAAAAACATGTTTGTGAAGGCTGTATTTTAGGCAAAATGTAGCGTTCATCCTTTCCAAAAGATGGTTCAGTTCGGGCTACTCAGAAATCGCAGCTTATACATAGTGATGTCTGTGGTCCTATGCAGACACCTTCTTTTAGGAATTATCTTTACGTCGTGGCTTTCATCGATGATTTTTCCAAGCATGCATGGGTATATCCATTGAAGGCAAAGTCCTTAGTGTTCATGTGCTTCAAACAGTTTTTGTCTTTGGCTGTAAATCTGTCAGCATGTAAAATCGGCACCCTCCGTTCAGATCAACGGGGGGAATATATGTCTTCTAATTTTAATGCATTTCTTGTTGAACATGGGATAAAACACCAATGTAGAGTGCCGTATACGCCTCAATAGAATGGAGTTGGTGAATGAAAGAACATATCACTCATGGAGATGGCGAGGTGTATGGTCAAGAGTCAGGCTTTACCACATAGTTTCTGGCTTAATGTTGTCATGTGTGCAGCATATGTACTGAACAGGTGTCCCACTAAAGCGCTCCAATCTATCACTCCATATGAGGCTTGGCATGATCGCAAGCCATCTGTTGCTCATCTACGTGTTTTTGGTTGTTTCGCATATGCATTAGTGCCTGAACAGCATCGTAGAAAATTGGATGATAAAGTAGTAAAATGTATTTTTGTTGGGTACAGTTCTGAAAGTAAAGGCTATCGTTTGTATCATCCACAGACTAAACGCATTCTGGTTAGCCGTGATGTTGTTTTTGTGGAAGATTCTGTTCGTCCATTGTTTTCATGTACTAAGGAGACATCTGTTAGCTCCAAAGACATGTATGATACTTTGCTGCCTCTTTTTACAGGTGGACAGTCTAGTGCTGGTCTGAATGAGGCAACTTCTCAGCCTTTGCAGGTTTCATGTGATGATGCAAATAATTCCATTTCTGATGCAAATGTACATGATGCACTTATTGATGAGAGAGCTGATATTGAGCAGGCAAGAACTATGCCAAAATGGCTGGTGCAGACCTTGCGTGAGAGTAAATTAGATGCACCTCTATCATATCGTATTCGATCAGGCTCTCATAGTGCCTCTTTTGCATCAGATTGCTATGCTATGGCTGCATCTAGTCTCTATGATGAGAATGAGCCTGTTTCGTTTGATGAAGCACAAAATTCAGAAAACTGGATGGCTGCTATGCAATCTGAATATGATGCAGTAATGAATAATGGTACTTGGTCTTTATGTGACTTGCCTCCTGGCAAGAAGGCCATTGGCACTAAGTGGGTATACAAGCTGAAGTGTAAACCTGATGGTACAATTGACAGGTATAAGGCTAGGCTTGTTGCAAAGGGTTATGCACAGGAAAGAGGCATTGATTTTGATGAGACCTTTGCACCTACATGTCGTATGACTACTGTTTGGAGCATTTGTGCACTTGCAGCCCATCATGGTTGGAATGTACATCAGTTGGACATTAAAACTGCATTTCTGAATGGTGAGTTTCATGAAGAAGTGTATGTTTTTCAGCAGATCGCGATTTCGCACCTGAAAGCGAAGCGGTTTTGATCTCGGAAACATGCTGAGTATGCTCACCAAAATTCATGCGATTCTGAGATTGCAAGCGGAGGAGTGTTGACGGCGCCCTAGATGAAGCAACGACCTGCTCTGATACCAATTGTTGGAGATAGACATCTGCGGAAGCACACGAACAGCACAAGGAAGGAGAAGAAGCTTGGAGCACAACACACAATACTGAGTGTATTACTAGAGAATGTACAAAGATAAGTAGCCCATTAGGGCAATAGGCGTATATACAAGCCGAGGGAAAAAAACCTCCTAAAGAGGGAAAAAAGTGCACCAGCGGTCCTAGAGTGTTCACACACATCACTACCAAAATATATCAACATGAATGACATCATCTATTGATGGACTAATATCGATTTTTGGTAATTCCTCTTCATCATCAGTAGAATCAACATGTAGAGTGTAGAGTATTATCCTCTTCATCAAGAAGATTAGTATCATTGTCAAGTACAACGATTCTAATTTCTCTTTGAGATCTTGATGTATTAGTATTTGATGGTGAATGATCAAGAGGACTTTCTTCGATCTTTGTAACAATAAATTGTTCAAACAATGACCTACCTCTAGGTTGAACATGAATGACTTGCCACCAAGGATGAGCATCAGGGTTTTTATAAAAAAATGCTTGTTCAATATGCCTAGGAAGAATATACGGTTCTCTAGTAGAACACATTACCTTGGAAGAATCAATTACCAAAAAGCTTGAAAGAAGAAACAATGCTAAAATCCTCTGTTTTACGTAAAGAATCAATAGCTTTGATTCTAATATGATGTCCAAAAGCCCACATATTAGTGAACATTCGAGCATGTAAAAGAAATTAAATTAGTAAAGAGAAACTAATATACATATATGTAAAAAGTAGAATATTATTAAAATAAAATTACCTTTCATTCACAACCTATCATTAACTCTCTTTTCTCATATGAGATTTCTTCATGATTTGCATTGGCTCATTGCAAATGAGTATATAGAAAATCCGTGAAAGAATATATATTTGTAATCTCATTATTATCAAGATTATGTCTATATCTTTTGTTTCTCCATCTTTTACTTCGGAGATTTTGATGTTCCTGTTCATACTCGCTAACGAATGCTTGCATGCATTCACTATTATATGCTACAAAAGTAGAAACATCATTCTTTTCTTGAAGTGTAAATAAAAATGGAACTCCCTTACCTAATAATACCTCGTCTGTTATTTTTGACGAAGACCTATTGGTCCATGCATGTGGAGTTTTTTCATGAACTCTTTCAAGGTACTCACTAACATAGTACATGCACTCCTCAAGCATCCAACCCTTTGCCATGGATCCTTCTAGTCTCACTCTTTTCGGCACATAACCTTTTAATATTTCCATAAATCACTTGACCCAAAACATCCATCGAGTGTTGACAACACCTGCAATCTCTATTTCATCCACAAGATGGACTAATAAATGAACCTGAATATCAAAAAATGAAGTAGGAAGCTCTTTCTTCATCAAACATAGTATCTCCTTGCATTCATGTATCTTTTGTGGGATCGAGTTTTTGTCAATCTCTTTTGATGTAATCCACCTATACACATCATAAAACATTTATAAAGAAATCAATTCAAAAATAAAAGATATCAAATAGTCATATATATTAAATATAAAGTATCATAATTACCTTATATGCGATCCAAGATGGTAGATCACATCTTGTACTCCTTTCATTGTACATCCATCGAAAACCAAAGGTAAAATGTGCTTCAAAAAGTTATGCAATCATGGGTCTTTAACCCAGATAAGCTCTTATCATCCATAGTAAAAATGTTATGGAAAGATGCTCCATATCTTGTAGGAGTCCGAATCAATGTAATCCTATTGTTGATAGTCTATTCTTTTGTTGTAAGTACCCAAGGAGCAGGTGCATAAGTCATTTCCTATCGATGTCTATCAAAAACTGACCATAACTTTGGTTTTGAGTTTTGGTCCTTCAAATCATTCCTTGATGCTATGGTGTCTTTTAATCCAAGAAGGTGCTGCCATAAGGAATAACCAATATTCTTGAATATATGCATAGGATCAAGAAGATGATAGACCTTTAACTCTCTTCAATACTCCAAAGAATGCCATATTGATATATTCTCAGCGAGTGCCAATTTTTCTTTAACTCTCTTCACATTCTTATTATCTTCATCATCACTGAAGATTTTTTATTCTGGATCTATCACAAGCCCATTTGTCCATTTTTTATACCAATCCATAGGTGTCATTGGTTTTGGACATTGACCTATTTCAAGCTTTCCATTAAAATGTATTGCTTCTCTTTTACATCTTAATGGATGATCATCAGGCAAGAATAATCAATGTTGAAGATAAATATTTTTGTTGAGATTCTTACTATAAATTGATCTCAACCAATCATCACAATATGGACAAGCTTTATAACCCTTAGTAGATATTCATGCATCATGAAAGTGATAAAAATATAATTAGATTAACTCATATATATTAAAAAAAAAATTACATCAATACCTGAATAAACACCATATCCTGGGAAAAAAATTACATCAATACCTGAACAAACACCATATCCTGGAAAATCATGAATAGTCCAAGCCACAATACCAAAAATCATAATATATCTTTCATTGATGCTTTCTGATACATCAATGACATTAATGCCTCTCCATAACTCTTGGAGATCGTCAATGAGAGGAGCAAGATATATATATTCATATATTTAACTTGTCTTTTTCATGGGATTAATAGATGAAAGCATTAAATGTTCCTTTTTAATGCTAAAGATTATAGTTTATGAGTACCACTAGCCATGTTGACCATTTACTAGATTTCATGGTCTAATGCAACTCCTAACTTTAGATTATGTGGTTTTTGTGCAAAATCAGGCCATATAGAATCAATATGCTAAAAAGCTACACTATCTATTGGAATTCTAATTATTCCATCAGTAGTTTTCTGATCATGTCCCCATTGTTGTTATATTTAGGTAGTGATGTGTATGAACACACTAGGACCGCCGGGGCACTTTTTTCCCTCTTTAGGAGGTTTTTTTCCCCCGGCTTGTATATATGCCTATTGCCCTAATGGGCTACTTATCTTTGCACATTCTCTATTAATACATTCAGTATTATGTTGTGTTCCAAGCTTCTTCTTCTTCCTTGTGTTGTTCGCGTGCTTCCGCAGATGTCTAACTCCAACAACTGGTATCAGAGCAGGTTGTCGCTTCATCTAGGGCGTCGTCGACACTCCTCCATTTGCAGTCTCAGAATTGCACGAATTTTGGTGAGCATACTCAGCATGTTTTCGAGATCAAAACAACTTCGCTCTGTGGTGCCGAAATCGCGATTTGAGCTCGTTTCGGCCTTCGAACGCACTATCATAGTGCTTGTGCAGGCTATTTCATATTTTTGTGCCAAAGGTATATACCAGTTTCTGTTCGCCAGTATAAGCGTCTCGAAGTCTACTACAGGTCTAGCAGAATTCGTCTAGGTAGTTCTGTTCAAATTTTTGAGATACAGTCAATTTTTTGCATCAAGGTATTTTAGTCATCGGCCATGGCTGAAAGCAGTGATGTATTACGTATGTTGGTTGTTGAGGATAAGTTGGATGGTACCAACTACCCGTTATGGGCTTATATGATGCGACATGTGTTGGTTGCAAAAGGACTGTGGAACATTGTGCAAGGTATCGAAAAAAGTCCTATCACACCTACAATTGTTACAATTGTAGGTACTGAAGCTGATGCAGAAGGTGTTAAAGATGGTGATATTCTGCATATTCTTGTTCGTGCTGCGGTTTCTACTGCACCTACTGCAGAGCAGATTCGCTGGGATGGCAAAGATGCCCAGGCACATGCATTGATAGCTCTGTCTGTCAAACGTGCCATTATTCCTCACATCCGCTCTTGCAGAATAGCTAAGAATGCTTGGGATACACTTACTACATTGTACCAAGCTAGGAATGAGGCTTGTGTTGCTTACCTCCGAAAACAGTTGGAGAGTGACCACATGAACGAAGGTGATTCTATGGACAGTTTCCTAATGAAGATCAAAAACTTGAAGGAACAGTTGATTTCTGCTGATGAAGTTATACCAAATAGCTCACTTGTGCAGACCATTCTGAATCGTCTTCCTGATTCATATCAGAGTTTTGCTTCTACTCTTCGATTGATGATGAAAGGCAATCCAAATGCCTTATCATTTGAGAAGTTAGTCTCTGTTCTGTTGCAAGAAGATTAGTCCAGGCAAAACAGGTCCATTATGCGAGTTGCAGATCAAGATTTCCTGGCTAGTTAGAAGGGCAAAGGAAAATGGAGCTCTTCAACTAGTAAGCAGAAATCTGCTAATTCTGCATATTCGAAGAAGGAAGATAAAGATGAGAAGAAATCAGAAAAGCAAAAATTATTTTGTAAGTATTGTAAAGGGAATGATCATATCATAAAGAACTGTCCAAAATTGGCTGCTAAAGAAGCAAAGAAGAAAGAGGCTGGAATGGTTGTTGTAGAGGCCTATACACCAAAAACAGAGTGTGCTAATCTTGTGCAGGAAGAAGAATGGGCGTTTACTACTGTTTGTAGTTTTGACCCATCTTCTCATGAGCAGTGCATGTCCGCAGTAGACTCAGATGTTTGCCAGTATTTTGACAGTGGGGCAACCAAACATATCACCTCGCAGCGTAGTTTCTTCTCTTCACTCGAGCCTACCCCTACAGGGAATACTGTTACATGCACCAATACAACTCCTCTTATCCTATTACGGGAGTTGGTAAGATCATTTTGACTACTGCTGATGGTAGTTCTTTCACTTTATCAGATGCTTTAGTTGTGCCAGGGATCAAGAAGAACCTGTTATCAGTTTCTGCATTAGCCAAGATTGGCTTGGTTGTGAAATTTGTTGATGACAGGTGTACAATTCATGATCTGTCAAATGACGATGTGATTATTGCTTCTTGCATTTTATGTCGTGGGCTGTATAAGCTCATAGACTATGAAAGATGTGTAAATGATTTCGCATGTGCAGTAAATGATTCCCAGGCTATGTTAGATGCAAAGCTTTGGCATGCACTCTTTGGTCATTTGAATTTTTCTAGTTTGCTATGCCTATAGAAATCTGAAATGGTGTCCTCTTTGCCCAAACTTGAGGGACCTAGAAAACATGTTTGTGAAGGTTGTATTTTGGGCAAAATGCACCGTTCATCCTTTCCAAAAGATGGTTCAGTTCGGGCTACTCAAAAATTAGAGCTTGTACATAGTGATGTCTGTGGTCCTATGCAGACACCTTCTTTTGGGAATTATTTTTACTTTGTGACATCGATGATTTTTCCAGGCATGCATGGGTATATCCATTGAAGGAAAAGTCCGAAGTGTTCATGTGCTTCAAAGTTTTTTTGGTTTTGGCTGAAAATCTATCAGCATGTAAAATGGGCACCCTTCGTTCTGATCGAGGGGGGGAATATATGTCTCCTAATTTTAATGCATTTTTAGCTAAACGTGGGATAAAACACCAGTGCACAGTGCCGTATATATGGAGTTGCTAAATGAAAGAACAGGTCACTCATGGAGATGGCAAGGTGTATGGTCAAGAGTTAGGCTTTACCACATAGTTTCTGGCTTGAGGCTGTCATGTGTGCGGCATGTGTACTAAACTGGTGTCCCACTAAAGCGTTGCAGTCTATCACTCCATATGAGGCTTGGCATGACCGCAAGCCATCTATTGCTCATCTGCATGTTTTTGGTTGTTTGGATTATGCATTAGTGCCTAAACAACATCGCAAAAAATTGGATGGTAGAGTAGTAAAATGTATTTTTGTTGGGTATAGTTATGAAAGTAAACGCTATCGTCTATATCATCCACAGACTAAATGCATTCTAGTTAGCCATGATGTTGTTTTTGTGGAAGATGCTATTCAGCCATTGCTTTCATGTACTAAGGAGACATCTGTTAGCTCCAAAGACATGTATGATACTTTGTTGCCTCTCTTCACAGGTGGACAGTCTTGTGCTGGTCCTAATGAGGCCACTTCTTAGCCTTTGCAGGTTTCATGTGATGATGCAGATAATTCCATTTCTGATGCAGATGTAGTAACATGATGCACTTATTAACGAGAGGGCTGATATTGAGCAGGCAAGAACTATGCCAAAATGGCTGGTGTAGACCTTACGTGACAACAAATTAGATGCACCTCTGTCATATCGTACTCGTTCAGGCTCTCATAGTGCCTCTTTTGCATCATATTGCTATGTTATGGCTACATCTAGTCTCTATGATGAGAATGAGCCTATTTCGCTTGATGAAGCACAAAATTTAGAAAATTGGATGGCTGTTATGCAATCTGAATATGATGTTATTATGAAGAATGGTACTTGGTCTTTATGTAACTTGCCTCCAGGCAAGAAGGCCATTGGCACTAAGTGGGTATACAAGCTGAAGCATAAACTGGATGGTACAGTTCATAGGTATAAGGCTAGGATTGTTGCAAAGGGTTATGCACAGGAAAGAGGCATTGATTTTGATGAGGCCTTTGCACCTACATGCCAGATGACTACTGTTCGGAGCATCTGTGCACTTGCAACTCATCATGGTTGGAATGTACATCAGTTGGACATTAAAACAGCATTTCTGAATGGTGACTTGCATGAAGAAGTGTATGTTTTTCAGCCCTCTAGCTTTGTGTAGAAAGGGCATGAAAACCAGGTGTGCAGGTTAAAGAAGGCATTATATGGTTTAAAGCAAGCACCACGTGCTTGGTATGAGAAGATACATGCCTACCTGATTGCACATGATTTTGAGAACAATCCAACTGAAAGCACCTTATATGTTAAGCGTGCTAATGATGTGCTTCTGATCATTGTTGTCTATGTTGATGACATGCTGCTCACTGGTCCTATTGAGAACCATATTGCTGATTTCAAGGATAATTTTCATGCCTCATTTGAGATGTCTGATTTGGTGCATTTGCTTCACTATTTGGGCATTCATTTTATGCAATTTGATGCTGGAATGGCTTTGTGTCAAATGAAATATATTAACACATTATTGCAGCATTTTGGCCTTGAAGACTATAAGCCTATTGCCACTCCTATGGAGACATGTTTACGATTGAGTCTTCATGATGCTCGAGATGCATTTGATGTTGTTCTCTATCCGCAGGTTGTTGGATGCTTAATTTACTTATGCATTACTCGGCCAGATATTCAGTTTGTTGTCTCACAGATGAGCAGGTTTATGCATTGCCCAGGAGTCAAGCAGGTTTATGCTACTTGGGTTGTTTTATCCCAAGGGGGGATCACTACCGCCAAATTTGCATGCTTTTTCTCACTCTAATTGGGCTGGTTGCTATGACACTCATGTGTCCTCTAGTGGCTTTTGCTTCATGCTTGGTAGCTCATGTATATCGTGGTTGAGCAAGAAGTAGCCTACTATGGCCACTTCCAGTTGTGAGGTTGAGTATAGGGCAGCTTTCACAGCTACTGTTGAGTGTGCGTGGCTCAGACACCTTATGGCTGATTTGGGTGTTGGTCAGACTTCTGCCACCACCATCTTCACTGACAGTCAGAGCGCATTGGAAGTTGCGAGGAACCATGTGTTCAATGCTCGCACTAAGCACATTGAGGTGCATTATCACTATGTCAGGGAGAGGTTTCCTGCTTGGGAGATCAGCTTGGCATATGTGCCCATGCAGGAGAACATTAGAGCCCTTTTCACGAAAACTCTGCCTAGGGAGAAGTTTGAAGCTTTCGACAAAGCTTTGGGCTTACTTCCTTTTGTGGAGTGATTTCCACATAGCTTGGCACTTCCTTATACATGAGTGCCAGCTCCTTGTTCACCGCATCACTCCCAAGGGGGATTTGTTGATATATTTAGGTAGTGATGTGTGTGAATACACTAGGACCATCGGGACACTTTTTTCCCTCTTTAGGAGGTTTTTTCCCCCGGCTTGTATATATGCCTATTGCCCTAATGGGCTAATTATCTTTGTACATTCTCTATTAATACATTCAGTGTTGTGTGTTGTGCTCCAAGCTTCTTCTTCTTCTTCTTCCTTGCAATGTTCGCGTGCTTCCACAAATGTCTAACTCCAACACCCATGTCAAAAGGTTTGATAATTAGGGGGTTTGAAACATATGCCTAATCCGTGGAGCTAATGGAAAATGTCTCAATACCTTTTTTGGGATTTTACATTCTTCATCCTTATATCGAGGAGATTGACATTTTGGACATGTCAAAGAGTTGGCATATTCACCTGTATATAAAATACAATCGTTAGGACATGCATGTATACACTGATAATCTATACCAAGATTGTTGATTATCTTCTTCATTTCATCATGTGAGGTAGGAAGAATATTCTGATGTGGGAAAATATTTTTAGATAATAACCTGTAAGTTCATGAAAAAAGTGATATTAATAGAAATAAATAAATAATCATACATATATATATACATATATATATATATGTATATATATATATATATATATATATATATATATATATATATATATATATATATATATATATATATATATATATATATATATATATATATATATATATATATATATATATATATATATATATGTGTGTGTGTGTGTGTGTGTGTGTATATATATATATGGATATGTGTATGTATATGTGTATGCTTATATGTATGTGTATGTGGATGTGTATATGTATGTATGTATACCTATGCGTATGTGTATGCATATATGTATGTATGTGTATGTGTGTATGTATGTGTATGTATGTAAATATGTGTATGTATGTATGTATGTATGTATGTATGTGTAGGTGTGTATATTGATTTCGTTTCGAATTTTCTTTTTGTTTATTGTGGTATGCAGACTTTCATATAGATATCTAGACCACTGAATCATTTGGATGTCTCCCATTTTATAGTCAATGAATTACCTGCCATGCTAACTAAGAGTTACATATTTGTTTACAAATATAAAGTATCAGCTAGCTATGGAGGTATTATGTAGTTTGGAAAATAGGAGAAGATGGATGAATAGTTTTAAAGGATGCAAAAAAAACTGTTCATTCAATGCAAGTTCTTGTTCTTACCTTAGCTAAGGTAAGAAGAAGAACCTGCATTGAATGTATGCTTTCTTTCCACCCATCCTTTAAAGTTGTTCTTCCATCCTTCAAAATCTTCCAGATAAATTTGCTTCTCCTATTTCCCAAACGACCTAATACCTCCATAGCTAACTCATACTTAATATTTGTATGCAAAGTTCATAAAAGAGTTTGCAGTGTGGGTATTACGTTGACTAGAATAGGAGAAGAAGATGTGTCAGGAAGATTCTAAAGGCTAGGCAGACAATTCCAATGGCTAGATGGACAAAATATCTTCATTTGATATAGGTATGTATAATTTCACCTTACTTTCATAACATGTGTATGTATGTATATGTGTGTGTATGTTTATATGTGTGTATGCATTCATGTATATGTGTATGTCTATTTATCTATGTATTTATATGTGTATATGTGTGCATGTATATGTATAAATAGATAGAAAATTAAAAATTATACCTTAATAGTGCCGAAGCAGATACATTACTCCATCCAAAATGATTTTGAAGATTGAGAATAGTATGCACTTAGGCATGTCAAGCGGCTTCCTTCATATACATGTTGCTTAGACATTCCTCTCAAAGATATTTCTCATTTTTAGAAATATCAATGCTCTCACTATCATTTTGATACCAATCCTCAATAAAATCTTCCATCGCATCATCTTCATCATTGTCGCAAAAATCTTGTACTTTATCTTCTTTTGAATATAGGTCTTTCAATCCACCAACCATACTTAAACCTAGGAATTGGAATGACTGAATATCAACTATTGGATGCTCTGATTGACACAGGAGGGGCACTCAGTTGCATGCGAGTGTCATTAACCAATCACCTCAAAACGACCATGAGTCCTACTAAGTCATACATGACAGGAATTAGAGGAAAAATTATCGAATGTGTAGGAGAAGTCCAAATGTCCCTTCATCTAGGAAATTCCACAATGGAGCAAAGATTCTTGGTATGCAAGGATGAAGACCTAATCATCCATCCATGTGAATTGTGTCAATAACCCATAAATTAGCTTTGCAATTATGGCATACATGTGGATGAATCGTTGGTAATATTTGTAATGTCCCATGAAAGCTTGTAGTTCCTTTGCATTTGTTGGTCTAGGCAAGTCCAAGATGACCTTTATTTTATCCTCATCAGTGGAGATACCATTCTTGGATACAATATGTCCCAAAATTTTTCCTTGTGTTACCATAAAGACACATTTCTCCGGATTTAGGCACACTCTATATTGTCTGCATTTCTCGAATATCTTCCATAGTTGGGGAATGTGTTCAGTTCTTCTAGAGGAATATGTGCATAAGTCATCTATGTAGACTTCCATGCTCTTTCTTAGGAATTCTTTGAACTCATGACACATCAATCTTTGGAAAGTTGCATGAGCATTCGTGAGCCCGAAAGGCATCGGTCAAAAGGCATGTACTCCCAATTTAGTAGCAAATGCCATTTTATGTTGATCCTCCATAGCAATAGCTACTTGGTTATAACACGAAAATCCATCAAGGAAGTTGTAGACTTCCTTGCTTGCTACTCTTTCCAAGAGATGGTCAGTTATCGATAATGGGTAAACATCATGAATTGTAGCTGCATTAACCTTTTTCAAATTAATGCACACCCTAAGTTTGACGTTCTTCTTAGGTACTACCACCAAAGCTGATACCCATTCTATATGCTTGATCTCATAAATGAATCCTGCAGCTAAGAGTTTGTCAATTTCCTCCTTAATCTTGGCCAAATAGACATCATTGTATGTGTATGGTCTTTGTTTTGATGGTTCGCATCAGGGGTCATTGGAATTCTATGGGAGCAAATGGAAGGATCCATTCCCTTGAGGTCTTTGTAAGTCCAAGCAAATATGTCTCTATATTACTTGATTAATTCTATCAATTCTTGCTCTTATTCTAGGGAGACATCCTTCCCTATGTAGGTGCATCTCTCCTCTTCCTCTTCCATAGTTACTATCACCTTCTTGGTTAGTTCCTTATTATCATATGCTTCATAGACGAAGCATTTATTTATTTACAATGTATGATCATTCCTATGATAGTAGAAGCTAAGCCCTATTCTAGTTATGGAAATGTGCACCACTACTTTTATGGAGGAAGTTGTGTGCCCAATGCATGGCTTTATAATGTGTCCCTATCATGCATACTCTAGATGCATTTGATACTTATGAGTGCAAGAAGAGATTCCTTGATCCTCTTGGTCCATGTCTCGTCGCTTCTTGGTTCTACATATGAAAATCGTATTGTGTGTCAAGGGCAGTTGCCTCTGGTGCCCTTCCTTTTTTACTCTTGAATGTAGTCGTTGATCTATTCCCATTTTTGGATTGGAATTTTCGAGTCGTGGTTTCTTAGGGTTTCACATGATCCTTTGTACTTGCCTTTGCATGGTTCTGTTGGTATGGTATTTCCTTGAGTTTTGCTATCTCTTGAGTTGTTGTGCCCGGCCCATTTTTGGAATCCATATATGTTGCTATGATTTCTGAGCCTCCACTAATAACTTTAGAAGCCATAGGAAAAGAATTCTTGGTCTATCCCATTGAGTTTTCGAATAGTGGTTATTTTGTTGTGTTTCTGTTGGAGGGTTGGTTTGTTCCTGCATTGTACTTGCATGCTGAGGTAGTTTATCCTTGTGTACCCATTGTACTCGCGTGTTTGTTTGAGGTGGTGGTTGATATCCATGTCGGTTTCTTTTTCTTATAGTGTTGATGGGTTGAGAAGAAATCTGAGTCATGCAAAACCTCACCAGTCGCTGGCAAGTCTCACTTAGGATACTCATGAGACACAAACCTACATGAACCTCCCTCTCTATCTTCCTTCAGGTCTGCTTCCCTAGGTAAGATTGTGCTTATGATTTGTGATGATCTAGCCTCCAAAATATTAAAGACTTCTTTATGCCCTACTTTGGACGATATGTATCCCTATGTTAAGGTGTATGCTAACTTCATTTTCAAAAATCCAATCTTGTCATAGGATCAGATCTTCAATAAGATCTTCATCTTTTCATACCAAGAATCTTTGCTCCATAGTGGAATTTCCTAGATGTAGGGACATTAGGACTTCTCCTATACACTCAATGATTTTTCCTCCGATTCCTATCATATATGCTTTAGTGGGAGTCATGTTCATTTCGAGGTGGTGTGCTAACAAGACTCATATGCAACTGAGTGCCACTCCTCTATCAATCAATGCATCCACTAATTGATACTCTCTAATTCAGATTCCTAGGTTTAAGTATGGTCAGAAAATACCATTATTTACATTCTCAGTGTTACCTACTTGGTAGTTTGCCATGGGTATATGTTCTTTTCCTTGCACATATCGTTTGTTTCTTTGTCTCATCCACTCTTTTCCATTCTTGATTCACTCAAGAGCTTCCATTCAAGCTTCGTCTCTAATCCTTTCTTCTTCTTTCTTCCGATTTTGCACTCCCATGAGTCATCCTTACATTCTATCCCTTAATGGTTCCATATATCTGTTGACTCTACAACCACTAATGTAGTTGGGGAGTACCTCTCCATCCAGTGTGGTTAAATTCACTACTCCACTGGTTGATATTCGATTTATCAATAATAGTTCAAACCCTCACTGCTGCAATTTCTTTGCATGCTATTTCAACATGTATACTAATACTAAATCGCCTTCCTTTAAGTCCTTATCTTTAATATGGGCATCGTTATAGGCTTTTGTCTCCTTTTAGCTGCGTAAATTCCTACCACAACTTGTATTCTTGTTTCATGCAATTTTTGAGTTTGGTCCAATTGTTGGGATAGTTCATGGCTTATGCAATTGTTCTATTGTATTGCATGTAGGGTAGGAACTAAAAAATTAATTGGTAAGATTGCATTCTGTCTGTATAGTAAATTGAATGGAGTAGTTCCAATGGTAGTTTTGTAAGCCACTCAAAAGGCCGAAATTGCATGATGCAATTGTTTGTCCCAACCTGACCTTCCATTGTTGACTATTTTGGTCAACACCGTGCACAATACTTTATTGGAACTTTCAGCTTGGCCATTGCCTTGGGGATGGTATGGGGCTGATTTTTTGTGAATCATTAGGAATTCATTCATCAGTATCACTTCATTGATGAAGTGTGTTCCTCTATCGCTCACTATTTCTATTGGAAATCCAAAGCAAGTAAAGATATTTTCAAAGAGAAATCTAGTTGTGGTTTGCGCATCATTTTTCATCGTTGCTTTTGCTTCTACCCATTTTGTTAGATAATGAGTGGCCACTATTATATATTCAGCGTGTGATCCTTTGGCTGGAAGATTTATAGGTCCTATGAATTCAATGCCCCATTTGGAAAAGGCTCTTGTGCAGATCATGGGTCTTAGAGGCATTTCATCTCTTCTTATAGGATACTTGGTTCTTTGGCACACCTCACAACTTCGGATGTATGTGTTGGCATCCATGGGTAAAGTTGGCCACCAGAAGCTTGCAAAGAGAATCATTTTTATAGTTTTTTCAGCTAAAAAATGTCCTTCCCCTACTCCTACATGTGCCATCTCTAAAAGAGGTAAATATTCTCCTTCATGTACACATAACTATAGCTGATTGTCCTTTCCCCTTTTGAATAATTATTTTGTGATTATAGTGTAGTCTTTACTTATCTATTCTAAAGCTTGCTTCCTTGCTAGACTAGTTCCCTCCTCATGCGCTCGTGTTTTTGAGAATTTTACCAATGTCTTACTCCATGCTGGTGCTATTGTAGAGAATTGTAAAGATGTGTGGTCCTCAGGGGTATTCTCCTAGCATTCTTGGCAACTATGAATGTGTTCATGTACATCTTTTTGCATGTTTGGCCAATATACTCCCAGTCTTTTCAATTCTCTTATTGTCCCATGAACTCCCTTATGAAATCTTCCATCGATTCACATGAGCTTTCTCCATTAAGTTTTTCTTTTCTACCTCTTCTACACATCTCAATAATATGCCATTTGGTTCTTTGTAGTATAAACTACCTGCTACAATATGTAAATTCCATGACTGCAAAAATTCCTTCTTGTTGTCTTGGTTGATCTTATGAAGTGGTCCATGCATGAGGATTGGTATTAACTTTTTTGTGCATTTCAGACACACTTTTAAGTTGAATAAATATGTGTCAAGCAGATCATCATCCACTATAGAAGGTGGTTTTCCACGTATCATTCATGATAAATGATCCGTCTGTACATGAGTATTTCCTTTTTTTATTATGACTTCAAAATTGAATTCCATCAGTGATAGGAACCATCTCATTAGCCTTCCCGTATTACAGGGCTTATTGACCAGATACAATAATGCCTGATGGTCGATAAAGAACTTGAATTTATTGACTAGGAGGTAATGTAAAAATTTCTTGACTGCATACACCATTCCTAGGCCTTCTCTTTTCGTGGTGGTATAATTTCTCTCTGCCTGGTTTAATCGTCTACTAGCATATGCGATAGGATGATCTAATTTTCCTTCATTTATAGGTTGAGATAGTATGCATCCTATTGCATAATTTGATGCATCCACACATATGTGGAATGGTTTGTTCTAGTTGGGTACGTTTAAAATATATGTTGAACTTAATTGTCTTTTGAATTCATTAAATGCCTTTTCACATTCCTCCATCCAAGTGAATTGAGTTGGTAACCCATCTAAAGATTTCACGATTATAGCATACATGTGGATAAACCGATGATGGTATCCACAATGAACCATAAAGGCTTGTACTTCCTTCACATTTTTAGGTCTAGGTAAGTCTAAGATTACTTTAATCTTATCCTCATTTGTGGAAATTCCATTCCTTGATACAATATGTCCCCAAGATCTTTCCTTGCCTTACCATAAAGACACATTTTTCAGGATTCAAACATACTTGATACTGTCGGCATTTTTCAAATATCCTCCGTAGTTCACGAATGTGTTCAGTTCTTTGACTCAAATAGTTGCACAAATCATCTACATATACTTCCACACTCTTTCTTAAAAATTCCTTTAATACATGACATATTATTCTTTGGAAAAATGTAGGGGCATTAGTGAGCTTGAATGGCATCACTCAAAAAGCATATACTCCCCATTCAATTGCAAAAGTTGTCTTATGTTGGTCCTCGATAGTAATGGCTACCTAGTTAAAAACCAGAGAATCCATCCAGGAAGCTATAGACTTCCTTACCTACGACTCTTTCCAAGAGGTGGTTGGTAATAGGTAAAGGATAGCTATCATGTATAATAGCTGCATTCACTTTTTTAAATTGATGCAGACTCTAAGTTTACCATTCTTCTTGGGTACTACTACCAAAGGTGATACCCACTTTGTATGCTCTATCTCATAAATGAATCCTACCACTAATAGCTTGTCAAAATCTTCTTTAATCTTAGCTTAATAAACATCATTATATGTGTATGGTCATTGATTCAAGGGTTTTGCTTCGGAAGTCATTGGGATTCTATGGGAACAAATGGATGGATCTACTCCCTTGAGGTCTTTGTAGGTCCATGAAAATACATCCCTGTATTTTTTTATTAGTTCTATCAGTTCTTATTCTTCTTTAGGAGATACATCTTTTCCAGTGTATTTACATCTCTCCTCTTCTTCTTCCATGGTTACTAACACTTTCTTGGTTTGTTCCTTATTATCATAAGCCCCTCCTTCTTTGGCTTCTCTCTTGGGCATTTAAATAGCTATCTTTCATTCTTCTATTTTGTATCTTTTGAAATGTTTTGGAACTTTGAAGAGATTCGGTGGTTGCTCTACTCTATCTAACATTTCCTCGTTGTTCTACCTTGTTTGGACTGCTTCTACCATGAATCCTTTGGGTGTCTTCTTTTCCTTATTTGCCTGAATTTCTTCTAAATATCGCTCCTCTGAATCGAATTCTAGCTCCATCTCTATGCTTTCATAATCCTCCTTCCATTCCTTTTCTAGTAATTCTCCCGGTTCCATTTCTTGGAGGATTACCATGTAAAGATTTACATCATAACCTTCTTCATCCACACACTTGTTCATAGTTAGCACTTCCTCATTCACACACATATCTAGGGTGGCTAAGATTTCCATCCATCCATGTGGTTTGAATGCTTCATCCAGGAAGATTTGAGGCATGTATGCTAGATCATCTATGGGTTGGTAATTCTGATGCCCTATTGGCCACAACTGAGTCTTGTTTTCTTCTCTTTTTGCCTCTTTGCACATCCATAGCTGAACATCTTCATGCATCCATGATTGATCACTAGATCCTATGCTATGAATGGACAAATCATCTTCTTCTCGGTGGACTAGGTTCCATTGTAATGGAGGCACATCCTTATACAAAAAGTTGTGCAAATTTATCTTCGTAGTTGTCCCTTTGTGTTGTAGATACAATGGATCTCTTCCCCAATCTTGTACTACTCTGAGTTGTCTCATGAATGGTTGTACCAAAATCATTTCATAATTATTGGCTTTTCCAAACTGACATATGGCTAGAGTGTGTTCAAACTCTACTCTGCAGGTGGTCAACTTGATTTTTTCCAGTATTCCTAATGGCCTCTCCACGTGACCGTCTACTAATTGAAGTTTCATGCGCATTGGTCATAGGGCTGGCTCCCCATTTTTCCTGAATCTCTTTTGTGGCTATGCCTATACTAGCTCTCGTGTTTAAGATGGATTTAGTCATGCATCCATTAAAAGTGATGGGCAGGCACGTATTGCCTTCATCTCCCGCACTAAATTCTCCAACTTTATTGATAGGGATTTGAATGGTTGACGGAGCTTCAGCTTCTTTCTTCTCATTTGTGGGTTCTCCAGTTTCTATTTTTAAGTGCTTGGCTAATTGATTCCACAATTGGGGCTTAGCTCATAGTAATTCTTCTATTGTCAACAAGCATTGTATTTTAGTTATCTTGAGATCTGGTAAGTTGTGTGATGTCTTATCTTGTGACCTTTCCTCCTTGCCATGGATCGTAGGAGCATGGAATACTATCGACCTTCTCTCATATTCTTCCATGTAATTGGGTAGCATGGAAATGCATTCCATTCTTCCCTGTTCTGGTCTAAGATAAACACTTTCTCATATAACTCTTCTAAGTTTGTTATAGGTTGATTTTCCCAAGTGTCTAATTCTTCGAAGGGTGGTGGAGAGTTTACATTCTTTTTCCACTGTTCCTCTTGAATCGTGGCCCATATCTAGATCTCAAATTCATTCACCACTTAGGTCCTATAGTTTCTTTACTCTCTCCCCAATGTTTTTGTTTCTCTCACTGTTCACTTTCAGATTGTTGAAGTTTTCCATGATACATGATACTACTCAGGCGGATACCAATTCTAGGCAATAGACGATACTGGATTGGAATGATACGATACCTCTGGTTTCCCCGGTACCAATATGGATGATACCACCTTAGGAGCAATACACGATACCACCAAGGGCAATACCTAATACCAGCTCCCAACGATATGATATTGATCTATACAATACGATACTAGGGTGGGTCATGATACGATACCACTGAACCCATGATACACAATACTGCTCCTCTTGGTGATACGATACCAAGTACCTCACAATACTATACCTCTAGTCCGATTATACATGATACCTCCTATTCTCACAATATGATACCACAAGGTTTGTGATATGATACCACTCCAACCGTGATCCACGATACCTCTAGTTGGCAATATACACGATACCTTGACGGTATCATGATATCCCAAGGAGGCACCCACGATATGAAATCTGGCGAGTATCCCGATACTAGGGAATTTTGGTATCACGATACCGAAACTCGACTAATCATGATGCTACAGCCAAATGTGGTTTAGACTGTAAAAAATTTTGTGCAAAGTGCCTGTCCCTCGCTCCTCTTCTCTCTTAACCCAGTGCAGATGAGAAAACCTCACTCTAACTTCTGAATTAGTATTTTGCATTTTAACTAAAATAAAAAATATACTTTCAATAACACATATGCTTACAAATGTAGCTTCGAAACCATGATGGCCCACTTGGCCTAACAAACAATACATACATTAAATGTAAAAAATTAATAAAACATATGAGAATAATAAATATAAACTATTAATTTCTATACCTTCTACTAAGGAAATGACTACTAAAGATGTAGTTGTCTATGAAAAAACTACCACTCCCCAGGTTGTATGTTAGGTCTCCTCTTATTTTTTCCCATCATACAATATCTCCTCTTATTTTAATCTCAAATAGAAAAAAAGAATCAGAATACACACACATACATATAGCATGTGCATACACATATACATACACTTACACATACATACATACATGCATACATACATACATACATACTAAATACATGCATACATACACATACTCACACATATATAGTAATATATATATATATATATTATATTATATTATATTTATAATAGTGTATAGATATATATATATATATATAGTATATATAAATAGTGTATAGAAATATATATATATATATAGTATATACTGATTTATATTTATATTGTGTATACATTTATATATAAACTTACTATATATATATATTTATATATATATATTTATATATATATATATATACTATATATTTATTTATATATATATTTACTATATTTATATTGACTAACTTATATTTATATTGTATATATATACTCATTTATATATATATATTGTTCTAAGTATATGTATGTATATATATATATATATATATATATATATATATATATATATATATATATATATATACACATGCACACATAAACATACATACATACACACACATACATATATCCACACACACACATACATGCATACATACATACAAAATACATGCACACATAAATATATGCGCACACACACATATACTTATACATACATACATACACACACATACACATACACATACCCACACACACACACATACACACAAACATATACACATACATACATGCATACATATACACATATACATACGTACATAAACACACATACACATATCTGCATATATACATACACACATAAACATTCATGCATGCATATACACACATTCATACAAAATAAATGCATTTATCCCACAAGAATGTGTATTTGTCTATATGTGAATATGTGTGTGTGTAAATGTGTATATGTGAATGTGTATGTATGTAAATAATCAAATTATTAATATCTAATACCATTATTTGCAGATTCTGATCAATCAGATGGAACTCCACCATTGTCTTCTAATCCTGCAAGGACTATATATTGCAAATATATTAAACTTTTAATTTTAAATATATTTGATAGATACATAATTGATATATGTTTTTTTATTGTTATAATCAGATTCTGATCAATCAAACTGCACTCCACCACCTCCTACCCATGCAACGACTTCACACGTATCCACCGATAGGAATTATGATGAGTTTTATTATCAAGAGTATATTATATGTTGGTGTACATTTTGATATGACACTTATCGAAGACCACGACTGAAATGTATTGAACATGAGGTAGAGTATGGTACTTTTGAGCATGCACTACCACCTACTCAACATGATAATGTTTGGGTATGTATTCTTTCTATAAATTAATGTCATTATTTTATTTTAAAACCATATACAAAGTCAAATTATTGTTGATATATACGAATATTTGCTCGATGATGATGATGCTGATAATAATTCTCATACTCTCAACACAATCCAAGAAGTCAACTACCAATCAAGTAGACAAAGATGCAGTTAATCACTTGCCAATGCTTAAGACCTGAGGAATGCATAAATCTGCTCACTTGAGAGACATCAAATTGAGTATGAGGTGGCGTTATGCATAAGTAAATCAAGCATCCAAAAGAACAACATGAAATGCATCTCCACCATCATGAAGACTCAACTGCAAACCTGTTTCCATAGGAGTGTCAATAGGTTTGCAATCTTCAAGGCCAAAATGTTGCAATGATATTTCAATATATTTTATTTGACAAAAAGTTATTCCCCCATCAACTTGCATAAAGGGAAAGCCCAAATAATGGTGCAAATTCCCCAAATCAGACATCTCACAAGAGGCATGCAAATCAGCCTCAAATTCATCAGTATGCTTTTCATTAGGACCAGTGAACAACATGTCATCAACATACACAACAATGATAAGAAGCACATCATCTGCATGCTTAACATATATTAAGGTGCTCTTCGTTGGTATGTTCTTGAAACCATGGTTGGAGAGATGGTGGATAGATTCTAGAGATGGTGGTGTAGCAAAACCCTGCTTCACACCAGCCAAGAACAAGTTGTGCAGAGTGTAATAGGCCCCTTTAACTTCCTATCGATCACAAATAATCACCTATGTGCTTTGGAACATGATCCTCTAATCAATGGATCAAAACAGATTAGTAGAAAGTTGAACCAAGATCATATGCTTGCTATTTTAGTCTCTAAACATGTTTAGTAGAATGAACAGTGCTCTCAACTTGCTGTCAATTAGCCAGATTCCTTTTGGTGGTATCTAACTAACTTAGATAGCTACTACTTATGAGTTATTTCAATAAAAAATATGGACTACACACTGAGGGTGATGTTTAGCAAGTTAGAGGACTTGCCCGACATTTTCAAGATGCTTTAGTGTGTAGACCAGAGGGCAAAGATATGAAGATATCTCACGATTGGAAAAGACAATAACAATGAAACTTTGGAGCTATGAACTAGACAGTATGCTGATTCTTTAACACCTTAAATCACATCAAATGATCAATCATGCACTGAGAATAAGCTCTGAGAAGTTTACTTGTTCTGAGATGATCATGATAGGGAAGTAAGGTAGAGATATGATCAATGTGTATGTATTAAATCACATAATAGTACAATGAAATCGGCAATGTTCAATTGCACAATGTGAGGGTAGTGAAGGAGGTATGGAATGAGCTCATTAATTCACAAGTATCCCTCTCAAATGATCTCCTAGTCGGGTTGTATCACGTGAGTCTTTTGATTCACTTTTATAGTTGAAGTTGGAGCCAAGCTTTGAATTCAAATTCAAATTCTCACCAAAAAGTGAGTCCTAAACTATAGGATTTATTCTCTCATCAATCATCCACAAAGTAGCCTAACTCCTCATGAGGGTAGTGCATTAAACATAGGTACTTTTACAAAGATAAAAAGTAAAGTGACTTTTACAAGGGAGTGATCATATGAGATACATGCTAGTTATCCAAGTATGTAGGCTTGGATTCTTTTGCACCAACAGCTCCCCCTCAAGCCTAACATGCTTGGTTTTCATTCCTCCTTGATTTCCTGCAAACCAATCATCATCTTAAACATGTTCATCTTAGTTCCATCCAAGGATTTTGTGAGCATATCTGCACATTGCAAATGCATTATTATGAAGGACAATTTGATGTCCTTGCTAAGTAATTTCTCTCTGACATAATGATAGTGGACTTCAATGTTCTTAGTCCTTGCATGATATACATGATTAGCAGCCAAATGAAGTGAACTAGTGTTGTCTCCAAAAATCATTGATGTATATGAATGTAACCCCAAATCTCTATAGAGTAGTTTGAGCCACATAGCCTCTTGTGTTGCATTTGCTAAGCCTCTATAGTTTGCCTCTATAGATGACAATGCCATAGTTGGTTGCTTCTTTGATGACCATGATATTAGCTTTGAACCTGCAAAAGATAAGTAGCCAGAAGTGCTCCTCCTATCATCCTTGGAGCCAGCCCAATCTGCATCATAATACATCTTGATATTCAAATAAAAAATGAATGGATAAAACAACCCTTCATTTATGGTACCCTTCAAATATTTTAGGTCCTCTTGGCAGCTTCCAAGTGTGGTTTTCTTGGTGTATGCATAAACTAGCTTAATTTACTTACTCCATAACGTATGTCCACTCTTGTTAGGGTTGCATAGTTGAGACTCCCAACAATCGTTTGGTAAGCTATAATATCTTCAAGAAGTTCTCCCTCATGAGAACTAATTTTATGGTTGAGTTCCATGGGTGTACCTGCAATTTTGGTATTGTCCATCTTGAATTTCACCAGCATATCATGAATGTATTTTCTTTGAGTAATAGAGACTCTAGAATCTGAATATACAAGTTCTAAACCATGAAAGTATGTTAACAAACCAAGGTCACTGATTTTAAACTCTTCCATCATCTATGGTTTGATTTTCTTGATGCCATTGGCATCATTCCCTATAATGATAATGTCATCCACATAGAAACATAAGTAAATAACTTCAAAGTTAGTCTTCTTTATGAACAGAAGAATTTGCTTTGCTAGCAACAAATCCTTGATCCTACAAATATGTGACAAGCCTATGGTTCCAAGCTCTAGGAGCTTGCTTTAGACCATACAGTGCTTTCCTTAGCTTGCATACATAACCTCATTTGTCCTTGTCTTCATACCCTGGTGGTTGAACCATGCACACTTCTTCTGAGATCCATCCATTTAGGAATGCATTCTTAACATTTAATTTATATAGGTTCCAATTCTTTGAAGCAGCAACACTTACCAAAACCCTGATGGTTAGTATCTTAGCCACATGTGAGAAAGTCTCCTCATACTCCACTCCATGGGTTTGAGCAAACCCCGTTGCCACTAGTCGTGCTTTGTACTTGTTTGTAGAACCATCTGAATTCTTCTTGATTTTATATATCCACCTCGATCCTATTACCTTCATACTTGATTTCTTGGGAACCAAACCCCAAGTGTTTCTCTCCTCAAGTGCTTCAATTTCTTCTTGCATGGCTTCTCTCCATTCTTTCTTCTTATTGGCTTCTTCAAATGAAGAAGGTTCTTCTATCACAGAGTCTTTAGTCATGTACACAGAATGCTTGGTTACTAGTGATGTGTCATAGACATAACTTATGTGTTTTTTAATCTCCCTTTGAGATCTTCTGAGTGCTTGATCGGAGGACTCTGGAATGTCTTCCAATTGCTTGAAATTGGTCTTGCCTTTTGACTTCCAAGCCCTGAAGTCAAGTTGCTCTTCATCCTCTGAATTGACATCTTCTGGTATTTGTTGATCTCTTTGAGTGAGAGTTGGAAAATCACTTTCCAAGCCATAAGGTAACTTCATCTTCCTGCAATCATCTTCAAACCATGAATAATTTTCATCAAACACCACATCCCTTCTAACTGTAAATCCTTTGTTAGTGGGATTATACAACCTATATCCCTTTTGGTTTTGGTCATAGCCAATGAATATACACTTTTCACCTTTTGGATCAAGCTTCCCTCTAATCTGTGAGGGTATATGTGCATAAGCAATGCACTCAAAAATTTTACAATGGTCCAATGAGGGTCTCCTACCATTCCAAGCCTCATAGGGTGTCATTCCATCCAAGGATTTGGATGGGAGCCTATTAATCAAGTATGTGGTTGTCAACATCTACTATCAGTCTATTCCTCCTCTCTCCCACTCCATTTAGTTGAGGAGTGTATCTTGTTGTGACCTCTCTCTTTATACCTTTGTCCTGTAAAAATGAATCAAATTCATGTGAGAAATACTCACCACCTCCATTAGATTTGATCCTATTCAAGCTTCTACATGTTTGGTTCTTAATCAATGCCAAATACTTTTTGAAACAAGTAAAGACTTCATCTTTGCGCTTCATGAAGTAAAGGATTGTCCATCTATCATAGTCATCTATGAATGAAACATAGTACCTTGATCCTGAGATTGAGGGCTCTCTGATAGGACCCCACACATCTGTGTGCACAAGCTCCAAGTAGTCTTCATACATATATCCTTTTTGTGGAATAGTTGTCTATGAGATTTGCCAAATTGGCATGCTCCACATTTGTAAATCATGTGTTGCTTGGACACATTTGGAATTCCAAGCACACTCCCCTGCAAATTTGCTTAAGTGTTCTTTCACCTATATGACCTAGCATTTTATGCCATATCTCTAGTTTAGATAAGGTTTGATCTTTAAATTTAAGAGTGCAATGTTTCTTGTATCATCAACTTCAAATGTAAAGAGTCTACCAGATTTCTCACCTTTTTCAATCCTCTTGAAACCTTGTTCAGGATCTTCCACATATGCTCCATGCCTTGTGAATCTGACCTATAAGCCTTTCTTAACAATCTTCTTGACACTAATTAGCTTTTTTTAAATGGTTGGCACATGTAAAACCTTACTCAAAAGGTTCATGTTACCATCAAAAGCTTTGACATTTCCAATTTTCTTAACGAAATGTATGGTGTCATCACTTGTCTGCACTTCATGTTTCCCTTTAGGTTCTTCAAGATCAGATAGCAATGCTACATTTCCAGCCTCATGATTGGAACAACTACAATTAATATAGAAAAGATGCTCATCATCTTTACCTTGCTTGGATGTCATGTTCATGATCAGTAATGAATCCTCTTGGTCTTTTGTGTAGCTGTTATAATCTCTTTTACCTCTAAAGCCTCCTTGGTAGTTGTTATTGTAGCCTTGATTGTAGTTGTGATGATAATTGCTTCCTCCATTGTTGAACCTGCCTCTCGATTGTCCATATCCTCCTCTATGGAAGCCTCTTCCTCTCTTATTCCTTATGTTCTTGAAGCATTCTTTTGTAGTGTGATTGGTTAGGCCACAAATATTTCAAGGAGAAGTGTTGTAATATCTCCCCTTGCCTTGTTTTCCTCCTCTACCCCTTCCTCTAGTACCTCTTCCTTTGCCTGTAGAATTCACATGAGAGGTACTAGCCTCTTCTTCATTTTTTTTTGCCTTTACCTTTATCCTTACTTTTATTTCTATGTGTATAAAGGGAAGAAGATTGGTTACCTCTAGATTTGTCTCCATTCTTGCTGAGCTTTGTCTCATGTGTGAAGAGTTGCCCCTGTCAATGTGTTGAGGTTAGGTATTTGCATATCCATATAAAGGTCCATTGCTGTGGTGAATGACTCCCACTTATCATCAGCTTTGATGCCATTTATGATCTGCCTTATTATCTACTCCTCTTCTATCTCTTCTCCAATGCTTGCAAACTGGTCAACCACATCCTTCATCTTGGTTACATAGTCCGCTACACTTTGCTTTGGTTGTTTTTTTAGGGGTTGATGTTTTCTCTTGAATGTTGGCATTTATTCATCTCTTGAGATATATCCATCTAAGCTTCTTCCTTGCAGGTAGGCTTGCATCCTTAGTGACCATGTTGAATAGTTGCTCTTATCCATGGTGGATAGATTCTAGAGATGAAGTGGTGTTGCAAATAATCACATATGTGCTTTGAAACATGATCCTCTAATCAATGGATCAAAATAGATGAGTAGAAAGTTGAACCAAGATCATAGACTTGCTATTTTCATCTCTACACATGTTCAATAGAATGAACAGTGCTCTCAAATTACTGGCAATTAGCCAGATTTCTTTTGGTGGTATCTAATTAACTTAGATAGCTACCACTTATGAGTTATCTCAATAAAAAAGATAAACTACATGCTGAGAATGATCCCTAACAAGTTAGAGGACTTGCCCGACATTTTTGGGGTGCTTCAATGTGCAGACCAGAGAGCAAAGATATGAGAATATCTCATGATTGGAAAATACAGTAACAATGAAACTTTGTAGCTATGAAGTAGACAATACGGTGATTCTATAGCACTTTAAATCACATCCAATGATCAATCATGCACTGAGAAAAAGCTATGAGATATTTACTTGTTTTGAGATGATCATGACACGAAAGTAAGGTAGAGATATGATCAATGTGTATGTATTAAATCACATAACAATACAATGACATTGGCAATGTTCAATTGCAAAATGTGAGATTAGTGAAGGATCTATGGAATGATCTCATTAAGTTCACACAAGTATACCTCCCAAATGATCTCCTAGTCGGGTTGTATCACGCGTCTTTTGATTCACTTTTGTAGTTGAAGTTTGAGTCAAGCTTTGAATTCAAATTCAAATTCTCACCAAAAAGTGAGTCCTAAACTATAGAATTTATTCTCTCATCAATCATCCACCAAGTAGCTCGTAATTTGATTCCTCCTAACTCCTCGTGAGAGTAGTGCATTAAACATAGGTACTTTTAGAAAGATAAAAAGTGAAGTGACTTTTACAAGGGAGTGATCATATGATATACATGCTAGTTATCAAAGTATGAAGGCTTGGATTCTTTTGCACCAACAACCATGTCCAATCCAAAAGCTATGTATCTTTTCATACCAAGCATGTGGTGCTTGATTCAACCCATATAATGCCTTTTTCAACCTGTGCATTTTATCTTAATTCCTATTTTGCACAAAACCATGGGGGTGAAATACATGCACTTCTTCATGTAAGTCACTATTTAAAAATGCAGTTTTAATGTCGGAACTATGTACATTTCAACCATGATGAGCTGGAAGTGCACATATCCTACGAACGGTGGTCATTCTGCAAGTGAGTGCAAATGTCTCATCAAAATCAATGCCTCTCTCTTGAGCATAACGTTTTGCAATAAGCCTAGCCTTATACATGTCAACCATTCCATTAGGTTTACACTTCAACTTGTATACCCATTTAGTTCCGATGTCCTTTTTTGCTTAGCAGAAAATCACATAAAGAACAAGTACCATTCTTCATAATAGCATCATATTGTGATTGCATAGCAACCACCGAATGTTTTGAATTTTATGCTTCATCAAAAGAAAGTGGATCATTCTTATCACAAAGACTAGAGGCAGCCATTGCATAGAAATCTGATGCAAAAGAAGAACTATGAGATCTTGAATGAGTATGATATGATAGAGGTGCATCTACTTTCCTATCTCACATAGCCATTAAGGCATAGTTTTTACCTCCTATATATCAGCCCTCTCATCAACAAGTGCATCATGTAAATCTGCATCAGAAATGGAATGCTTTGCATCATCATGTGGAACTTATAAAGGCTTGAAAGTTGCCTCATTTGGAATATCACTTGACTATTGACCTATAAAAAGGGGCAAAAATTTTTCATACACATCTTTGGAGCTAACAAAAGTCTCCTTAGTACATGAAAGAAACGGCTTAATTGCATCTTTCACAAAAACAACATCATGGCTAACCAAAATGCATTTAGTATGTGGGTGATACAGATGATAACCTTTGCTTTTAGAACTATGCCCAACAAATATACATTTCACTACTTTAACATCCAATTTCTTGCACTGTTGTTTTGGCACTAATGCATATGAAAGACAACCAAACACATGCAGATGAGAAATAGATGGCTTGTGACCATGTCAAGCCTCATATAGAGTGGTAAATTGTAGTTCTTTGGTGGGAAACCTATTAAGTGCATATGCTACACACATAACAACCTCAAGCCAGAAGCTATGTGGTAAAGCCTGACTTTTGACCATACACCTCGACATCTCCATGGAAGACCCATTCTTCCTATTTGCAATCCATTTTGTTGAGGTGGATATGTCACTATACACTGATATTTTATCCCACACTCAGTCACAAATGCATTTAAATCACAAGACATGTATTCATCCCCTCAATCAGATCAAAGGGTGCCCAATTTACATGTTGACATATTTTCAGCGATAACCAAAAACGTTTTGAAGCACATAAACACTTTGGACTTTTCTTTCAGTGAAAACACCCATGCATGCCTAGAAAAATCATCAATAAAAGTCACGAAGTAAAGATAGTTCCCAAAATAAGGTGTCTATATATGGCCACAAGCATCACTATGAACAAGCTGCAATTTATGAGCAACTCTAACTCAACCATATTTTGGAAAGTAAGAGTGCTATATTTTGCCCAAAATATAGCCTTGAGAAACATGTTTACAAGGTTCCTCAATTTTGGGCACACAGGACATCATTTCAGATTTCCATAAGCGTAGCAAACTAGCATAATTTAGATGAGTAAAGTGTGCATGCCAAAGATTTGCATCTGAGATGGCTTAAGAATATTGAATTGCACATGCTAAATCTTTCATAGATTTTGTATAGTCTATGAGCTTATACAACCCACAACATAAAATGTGAGAAGCAACTGAGATAGCTTGAGAATATTGAACTGCACATGCTAAATCATTCATAGATTTTGCATAGTCTATGAGCTTATACAACCCACAAAATAAAATGGGAGATCATGAAATGTACATCTGTCATCACCAGATTTTACAACCATACCAATTTTAGCTAATGCTAAAAATGAAAATAGATTTTTCATGATCCGTGGTACATACAAAGCAGTTGATAATCTGAAAGAACTACCATCAATAGTAGCCAAAATGATCTTACCAACCCCCATTATAGAATAAGAGGATATGTTAGCATGTGTGATAGTATTCCCTATAGGGGCAGGCGTAAGTGAATAGAAGAAGTTGTGCTACAAGGTAATTGTTTGGTTGCCCCACTATCAAAGTCCCAAACATTTGAGTGTAGTGTAGACATACACTACTCATGAGAAGATGGATCATAGCTGCAAACAGTATTAAACAATCATTCTTCATTTTACACAAGATTAGCAAACTCTATTTTTGGTGTAGAGGCCTCTGCAATAAGCATTGCAACCTCTTTCTTCTTTGCCTCTTTTGCAACCAATTTTGGAAAACTCTTTATGACAATCATTTCCTTTACAATATTTGGAAAATTGTTTCTGCTTTTCAGTTTCCTTCTCATCTTTCTCTTCCTTCTTCGATTGTGTAGCATTAGAAAATTTTTTCTTACTAGTAGATGAGCTCCATTTACCTTTGCCCTTCTGACTATCTAAAAAAGTTTGATCTACAACACACATAATGGACCTATTTTTCCTGGACTAATCTTCCTAAACATAATAGAGACTAAATCCTCAAATGTTAAGGCATTTGGATTTTCTTTCATCATCAATCAAAGAGTAGAAGCAAAATTTTGATATGAATCTAGAAGACCATTAAGAACAATCTACACAACTGAACTATCTGGCAAGACTTCGTCAGTAGAAATCAACTGCTCCTTCAAATCTTTGAACTTTGTCAAAAAATCGCCCATAAAATCTCCTTCATTCATATGCTCACTCTTCAATTATTTCTAGAGGTACACAACATGAGCCTCATTTCTGTCGTAGTATAAAGTGGTAAGTGTATCCCAAGCATCCTTTTCTATTTTACAAGAGAAAATGTGAAGGATACTGGTATGTTTGATAGAAAACTCTATCAATGCATGTGCCTAAGAATCTTTGCCATCCCATCAAAGTTGCTTTGTAGAAGGTACAGTAAGAACCACAACATGAGTAGGAATCTAAAGATCATCATCTTCAACCCCATCTATATCACCTTCAATAACTATATTTGTAGATGTAGTAGGTAATTTTTTAATATCATGTACAATACTCCACAACCCTTTTGCTACCAATACATGATGCATCATATATGCCCATAATGGGCAACTAGTACCATCCAACTTTTCCTCAACAACCAACATACAAAATACATCATTCCTTTCCACCATGGCCATTGACTAAATACCCTTATGTAGAAAAATGATTGTATCTCAAAAAGTGGAAATGAATTACCTTAACAAGCTCTGCTAAACCTATAGTAGACTTTGATGCGCTTGTATTGGCGAACCGAAACCTATATATATGCTTGGCACAAATGGATGAAATTACTTTAGAAGCACTGTGATAGTGCATTCAAAGGCCAAAACAAGCTCATATTCTAAGACTTTAACTAGAGGGTGTTGATGATGCCCTAGTTGAAGCGGTGACCTACTCTATACCAATTGTTGGAGTTTGAGCTCTACAGAAGCAAGCAAAAAGCACAAGGAAGAAGAAGAAGTTTGGAGCACAACACACAATACTAAATGTATTACCAAGTGAATATAGAAAGATAAGTGATCCTTAGGGTTATAGGCATATATGCATGCTGGGGGAAAAAATCTCCTAAAGAGGGAAAAAGTGCCCTAGTAAGTGTGTTCACACACATCACTATCGAAATATATCAACAGTTATCAGAACATAGTTTGATTGCTTTTGTGGAAGAGCAGATGATGATCCGAATTTCCAATGTCAAACTATTTGATGGGTAGTAATATTTGTTGGAAGGTGGGCAAGATGATGCCCATGAATGCCAAGTCTTCTAGGCTACATTAGGCAATGAAGCTATTGGGTTATTGATAGAGATGCCCCCTATTCATTTTGCTACCTATGATGCCTTCCACAATTCCTTTCTATGCAAATTTCAAAATGCTTAAACGATTATTCAACTATTTATTACTCTATGGTATATGTTCCAACCACCTACCCAAACTCTTGTAGACTATTCTTTGCTATTCCAAAGCACTTTGCCATAGTTTCCATACAGAGAACACCCTCATAAATATTTATTACATGGTTGGTTTATTGAATGCCTCAACCCTATGCTTAAGGAAAAACATATCCTTATGCCTTATGTTAGGACCCCTAATATATACATTGTAATTAATTATATTACCAAAAACTGTAAAGGGATGATACCCCTTCAATGCATCATTCTAGTAATGAATATGTCGAATCAACCTAATGAGGAAAAACCAAGGTGAGATTCTATCAATGGTGCTTCAAGCACATACGGAAGATTGGCTTTTGTGTAATTCTTGTCGATTGTCTATCTATTATCAATCCGAGTACCCTAATAAGTTTGAATTGTCTAGTAAAGTAGTGTAACAAAATCACAAAGTTGTTAGTAGTTCTATAATTTCCATGATAATGATTCCTATTGATTGAATTCAAGTAAGATACTAGCCTACAGTGATTGTTTGAGTATTGTATTTATGGTGCAAAATTGATATAGTTTGAATTACAAATTCCAATAGTAGAATGAGTGAATCATTCTAGATTGTGAACTAGACAATCAAGTTAGTACAAGAAAAGTTAAGGGGCCTATAGTCAAATTTCATTTGACCAAGAACCCATTGTTGATCTCTGTTCTGATGCGTGTTAAAAAGGTGTAAATATTATTGAACCAAAGTATATCTGAATGTAGTTATAAGGTGAGAGGTTAACACTCACCCTAGGAAAGTAGAGATTTTGTACTGGTGCACTCATGAAAAAATTAAGTGAGGCGTTGGTTAGAAACACATGCTTGTGTTGCACTCTAGGGAAACTTACCTTAGACATAAGTCTGATACACAGTCTTCTAGTGTATGAAGTACCTTTGGTCTTGTCCAATGACATTACGATCTTTTCAACACCTCCACCGAAACATATTATAGTAGATGTTGATCCATCAAAAACCACAAGAAGGTTATTTGAGATGCCCAATGGTTACCAAACACCACTGGAAGAGAAAAACCACAATTTTCCTTTTTGGCCTTTTCGGAGATTTGGATGATAGGATTTCCAAACAAAATCAAAAGAAATGAATCCATGTTATTTTGAACCATTGATAGCTTTTGCTACACACAATTTAGAAACACGAGACAAAATTGAAAACCTATTCAATAATCACACAAAATTATTTTCTTCAAATTCACATTCTGAAGACACCTTTGACCAATTCAATTCTTCTAGTGGGATGGCAATGGAGGATATGATTTTAAGATGTTCATTCACCATAGGCATGAGTTATGCCAAGTTTGGAGGTTTCGCATGTGATGACATGGATTCTCATTTGTGATCCTTTGAAGTTAATTATGGAGTGATGACAAATGCTCCAGGTGACAATCAATACAAGGCCAAAGTATTCGAATCTAGTTTGGTGAATAAAGCATCTAGATGGATGATAGAATTTGAGTTAAACCACTTTCACACTTATTAGTTGCTAGAGATGCATTCTTGCATATGTTTTGAAAGAAAAAGACCTCAACCCATTTTTTTTACTTTTTACAAAAAAATAAGCAAAACCCTTAGGAATCAATGCAAGATTATGCAACAATATTTAAAGCACAATTAAGGAAACATCATGTTGATAATGCTCTTCTAGTCAATGTCACAACTCAATGGTTCATTAATGGACTTCTTCCACAGTTGAGAAATATTATGATCATCCTTTGTCATGGTCATATGACTCTCGAAGACATGTGGATGTGGCCTTGCAACCAGAGCACAAAGTTAGAGGATTTGCAAAGGATTTGGGCTCGAAATCAACAAACCTGCCAAGGCCATATAAGGCAATTTGATGAAATTGGCATTTTGCATGAAGTGGAGAAATGATGGCCATATAGAAATCAACTGTGCATTAAACTAGCTTTATTGTGCAGTTTTCTACTAATGTCCTAAGCATACTATAGTAAGTTGTCCATATTGTTGGAGAATTCCTCTCCTAATCGCAGTGGAAAGTGTAGAAGACCTTCTCAGGATCAAGACTTTTGCCAACAATAGAACCTTCAAATGAAAACTGATACCAACTGAAAAATTCCATGAACTTGAAACTTTGGTCACTCAAACTAGACACTTATAGCTTTCAAATGAGCTATCAAACACTCAATTTGGAGTAGATTTGGGTTGGCAACGCTTTGATACAATATAGGCTACATGTCCACTCAATTAGGCTAAAAACTGGACTTCACTAAAAACTGAATAACTCAGAGAGCATAATGAACTTCATAAAACTATTTTAGATAGAGGAAGTACTCAAGATAAGCTTTCCAAAGAATTTTTAAACAATAAAATTGAATACATATACTGAGAGATATGACTCTCACAAGTAGACTACTCAAAAATGGGTGTGCGACTGGACATACTCTATGAAAGTGAACTGAACGAAATGACTCAAACCAAATGAACTAGCTACAAGGGGACTTCCATGCCTTCTTCCTCTATTCTTGAGTTTCATCCCTTGCCTCTTTTATAGCCAAGTGACCAAAAACTCTCATGATGAGTTTGAGAGCTCTTCTCCATAACTTCTCCACTACTTTACTTGCTGAAGTAAATGCTTCCATTTTTCATTTTTGTATTTTCCTTCTACTTGAAGAAAATCCTTTTTGCAAGAAATATATACGAGCTTACTTCTTTATTTTTAACACTCCCCCTCAAGCTCACATGTGAGGTTGCACCTTCAGCCATATCCTGCAAGTTGATGTCGTCCTTGAACCTCTTTAGCTTAGAGGCATCTAGGGACTTTGTAAGCATGTCTGCAACCTTGTCATTAGTTCCAATGAACTTTATATCCACATCCTTGCTCAAAACGTTTTCTCGAACATAATGATAATGCACTTCTATGTGCTTGCTTCGTGCATGAAACATTGGATTGTTTGTTAAGTGAATGCTTGACATGTTGTCACCATAAATTGGAATGGTCTCCACCTGCACATCAAGATCAGCCAAGAGCTTCTTAATCCACATAGCTTCACAAGTTGCAAAGGCTAATCCTCTACATTCAGCTTCTGTCGATGATAGTGCAACAGTAGGTCGCTTCTTCGAGCTCCATGTGATAGGTTTGCTACCTATCATGAACACATAACCTGAAGTGGATCTTCTATCTTCCTTCGAACCAGCCCAATCAGCATCACTGAAGTCCTTTACCTACAATTCTTCATCATATCTATAAAACAAGGCATGATTGACTGTGTTCTTCACATATCTTAGCACTTGTTTGGCTGAATTTAAATGTTCACTTGTTGGAGCTTGCATAAATTGAGAAAGAACTCCAACAATATAACACAAATCTAATCTTGTGATCGTAGCATAGATCAATGAACCTATAATACTCCTGTATGTAGTTAAATCATGTAACTTCTCTCCATCATTTGAGCATAGCTTCACATTTGTGTCCATAGGTTGAGTGAGTGGTTTGCATTCACTCATTCCAAATCTGAAAAGAACATCCAACAGGTACTTTCTTTGCATCAAGTAAATGCCATCTTTCCCATAGACTATCTCAATGCCTAAAAAGTATTTCAACTCACCAAGATCTGAAAATTTAAACTCCTTATCGAGTTTCCTTTTGATCTCTTGTATTCTTGTAACATTACTTTCTGTTATGATGAGATCATCAATATATATGCAAATATATACCTGCTTGCCTTCTTCTTTCTTCATGTAGAGAGAGGGATCTGCATTAGTTGGACTATACCCACACCTTGTGAGGTACTCGACCAATCTTTGATTCCAAGCATGTGGTGCTTGCTTCAGCCCATACAAAGCTTTCTTCAATCTACAAACAAAAGTTGGATGCTTTCTATCTTCAAATCCAATCGGTTGACTCATGTATACCTCTTCTTGAAGTTCACCATTGAGAAAGGCATTTTTGATGGCAAGTTGATATAATGGCCATCTCCTTGCTGCACTCACTGCAATCAAGGTTCTAATTGTTCCCATCTTTGCAATCGGGATGAAAGTCTCTTCATAGTCGATGCCATGAGTTTGCTTGAATCCTTTTGCTACTAGTCTAGCTTTATGCCTTGCTAGAGAACCATCAGCATTTCTCTTTATTCTAAAGACCCATTTACTTGGAACAATCTTCATACCTTCAGCCTCTGGAACTAGCTCCCATGTGTGATTGTCCTTGAGAGCTTTCATCTCTTCTTGCATAGCTTCTTGCCATTCTTTTTGTGTACATGCTTCTTCATATGCATCCGGTTCTTTGTCTTTGACCACATGTGTCATATATGCAAAATGCTTTGCAATAAAACTATCATAGCTCAGCCTTTGAATTGGATACCTTGCTCTTGAAGACCTCCTTTCATTTTCTTTTGAATATTGCTTCTTCAACGGGTTTAACTTTACCTTTGGTGTGATCACCTCTTCATACTCTTCTTCACTTGCATTTAAATCACTATTTTGGGTAGCACTTTCAGCTTTAGATCTTTCATAACATGATGTTGGTGATGAGGAATGACTCCTTAGTCTCCCCTTCCATGTTGAGATTTCTCCAAGTGATGTAGAAGCTTCTGGACCTGACATTTGAGTGCTTGTTTGCTGAAATTCTTCTTGGACAGCACCTCCATCATCTTCGCAATCTTCTTCAAGAATCTTCTCTTTCCCTTTGTCTCCAAACCATGGTCTTAGCTCATCAAATACCACATCTCGTGAGACTCGTAGCTCCTTTGTCACCGGATTGTAGCACCTGTATCCCTTTTGCTCCGATGAATATCCAATGAAGATACATTTTTCTGACTTGGCCTCCATCTTTGTCCTTAGTTCTTGAGGGATGTGAACATAACACACACATCCAAAAACTGAGATGTGTAAGGTCAGGTTTCTTACGGGAATAAACCTCCTCGGGAGTTAGATTATGCACTCCAGCCGTTGTGCACTTGTTCATCAAATAAACCGCCGTACTAGTTGCTTCAGCCCAATAGTTTAGTAGCATCTTCATCTCGTTGAGCATGCATCTTGCAACTTCTGTGATATGTCGATTTTTCCTTTCAGTTATTCCATTTTGTTGAGGTGTGTACCTACATGTAAATTGTCTCTTGATGCCATTTTCATAAAGAAAATCTGAAAATTCTTTGGAGAAATATTCTCCTCCTCCATCGGACCTCAAGGTCTTTATGTAGCGTCTTGTTTCCTTTTTTACCTGTGTTTTAAATCTCTTGAACATGGAGAACACATTTGATTTTTGTTTTATGCAAAACATCCATACTTTTCTTGAATGATCATCGATAAAAGTGACAAAATATCTATTACCAGCCAGTGATGGTTGTTGTGATGGTCCCCATACATCCGTGTGTATCAAGTCGAGGACATTCCTTGCCACATAGTTGCTCTTCTTGAATGGTTGTCGAGTTTGCTTTCCTAGTTGGCATGCTTCACAAAACTCATGTATTCCAGCATCATTGAATCTTGGAAGACCTCTTACCACTTCATGGTTGCTCATGTCCTTGAGCTTGGGAATGTTGATATGTCCAAACCTTTTGTGCCACAAATCAATTTCAGGAATCCTCTTGTTTCCAAACTAAATATACATCACCTTTCCATGTGGTTGTTGAATGTCCAAGGTGAACATCCTACCTTCTTTCCTTCCTTGAGCAATGACCTTGAATCCTTATTTTGGATTCTTTATAAAGCAGCCTTTTTCATTGAAGATAACATGATATCCTTTCTCTACCATTTGTCCTACTAAAATCAAATTCTTTGCAATAGTAGGAACATGAAGAACATCAGCCAATATCTCTCTATCTCCAAGCTTGATATCTCCAACATGCTCAATTGCATGTTGAGTTTCATTGCCGGTCTCCACACATCCTTTTCCACTTGGAGCTTGTAGCTTTGTGAATAAATCTCCTTGGCATGTCATATGGTTGTTGCAATCTGAATCTATGAACCATTTTTTGTCATCACTTCTCGAGTTGTTGTAGTCATGCTTCATGGCAAGCATGGTTTGCTTGTCTCCTTCACTTGATGTACTCGCATAGTTATTTTGGCTCCTTCGGTTGCCTCCATTCAGCCTTCCATTCTTTTGCCAATAATCATTTGCATAATGTCCTAGTTTACCACAATGATAACATGTTATACCTTTATGAGGATTGTATGAACCTCGACCTCTTCCTCTATTTCTTCCTCGACCTCTTCCATGTGTGTTGTCATTTGAGTTGTCCTTGTTGTCCTCCGAGTTGTGTTGGCTGAAATTTGTGTTGTAGTAGCTTCTTCCTCTTCCTCTCGAGCCTCCTCTTGAGTTCCTTCCTCTACCTTGTCCTGCATATAACATTTGACTATGGTTATCCTTACCTTTGTTGCCTTCTCCTTGTTGAGCTACCTCTTCAGCCACAAGATTTGGTATAATCTCGTCGAATGTTGGGAGAGGATCTCTATAAAGAATGTTTGTGATGAGGGGCTTCCACTTTTCTTCACTCCTCAAGCCATTGAGGGCTGTTTGGATGATGTCTTCCTCTTCTATCTTGCATCCAACTGATGCTAGCTTATCCCGAAGCTCCTTGATCCTCAATGTATACTCACTAATGCTTTGGTTTGAGCTTTTCTTCATGTTGTTGAGCTCGTTCTTGAGTTGCATCCTCCGAGACCTTGTTGAGGTAGCATACACCTTCTCCAATGCTTCCCAAACTTCCTTGGCTGTTTCTAAGCTTTGCACATGACCAATCATAGTATTAAAAATAACTTGTGAGATGAGGAACATCACCCTTTGATTCCTCTCTTCCCAATCAGCAAATTGTCTCCTTTGTGCCAGAGTAATGTTGGGATCTTCAAGGTCCACCGGTTGTGGATCGTCTCCACTAAGTAGACTCCATAAACCTTTACCTTTAAGGTAATTTATCATTCTATACCTACAAGACTGAAAATGATCTTTGTCTAACTTCTCAACTTGTTCTCCTAAATCAGCCATTGAAAACTTCCAGGATTGAAGTTTACCTCAAGTATGTTATGGCACTCTCTCTTGAATTCACGAAGCTCCCCCTTGATTTGTAGCTTCTCCTTTGCTTCACTTCAGTTCCAATGCTTTGCCTCTTCAAAATCCAATGCTCTAATACCAATTGTTGGAGAATTCCTCTCCTAATCATAGCGGAAAGTGTAGAAGACCTTCTCAGGATCAAGAGTTTTGCCAACAGTAGAACCTTCAAATGAAAACTCGTACCAACTGAAAACTGCAATGAACTTGAAACTTTTGTTACTCAAACTAGACACCTATAGCTTTCAAATGAGCTATCAAACACTCAATTTGGAGTAGATTTGGGTTGGCAACTCTTTGATACAAAATAGGCTACCTGTCCACTCAGTTAGGCTGAAAACTAGACTTCACTAAAAACTGAATAAGTCACAGAACATAAAGAATTTCATAAAATTGTTCTAGATAGAGGAATTACTCAAGATAATCTTTCCAATTAATGTTTAAACACTAAAATTGGATACATATATTGAGAGATATGAATCTCACAAGTAGACTACCCAAAAATGGGTGTGCGGCTGGACATACTCTATGAAAGTGAACTGAACGAAATGACTCAAACCAAATGAACTAGCTACAAGGGGACTTCCACGCCTTCTTCCTCTATTCTTGAGTGTCCACCCTTGCCTCATTTATAGCCAAGTGACCAAAAACTCTCATGATGAGTTTGAGAGCTCTTCTCCATAACTTCTCCACTACTTTGGACAGCCACTCCTCTTACAGTTCAGTTTTTGCTCTTTTGATTGATTCTCTTTTGGCCTCCACTACTTGCTGAAGTAAATGCTTCCATTTTTCATTTTTGTATTTTCCTTCTACTTGATTAAAATCCTTTTTGCAAAAATATATATGAGCTTACTTCTTTATTTTTAACACATATAATGCAAAGACACAGAGTAGGCCTATGTTGGCCGAAGAGACCAAGGAGGAAACTTAAGCCGATAGGATAGTCTAAGGGAAGGTAGTCAGAGAGTGGGCCAACACACAGGTACAAGCATGAGCAACCAAGGTAGCCAAAGAAGAGATGAGGAGAGTGAAGTTTCCAAAAGCCCTCAAATTGATTTTTATTACTAAAACCCTTTGTAAATAATATTTTTTTGTATTTTTAACTCCATCTTTTGTAGGCAGAGGAGTCCTTAAGCTTGAGGAGTGCAAGCAGGACCCTCGTTCAGATCTCATAAACTTTGGAGCTTGTTTGAGCCTTGAAAATAGCTTAGGAACCTAATTTTTAACTAGGCCAGACACTATATCTGAACATACACATACAATTTAGTTTTTTTAATGAAAGGAGAACAAGTCAAGCCACAAATGGACATCTATCATGCTATCTCTTCATGCACAATCATCATGCGTATTGTTATTCATATAGTTATGGTTTCATCTTGCCAACCATTTCAACAACCACATGCATCAATGCATTCTGATACACAGCTTCATTATTCCATGCATAATATCATGTCAGACATGCTCGTGCCTTGCTTATTTCCTTCCCATATCCTTCCCTCATGTAATGAAAAAACCACAATAATGCAATGCATATGTCTTAAGCCCAAAACATAACTTTATTCCATAAAGACAGATAACGTATTTGACCCAAAAGTGATTGTTCTGAATGTCCTACTTCATCGTTATTTATTATGCGAGAAAACAAATTTCATACCTTGCATACCTTCTTGAGTGTTGGTGCAGACCAATCACCAATTGAAGGCTTGGAAGATCAAATGATGAAGGAAGAATTAATTCCTAAAGTGTGGAAGAAGATTACAATCAGATGACAAGAGAAGTGTACATATATGTACATTAGCATAGTCATAGATGACTTAGATCTTTTGTTCAGTAAGAATTATGTACAAATTATCTATAAATACCTTGAGAAAAGTCGGGGCATGTATGAGAGCATATGTGACAATAGTCAGATGTCAAGAATGAGGGAGATAGAAGTCAAGAGATAGAGGAAAGTGAATTTGAGTTAGCTCTCATCACTCAGTTGTATTTTCTCTGAGTAAATGAAAAATTTTGCGCCCGATGTTTCTGCGTGTTCTCCTTCTACAGTAGATCAATTGTGGAATGCTTTTGTACAAGTCTAAGTTGAGAGTTGCTTGACCTCTGTGCAAAGTTTTAGCTTCCAATTGTAATCAGGCTGAGTGAATTAAGTGTAGGAACATTCATATGTGAAGCATGTTCACTAGTTCCTAAAACAGGCGCAGATTTCGAAGTCAATGTTTTGGTCATTTCTCATAGCACAGTTTAAAGTTTTGCATGAGTGAGGGCTTAATCTTTAAGTTAGAAGATAAGCTACTTATGTCTAAAAGCATTTTGTAAAACGGGTTCTATTCAAGGAGAACCAAGTCTTAAAAGTTACAGGTGTAAAGTCGACTGTTTTGGATGATAGTTTCTGACATAGGTAACTTGTGAAATCAATTTCTCAAGTTATACTTAATCTTTTGGAGTAATTCAACTTGGAATAGTTGCGCAATCTCTAGGAGATGATTCGTACAAAGTTTCATCAAAAACTTTACACGTTTGATAAGTCAATGTAAGGAAATAGTGCAGCAGACTTTTCTGTGTATCACCTTCTTCACAGATTTGTTCATCTTTTGATAATTAGAAGTTGATCCTCTAAAGAGTGGAAAGTTTTTGACTTATTCTTGGTATAGAGGTGCTCTAATCACAAGAATAGGTTATTCTTTTGGAGATTAACACTCTCCATCAGTGGTATCAGAGCAGGAGACATCAATTTTGAAGAAAAGGAGGATTCCGACTGCTGCAGATTCAAGAAATTCAACACTTGAAGGATTAAGAAGTGAAAGCTTGGAGTCAAAGCTCGAGGAGAAGACTATTTGACATCAAGAAAGGCAAAAGGAGTTCAACTCGAAGTAAAGGTACATACATTGTTTGTAAAGCTTGAAGATTTCAATATACAGGTGGATACAAGATGGGAGAAAGCTTGCAGATTGATAAGCTAGATAGGGAGAACTATCCAGCTTGGTCCATGAGGATGGAAGCACACCTCATGAGCAAAGATCTTATATCATTTATTACAGGAGATGAAGAAAAACCAGAATTTGCAGATCCAAGTATTCCTACTAGGGAAGAACTTGCAATGTTGAAGACTTGGATGAGAAAGGATGCTCAAGCAAGGAGTATCATCTACATGGCTGTAAATGATTACCTTCTACCTCACATCAGAGGTTTAGAAAGTGCTACAGATGTTTGGAATGCCTTGGAAGAGCATTTCCAAAATACAACTAAGTCAAGGAAGTCCTCACTATGGGCTGAGTTCACAACTTTCAAGAAGAAGAGCTCACAATCAATTTCAGATTATGTGGCAAGAATGAAAGATATTGCAGATAGCTTGGGAGCAGTGGATGAAGATATTGAAGAAGAAAAGTTGGTAAGACAAATACTTACAGGTCTAAGAGGTGATGAGAAGTGGAAGCCTTTTATCTTGTCCATAGAATTGTCACTTGATCACTTTACTCCTGACCTTAATCAATTGCTAGGACATATGCTAACCTTTGAGCAGGATCTTAAAGGAGACAATGATAGAAGTACAAGTCAAGCTATGTACTCCAAAGACAAGAAAAAGAATGGCAAGGGAAAGCAATCAAATGATGATGAAGGGAATTCAAATCAAGCCAACTTCACAAAAGGGAAGACAAATTTCAGAGGTAAAGGAAGAGGAGGTAAGAACAAAGATAATGCTAAAGCTTGTTGGATTTGTGGCAGAACAAATCATTTGGCAAATGATTGTTGGTATAATAATCAAAGTGGAGGATACAACAATCAGAATTATAGTCAAAGAGGTAGAGGAGGCAGAAACCAAAGAGGCAATTTCAGAGGAAGAGGTGGTAGGACATCATATGGTAGAGGAGGTGGAAGAAACTTCCAATCTCAGTCCTACAACAATAATTATTACAATTATGCATCAGATCAGAAGGATGACATGACTCTTATCCTGAATGCAACTCATGAATCAATGGGAGAAGATCAAAGAGTGTTCTATATTGACTCAGGGTGCAGCAACCATCTGAGTGGGAATCTATCCTTGATGACTGATATGGAAGCAAGGGTGAATGGACATACAGTTCAAACAGGTGACAATACCAAACATAGAGTGGAAGTACACTTCTGAGCAAGGTACTTTATGTTCCTACTATTCCTAAAAATTTGATAAGTGTAGGGCAAATTGTGGAGAAAGGATATGAGGTAAGATTCACAAATGATGGTGTTTATGTACAAGATCCAAATCAGGGATATAGAACCATAATTGCAGGTAAAAAGGAAGGAAGATTGTTTACTCTCAAAGTCCAAGGTAATGTGGGACATGCATTGTTTACCTATGGAGGTCAAAAGGTATCTGAATTAGACCTATGGCATAAAAGGCTAGGTCATTTCAATGAGAGAGCTATAAAGGAGATGTCAAAGAATCAGGTGGTACTTGGATTGCCAAACATTGAAGGGCAACATATGGTGTACAAGTGTGAAGCTTGTCAATTAGGTAAAGCACATAAAAGTTCTTATAACAAATCAGGGTATAAGTATTCAAACATGCTTGAATTGGTTCATACAGATGTATGGGGTCCCTCAAGGGACTATAGCATAAATGGATCCAGATATTATGTGTTGTTTGTTGATGATGCAACCAGGTGGATTACTTTGTATGTAATCAAGGATAAATCAGAAGTCTTCAAGACATTCAAACATTTCCATGCTTATGCAGAAAGGATCACAGGACAAAAGCTCAAGAGGTTAAGATCAGATGGAGGGGGAGAGTATTTCTCAAAAGAGTTTGATGATTATTTGTGGAATGCAGGTATCAAAAGAGAAGTAACTTGCAGGTACTCCCCTCAACAGAATGGAGTAGCAGAAAGGAGGAATAGGACTCTTGTAGAGTTTGCAAGAGCCATGATGAAGGAAAAGAATTGTCCAAATTATTTATGGGCAGAGGCCATTAACACTGCAACATACCTTGTGAATAGGTTGCCTTGCAAAGCTTTGGATGGAGGAACCCCTTATGAAGCATGGTGGGGTAAGAAGCCTAGTCTTGATCATTGTAAAGTATTCGGATGTATTGCATATGCTTATGTTCCTTCACAATTAAGACATAAGCTAGAACCAAAAGCAGAGAAGTATGTTTTTATTGGATATGATGATAGACAGATGGGTTATAGGTTGTGGAGTCCATCCACAAAGCAATTTCTTGTTACTAAAGATGTAACATTTGATGAGCAAAACATGTGGTATACAGGATCACCAAATGAGTATACAGGTGTTGAAGAAATTCAAAGGAAAGGAAAGGCAAAGGTAAAAGTTTGTGAAGAAATTGTTGATGAAGTTGACTCTAGATGTAGAGTGCAGGATCATGTAGAAGAAGGGCCAAGATTTGATCCAGAATCAAATAAGGCTGAAATTTCAAGAAGTGCAGAAATCAGAAGATCTACAAGAGAAAGGAAAGAGCCTATAAGGTATAGTTATGATACATCTTTCCTAACAACAAAAGATTATGCCTACATTGTGAAAACAGAAGAAGATCCAACTACTTATGAAGAAGCCAAAGGTAAACAGAATTGGGAGAAGGCAATGCAAGAAGAGTATGATGCTCTACTTGAAAATGAAACTTGGGAATTAGTACCAAGACCAAAGAATCAGAAAGTCATTGGATGCAAGTGGGTATATAAAACAAAGAGGTTTGCAGATGGTAAGGTGTCTAGATATAAGGCTAGACTTGTGGTTAAAGGTTATGCCCAAACTTATGGGGTAGATTATGATGAAACCTTTAGTCCTGTTGCTAAGATGTCTACAATTAGGACATTGATTGCTATTGCTACTTGCAAGGGATGGAAATTATCACAATTGGATGTGAAGAATGCATTTCTTAATGGTTACATTGCAGATGAAGTATATATGGAGCAACCAGAAGGCTTCATGGAGTCAATTGGATCAGATTATGTGTGTAAGCTCAAGAGAGCTTTATATGGGTTGAAGCAAGCCCCAAGAGCTTGGAATTACAGATTGGTCAAGTTCTTGAATGAATGTGGTTTTCAAGCATCAAAGGCAGATAGTAGCTTGCTAGTGAAGGCAAGTGAAAATGGATACATTTACATGTGCATTTATGTTGATGATATTATTGTTACAGGAACAGATGCTCAAGGAATCAATGAACTCAAGAAGCAAATAGAGAAGGAGTTTAAGATAAGTGACTTGGGAAACTTATCTTATTTTTTAGGAATGCAGATTGTGTATACTCAACATGGAGTATATGTTTCACAAGAGAGATACTTGAAGAATCTTCTAGTCAAGTTTAACATGGAAGATAGCAGGACCTCAACTACACCATTGGAGGTAAATCATAAATTAAGCAGGTATGGAGGTGAAGAGTTCAATGACATGAAGAAATATCAGAGTTTGGTAGGTAGTCTAATCTATGCTACCTTGACAAGGCCAGATCTATCATATGCAGTAGGTGTGTTGTCACAATTCATGCATTGTCCAAAGAAGACTCATTGGATTGCAGCCCAAAGGGTACTCAGATATATCAAGGGAACCCTAAGTGAAGGTTTGTATTATGGTTTCACTTCTGACACAAGAATCAAAGTGTTTAGTGATGCAGATTGGGCAGGTGACTCAGATGATAGAAGGTCTACTCATGGATATCTATGTTATGTTGGAGACAAGTTAGTGTCTTGGTGTTCAAAGAAGCAACACACAGTTGCTTTATCATCCACAGAAGCTGAGTATAAGGGAATGGTAGAAGCTGCAAAAGAAGTCATATGGTTGAAGACATTGATGAAAAGTTTTGAGATTGATCATAGTACTCCAATAATTTTTGGAGACAATATGAGTTCTTTGTATTTGGCAGCTAACCCTGTTTTTCATGCCAGGACTAAGCATATAGAGATACAGTATCATTTCTTGAGGGAAAAGGTACTAGATAAAGAGATTGAAGTGATGTATACTCCAACAAAAGAACAAGTGGCAGATATGATGACAAAGAGTCTGGATGGACCTAAGTTACAAAGGTTCAAAGACATGGCAAGTATTAAGAAGACAGAGAAGACCTCAATTGATGATTGAGGGGGAGCTGTTGGTGCAGACCAATCACCAATTGAAGGCTTGGAAGATCAAATGATGAAGGAAGAATTAATTCCTAAAGTGTGGAAGAAGATTACAATCAGATGACAAGAGAAGTGTACATATATGTACATTAGCATAGTCATAGATGACTTAGATCTTTTGTTCAGTAAGAATTATGTACAAATTATCTATAAATACCTTGAGAAAAGTCGGGGCATGTATGAGAGCATATGTGACAATAGTCAGATTTCAAGAATGAGGGAGATAGAAGTCAAGAGATAGAGGAAAGTGAATTTGAGTTAGCTCTCATCACTCAGTTGTATTTTCTCTGAGTAAATGAAAAATTTTGCGCCCGATGTTTCTGCGTGTTCTCCTTCTACAGTAGATCAATTGTGGAATGCTTTTGTACAAGTCTAAGTTGAGAGTTGCTTGACCTCTGTGCAAAGTTTTAGCTTCCAATTGTAATCAGGCTGAGTGAATTAAGTGTAGGAACATTCATATGTGAAGCATGTTCACTAGTTCCTAAAACAGGCGCAGATTTCGAAGTCAATGTTTTGGTCATTTCTCCTAGCACAGTTTAAAGTTTTGCATGAGTGAGGGCTTAATCTTTAAGTTAGAAGATAAGCTACTTATGTCTAAAAGCATTTTGTAAAACGGGTTCTATTCAAGGAGAACCAAGTCTTAAAAGTTACAGGTGTAAAGTCGACTGTTTTGGATGACAGTTTCTGACATAGGTAACTTGTGAAATCAATTTCTCAAGTTATACTTAATCTTTTGGAGTAATTCAACTTGGAATAGTTGCGCAATCTCTAGGAGATGATTCGTACAAAGTTTCATCAAAAACTTTACACGTTTGATAAGTCAATGTAAGGAAATAGTGCAGCAGACTTTTCTGTGTATCACCTTCTTCACAGATTTGTTCATCTTTTGATAATTAGAAGTTGATCCTCTAAAGAGTGGAAAGTTTTTGACTTATTCTTGGTATAGAGGTGCTCTAATCACAAGAATAGGTTATTCTTTTGGAGATTAACACTCTCCATCATTGAGCCCTTCTTCAGATGTTGCACCCTTCTCATCTGCTTACTCTAATATTGCCCTCACATTGTGAAATCATTCATTGCCAATGTCAATGTAAGTTATGTGCATTAATACATATAGTTGTCTCATATCTCATATCTTCTACTTTGTCATATACCACTCAGAACAGTGAGCTTCTCTGATCTGTTTCTCAGCTTGTACTTGATCATTTTCGTTTATTCAAGTTTTTATACATTCATTAGACTGCCTAGTTTTTTATTAAAAATTTTCGTACTTATTGTCTTAGCCAATCTCGAGTTATGAGCAAATCATTACCCTCTAGTCTGCATACTGTCAACACGTAAAAATACTAGGGTGCATCTCTAACTTGCTAAGCATCATTCTATGAGCATGATCTATCATTTCAAGTGAAATGACTTGCAAAAGTAAGCTACCTAAGTTAATTAGATATGCCCAAAAGGATTTTGTTTAAATTATCAGCCAAGAAGGAGTACTATTGGTATAGTGACCAAAATAGCAAGTTTTTGGTTCACAATGATAGTTTTTGGTTCACAATGAAACTCCAACTTATCTGTTTTGATCCAATGATTTGAGGATCATCTTCCAAGGCACTAGGTGATTATTTGTGCTTCTTGGAAAGCCCAAGAGGTCTACTTTGCACTCCTCAACTCAGTTTTGGTTACTCTGAAGCAGGAATTTTATAGCCTCATCTCATGGTTGGAAGGTGTAAACCATCTCCTCCAACAGTGGTATCAGAGCAACATCAAGGTAAAATGGGAGATGGATTTCCATCATTCATCGATAAATTGGACAGGGGCAATTTTCCAGCTTGGTCCCTAATGATGAATTCTTACCTCCAACGAAGAAGCTTGTATGGATACATATCTGGAAACGAAGAAATGCCAACCCTTAGAAGCAAACATCAACCTACAAGAGAGGAGCAAGAGAGACTAAATGCATGGTGTGCAAAGGATGATCTAGCCAGATCTTATATACTCAATTCAATATCTCATTTTTTATTAGTTCATATTAGGAATTGCACGACTTCCCAAGAGACTTGGGAAGTACTATCTTCATATTTCTCATCAAATACAAGGGCTAGGAAGAACCAGCTTTGGATGGAGTTCACAACCTTGAAGAAGCAACCAAAGAAAAGTGTAGCTGACTATGTGACCAAGATGAAGGATATAGCTGATCAACTTGGGAGTATTGGAGAAGAAATAGAAGAAGAGCAGATAGTAAGGCAAATCATAAATGGAATCAAGGCTGATGACAAATGGGAGTCCTTTACCATAGCAATGGGCCTATATATGGACATGTAGATACCTGAGCTCAATACATTGATGGGGCAACTCTTTGTTACCGTTTGTGTCCATGTGAAAGGTCAAATAGCCACCGGGCACTTCCTTGAATATGTTCTTCAATAAAACATATAGTGGTCTGGTCAGTCATAGACTATAAGTTCGACCGCATTTGTGAGACCTAAGAAGTTTGTCTTCGTGCTCCCTGTGTATTGTGTTTTTTGTGTATTCTGCAGCATCTGTGCAAAGTACTGTCTGTGGCCTCAGGAGCTCGGTTTACTTCTCCAAGCATATCATCGTGGAGGTCTCGAGAAGGAGAGCGCATTGTGGTGCATTGGCATTGAAATAACTTTCTCCAAGTGCTTACGACTAAGGTGCCGACCAAGGCATAGACCTTGGCATACCTTGTCATCCGAGTCACCGAAGTCATCGTTGGTGCCATTGGCTGCGCGTGAGAGAGGACCTCAACGATCAAGGAAGATAGAGGTTCCCAGTACTTCCCGGGAGGTCACCCATCCCAGTACTATTCCCCCCAGAGCTCGCTTAACTGTGGCAATCTCTTGTCACTAAGCTACACTCTTGTGGTGTCTGAAGAAGGGGAAAGACTAAGGTTGACATTACCTTGAACATATTTTGGTCCCTCAAAGCTTCATTCTTTGCTTTCAAAACCTATTTTTGAAGCATTTTTGGGTGTCTTTTGGAGCCATTTTGGAGTACTTTTGCACATAGTTCTCTTCACACAAGTCCACGAACATCAAGAAGAGTGTTCTTTGTACTTCTTTGACAACAAATATCAACCTTTGGGGCTATGTTTTCAGCCACACTTGCAAAACTACAGGTTTCTAGAAAGGTTTTCAGTTTTGGTGAGAGCAACTGCTGCAAATTTATGCACGTCTTTTGAGCCTAAAACAAGAGTTGATAGACACTTGCAGGTGTTGTTGGCTAGCTTTTGGGCTATGCATTCAGCCTTTTAGTCTCATTTTACTACATATATTGAGCACATACACACCATGTATGCTTCTGTGGATACTGCTTATGTACATCCATGTGGTCATTGATATAGCAGTTATGTTCTTGCATAAAGCCTTTTACGTTTGAAAAAGAGGGTCATGGTGAGGTTTTCTTAACTGGGAGACACCCAGATGCTGGGGTCTCTTCGGTAATGCAAGTGGAAGATTTACCCAACCTCGCCATAGGAGATGCATGATAGTTGTTCATAGGTGCTCGATAAGCCTAGTTGGCTTCTATTGGGTAATTGATTATATGCGGTGGAGTTAGTGATTCACTATGCAGGTAAACATGTCAGTACTTGCAGTTTTATGATATTTTGTCACTGGTCATATGCTCATTTTTTAGAGGATACTTTGGCAAAGATTCTTGGTTTACTCAACTATACAATGGTCGATTTACTCTTTGATACACTTATTCATTGGTGTTTGGACTCTTCTAGCTCCATTAGCATTTGTTTCAGTTCTCTACCATCATGGCATTAGAGGTCTTAGGCACATCTAGTGCATCAGGGTCTAGTGCCAGCGTTCCAAGGAGAAGCTATAACTTGTAGGGCAAAGACCATTTTGAGATCCAAAAATTTGATGGCACAAACTTTGCTCTATGGAAGAATCATATTAAAGATGTGTTGATTCAAAAGAGGCAATGGAAGCCAATAAATGGGATTTCAAAGAAGCCTGCTGACATGGATGAAGATGATTGGGATGAGTTGAACAAAATGGCCAAGTCTACCATTCACTTGCACCTGGCAGATAATTTTTACTTTACAGTATTAGACTATGAAAATGCAGAGGAGCTTTGGAAGAAGTTATGCAATACATATGAAAAAGAGACGGCATCAAATAAAGTGTATCTGATGAAAAAATTATATGACCTTCATGTGAAGGACACAGATAGTGTTGCTACTCATATAAATGAATTTGATGCTATATTCTCCCAGTTACAAGCTCAAAAAATGGATATGGATAACGAAATGAGAGCAGTATTGTTGTTATGCACCCTACCATCATCACGAGATACATTTTGCACAGCTATTAGCAATAGTGCACCTAGTGGTAAACTCGTCTATGATGACATATGTGGAGCACTCTTGAGTGAGGAGATTCATAGAAAATCTATGGTTGGAACTCAGAGTGGAGATGCATATAATGTTTGGGATGCTTACCAAGGAAAGAATCAGCAACATGATAGGAGAAAGAACAAGGAAAAGAATGGTCAATGGAATAAGAGTAGAAGTAAATCAAGGAAGAGGGATATTGAATGCCATTATTGTCATAAGAAAGGACATATGAAGAAAGACTATTATGCATTAAAGAATGCTAAAGGTAAAGGATAGAATGTTGATGGGCATGTTACCTACACCATCTACTTCGACTTTGAAGATTGAAGAAATTAATGCTATTTCTGATGATGCTGATGTGTTGACACTTGATAGTAGTGTGCCATTTGAGGCACTTATGGCTGATTCTCTTTCCCACACATGGCTGCTAGATTATGGTGCTTCTTTCCATGTGATACCACACAGAGAATGGTTCTCTAATTATGCAGCAAAGTCTCTTGGTACTGTGAGACTTGGTGACTCTTATCAGTGTGATGTTGTGGGGATTGGAGATGTGGTTGTGCAGTTCATTGATGGTTCAAAATTTACTATGCATAATGTATGCCATGTACCTAAGTTATCATGGAGTTTGATGTCAGTTGGTCAACTTGATGACCTTGTGTTACCATTAGTGTCCATGTGAAAGGCCAAATGGCCATCGGACACTTCTTTGTATATGTTCTTTAATAAAACATATAGTGACCTGGTCAGTCACAGATTGTAAGTTCGACCGCATTTGTAAGACCTAAGAAGTCTGTCTTCGTGCTCCCTGTGTACTGTGTTTCTGCGTATATCTACAGCCTCTGTGCGGAGTACTGTGTGCGGCGTCAGGAGCTCGGTTTTCTAATCTGAGCATATCGTCGTGGAGCTCTCGAGAAGGAGAGTGCAGTGCGGTGCATAACCATCGAAATACTTCACTGGTATCAGAGCAGTTCGAGGCAAAAAGCTTTGTTCCTTTTGTGCGAGCGAAGCGAGCACCCCTAGGCTTTCTCCAAGGCTTACGACTAAGGCGGCGACCAAGGCATAGACCTTGGCATACCTTGTCATCCGAGTCACCGAAGTCACCCCCCCAGGCTTTCTCCAATGATTACGACTAAGGCGGCGACCAAGGCATAGACCTTGGCATACCTTGTCATCCGAGTCACCGAAGTCACCATTGGCGCCGTTGGCTGCGCGCGAGGGAGGACCTCAACGATCAAGGAATATAGAGGTTCCCGGTACTTCCCGGGAGGTCACCCATCCCAGTACTGTTCCCGCCAGAGCTCGCTTAACTGTGGCAATCTCTTGCCACTAAGCTACACTCTTGTGGTGTTTGAAGAAGGGGAAAGACTAAGGTTGACATTACCTTGAACAAGTTTTGGTCCCTCAAAGCTTCATTTTTGCTTTTAAAGCCTATTTCTGAAGCAATTTTGGGGTGTTTTTTGGAGCCATTTCGGAGTACTTTTGCACGTAGTTCTCTTCACACAGGTCCAAGAACATCAAGAAGAGTGTTCCTTGTACTTCTCAGAAAATAAATATCAACCTTTGGGGCTGTATTTTCAGCCACACTCGTAAAACTACAGGTTTCTCGAGGGGTTTTCAGTTTTGGTGGGAGCAGTCGCTGCAAATTTATGCAGGTTTTTAAAGCCTAAAACATCAGAGTTGACAGACACTTGCAGGTGTTATTGGCTAGTTTTTGGGCTGTGTATTCAGCTTTTTTAGTGTCATTTTACTGCATATATTGAGCACATACACACCATGTACGCTTCTGTGGATACCGCTTATGTACGTCCATGTGGGCATTGATATAGCGGTTACGTTCTTTGCATAAAGCCTTTTACGTTTGATAAAGAGGGTCGTGGTGAGGTTTTCTTAACTGGGAGACACCCAGATGTCGGGGTCTCTTTGGTGATGCAGGTGGAAGACTTACCCAGCCTCGCCATAGGAGATGTATGATAGTTGTTCATAGGTGCTCGATAAGCCTAGTTGGCTTCTATTGGAAAACTGATTATATGCAGTGGAGTCAGTGATTCACTATGCAGGTAGACATGTCAGTACTTGCAGTTTTATGATACTTTGACACTGGTCATATGCTAATTTTGCAGAGGATACTCTGGCAAAATTTTTCCAGATTTCTGGTTTAGTCAACTATATAGTGGTCGATTTACTCCTTGATACACTTATTTGTTGGTGTTTGGACTCTTCTAGCTCCATTATCATTCTATTCAGTTCTCTACGATCATGGCATCAGAGGTCTCAGGCACATCCGGTGGATCAGGGTCTAGTGCTAGCGTTCCGAGGAGTTGCTATAACTTGCAGGGCAAAGACCATTTTGAGATCCGAAAATTTGATGGCACAAACTTTGCTCTATGGAAGAATCAGATTAAAGATGTGCTGATTCAAAGAAGGCAATGGAAGCCAGTAAATGGGATTTCAAAGAAGCCAGTAAATGTTTACTTTACAGTATTAGATTGTGAAAGTGCAGAGGAGCTTTGGAAGAAGTTATGCAATACATATGAAAAAGAGACGGCATCAAATAAAGTATATCTGATGAGAAAATTATACGACCTTCGTATGAAGGACATAGATAGTGTTGCTGCTCATCTAAATGAGTTTGATGCCATATTCTCCCAGTTACAGGCTCAAAAAATGGATATGGACAATGAAATGAAAGCAGTATTGCTCTTATGCACCCTGCCATCATCATGGGATACATTTTGCACAGCTATTAGCAATAGTGCACCAGGTGGTAAACTCGTCTATGATGACATATGTGGAGCACTCTTGAGTGAGGAGATTCGTAGAAAATCTATGGTTGGCACTCAGAGTGGAGATGCATATAATGTTCGTGATTCTTACCAAGGAAAGAACCAACAACGTGGTAGGAGCAAGAACAAGGAAAAGAATGGTCAACGGAATAAGAGCAGAAGTAAATCAAGGAAGAGGGATATTGAATGCCATTATTGTCATAAGAAAGGACACATGAAGAAAGACTGTTATGCATTAAAGAATGCTAAAGGTAAAGGACAGAATGTTGATGGGCATGTTAAACAGTTACCTGCACCATCTACTTCGATTGTGAAGATTGAAGAAATTAATGCTATTTCTGATGATGCTGATGTGTTGACACTTGATAGTACTGTGCCATCTGAGGCACTTATGGCTGATTCTCTTTCCCACACCTGGCTGCTAGATTCTGGTGCTTCTTTCCATGTGACACCACATAGAGAATGGTTCTCTAATTATGCAACAAAGTCTCTTGGTACCGTGAGACTTGGTGACTCTTACCAGTGTGATGTTGTGGGGATTGGAGATGTAGTTGTGCAGTTCATTGACGGTTCAAAATTTACTATGCATAATGTACGCCATGTACCTCAGTTATCACGCAGTTTGATGTCAGTTGGTCAACTTGATGACCTTGGTTACAAGGTGGTCTTCTATGCTCAGTCCTTTCGTATATCAAAGGGCAATATGGTTATTGCAAAAGGAAGGAAAGTTGGCTCACTTTACCCTTTATTTGTATCACAGAAAGAACACTTGTTAGATGTTACTGAACAACCTATGGCTTGTATTTGGCATGGTCGTTTGGGCAATATATCTCGTAGTGGAATGGAAAATCTTTCTCGTTCTGGCTACTTACCTGTGTTATCTTTCTCTGATTTTTCATTTTGTGAGCATTGTCAATATGGAAAGCAAACCAGAAATGTGCATAAAACGCACATTGACTCTTCAATTCAGCCTTTAGATCTTGTTCATACAGATGTGTGTGGTCCTATGCCCACTAGGTCCTTAGGTGGTTCTCTTTACTTTGTCACTTTCATAGATGATGCTACTAGAAAAGTCTGGGTATATCCTATCAAATCGAAGGATGATGTATTCCCTACTTTCAGAAAATGGCTTGCTTCAGTTGAGACTAAAAAAGGAACTAAGCTTAAGGCTTTACGTTCAGATAATGGGGGTGAGTATACCTCACATGAATTCAGCCTTTTCTGTCAGTGTAGAGGGATTCGTAGAGAGTTTACAGCTCCTTATACCCCAGTACAGAATGGTGTAGCTGAGAGGATGAATAGAACGATTCAAGATAGAGTAGTCTCTATGTTGCATCATGCAAACCTCTCACAAGGTTTTTGGGCAGAAGCAGTATTGACTGCAGTTCATGTGATTAACCTTTCACCTAGTACTGCCAAAGGTCTGAAAGTGGCACAAGAGTTATGGATAGGGAAACCACCATATTATGATCATCTTCGAGTTTTTGGGTGTGAAGCATATGTTCATATACCCAAGAATCTTAGACAGAAGTTGGACCATAAGTCAAAGAAATGCATTTTTCTTGGATATGGTCAAGAAGGACAATTTGGATATCGCTTATGGGATCCTGAAACACGGTCAGTGATCAGAAGTAGTGATGTCATTTTTAATGAGTCTAAGATGCATAAACAGCCGATTAAGGAGGTTGAAGTGAGAAGAGTGGTGTTTGAGGATACTAGTCCTCCGGTTAGCATGCATAAAAATGCTGCACATAGGGATGTTCAAGAGAATGTCCATTCAGATCAGTCTGCACATGTTCCTGTTCAGCAACCATTGAGACGTTCTGCACGTGTCTCATATCCACCTGATAGATATGTTCCAGGTTTAGATTTTGTTATGCTAACAGATGCCGGTGAGCCCTCTTGCTACAAAGAGGCTATGCAGACAGAGGATCATGTCAAGTGGGAGCGTGCCATGAAGAGTGAGTTGGATTCTATTCACAAGAATGGTACTTGGCACTTAGTACCTTTGCCAAAGTTCACGAAAGCTTTACCATGTAAATGGGTATATAAGCTGAAATTCACATCAGATAGTGCTTCTCCAAAATATAAAGCACGACTTGTTGCAAAGGGTTTTAAGCAACAACATGGTGTTGATTTTGAGGAAATCTTCTCTCCAGTGGTCAAGATGACTACTTTGCGCATGTTGCTTGGATTCGTTGCAATGGAGGACTTAGAGCTAGTCCAAATGGATGTGAAAACAGCTTTCTTGCATGGAGATCTTACAGATGAGATCTATATGGAACAATGAGAGGGTTATGTAGTTCCTGGCAAGGAAAGTCTAGTTTGTAAGCTCAAGAAGAGCTTGTATGGACTTAAACAGTCTCCTAGACAATGGTACCAAAAGTTTGATGCTTTTATGAAGTCCCAAGGCTATTCTCGGAGCAATGAGGATCATTGTCTCTACACAAAGAGATGTTCTGATGGCAGCTTGATATGCTTAATACTTTACGTCGATGATATGTTGATTGCTGGGAAGTCCTCTTATGATTTGTCAATTCTCAAAAAGAAGTTGAGTCAGACATTTGATATGAAGGATTTGGGGGATGCCAAACATATTCTTGGCATGTGCATTACTCGTGATAGGAGTAAAAGATGCATATACTTGTCTCAAAGTGAGTACATATCCAAAGTACTTCACCGATTCAATATGCAGGGTGGAAAGGCATTGAGTACACCTTTACCCACATATGTGAAAATGAGCAAGGATGACTGCCCCGAATCAGATGAGGAAAAGGAATTCATGACCAAAATTCCCTATCAGTCTGTTGTTGGTAGTCTCATGTATGCTATGGTAGCTACGAGACCAGACATTGCATTTGCAGTGGGAGTTGTGAGCAGATATATGTCTAATCCTGGCAAGAAACATTGGGAAGCGGTCAAAATGATTTTGAGATATCTGAGTGGCACTAAGGACAAGTGTCTATGCTTAGGTAGAGGGAAAGCATCCATTATTGGTTACACAGATTCTGACTATGCTGGTTGTGTAGACAATCGTAAGTCTACATCAGGGTACATTTTTCATTTTGCTGGAGGTGCTATCTCTTGGAGATCTCGTCTTCAAGAATGTACAGCTGTTTCCACCACAGAAGCAGAGTATGTTGCAGCAAGTGAGGCATGTAAGGAAGCATTGTGGCTTTCTCGTCTTGCTTGTGATATGGGTTTGCCTCAGCATGTACCTCACTTGCTCAGTGATAGTCAGAGTGCCATTGCTTTGGCTAAGAATCCGGTCTATCATGCAAAGACCAAGCACATTGAGGTGAGGTATCACTTCATTAGAGATTGCTTAGCCACTGAGAGCATTATTCTTGAGAAGGTTCACACTCGAGATAATGCTGCAGATGCTTTGACTAAAGCTCTACCACAGGATAGCTTTCGACACTGTTGTCACTTGATGGGGGTTACTTGATTCTTGATCTTACGCAGTCACTTGTATACTGTGTAACATGCCCATCAGGTGGGAGGTATAGTTTGTATACTTACACTCAGGTATTCTTTATCATTCTTTCTTTCTTCTCCCATAGTTACTCTGGCCATATTGGCCTTTAGTGGGAGATTGTTACCATTAGTGTCCATGTGAAAGGCCAAATGGCCATCGGACACTTCTTTGTATATGTTCTTTAATAAAACATATAGTGACCTGGTCAATCACAGACTGTAAGTTCGACCGCATTTGTAAGACCTAAGAAGTCTGTCTTCGTGCTCCCTATGTACTGTGTTTCTGCGTATATCTACAGCCTCTGTGCGGAGTACTGTGTGCGGCGTCAGGAGCTCGGTTTTCTAATCTGAGCATATCGTCGTGGAGCTCTCGAGAAGGAGAGTGCAGTGCGGTGCATAACCATCGAAATACTTCACCTTGGTTACAAGGTGGTCTTCTATGCTCAATCCTTTTGCATATCAAAGGGAAATATGGTTATTGCAAAAGGAAGCAAAGTTGGCTCACTTTATCCTTTATTTGTATCACAGAAAGAACACTTGTTAGTTGTTACTGAATAGCCTATGACTTGTATTTGGCATGGTCGTTTGGGCCATATATCTCATAGTGGAATGGAAAATCTTTCTCGTTCTGGCTACTTACCTATGTTATCTTTCTCCGATTTTTCATTTTGTGAGCATTTTCAATATGGAAAGCGAAACAAAAATATGCATAGAATGCACATTGACTCTTCAATTCAGCCTTTAGATCTCGTTCATACAAATGTGTGTGGTCCTATGCCCACTAGGTCTTTAGGTGGTTCTCTCTACTTTGTCACTTTCATAGATGATGCTACTAGAAAAGTTTGGGTATATCCTATCAAATCGAAGGATGAAGTATTCCCTACTTTCAGAAAATGGCTTGCTTCAGTTGAGACTGAAAAAGGAACTAAGCTTAAGGCTTTACATTCAGATAACAGGGGTGAGTATACCTCACATGAATTCAACCTTTTTTGTCAGTCTAGAGGGATTCGTAGAGAGTTTACAACTCCTTATACCCAAGTACAAAATGGTGTATCTAAGAGGATGAATAGAACTATTCAAGATAGAGTAGTCTCTATGTTGCATCATGCAAACCTCTCACAAGGCTTTTGGGCAGAAGCAGTATTGACTGCAGTTCATGTGATTAACCTTTCACCTAGTACTCACAAAGGTTTGAAATTGGCACAAGAGTTGTGGACAGGGAAGCCATCATATTATGATCATCTTTGAGTTTTTGGGTGTGAAGCATATGTTCATATACCCATGAATCTTATACAAAAGTTGGACCATAAGTCAAAGAAATACATTTTCCTTGTCTATGGTCGAGACGGAAAATTTGGATATTGCTTATGGGATCCTAAAACACGAACAATGATCAGAAGTAGTGATGTTATTTTCAATGAGTCTAAGATGCATTAAAAAACCCATTAAGAAGGTTGAAATGAGAAGATGCATAAACAGCCCATTAAGGATGTTCAAGAGAATGTCCATTCAGATGAGCATGTAGATGTTCCTGTACAGCAACCATTGACATGTTCTGCACGTGTCTCACATCCACCTAATAGATATGTTCCAGGTTTAGATTTTGTTATGCTAACAGATGTCGGTGAGCCTTCTTGCTACAAAAAGGCTATGCAAACAGAGGATCATGTCAAGTGGGAGTGTGCCATGAAGAGTGAGTTGGATTCGATTCACAAGAATGGTACTTGGGATTTAGTAACTTTGCCAAAGGGCAGGAAAGCTTTACCATGTAAATGGGTATATAAGCTGAAATTCACATCAGATAGTGCTTCTCCAAAGTATGAAGCATGACTCATTGCAAAGGGTTCTAATCAACAACATGGTATTGATTTCGAGGAAATCTTCTCTCCAGTGGTCAAGATGACTACCTTGCGCATGTTGCTTGGATTTGTTGCAGTGGAGGACTTAGAGCTAGTCCAAATGGATGTGAAAACTGCTTTCTTGCATGGAGATCTTATAGATGAGATCTATATGGAACAACTAGAGGGTTATGTAGTTCCTGGCAAGGAAAGTCTAGTTTGTAAGCTTAAGAAGAGCTTGTATGGACTTAAACAGTCCCCTAGACAATGGTACCAAAAGTTTGATGCTTTTATGAAATCTCAAGTGTATTCTCAGAGCAATGAGGATCATTGTCTCTACACAAAGAGATGCTCAGATGGCAGCTTGATATGCTTGATACTTTATGTTGATGATATGTTGATTGTTGGGAAGTCCTCTTATGTTTTGTCAAGTGGCACTAAGGACAAGTGTCTATGCTTAGGTAGAGGGAAAGCATCCATTATTGGTTACACATATATCGATTATGCTAGTTGTGTAGACAATCATAATTCTACATCAGGGTACATTTTTCATTTTGTTGGAGGAGTTATCTCTTAGAGATCTCGTCTTCAAGAATGTACAACTGTTTCCACCACAAAAGTAGAGTATCTTGCAGTAAGTGAGGCATGTAAGGAAGCATTGTGGCTTTCTCGTCTTGCTTGTGATATGGGTTTGCCTCAGCATGTACCTCGCTTGCTCAGTGATAGTTAGAGTGCCATTGCTTTGGCTAAGAATCCGGTCTATCATGCAAAGACCAAGCACATTGAGGTAAGGTATCACTTCATTAGAGATTGCTTAGCCACTAAGCGCATTATTCTTGAGAAGCTTCACACTTGAGATAATGTTGTAGGTGTTTTGACTAAAGCTCTACCACATGATAGCTTTTGACACTTTTGTCACTTGATGGGGGTTACTTGATTCTTGATCTTACACAGTCACTTGTATACTGTGTAACATGCCCATCAGGTGGGATGTATAGTTTGTATACTTACACTCGGGTATTCTTTATCATTCTTTATTTTTCTTGCATATTTACTTTAGCCATGTTGGCCTTTAGTGGGAGATTGTTACCGTTAGTGTCCATGCGAAAGGCCAAATGGCCACCGAACACTTCCTTGTATATGTTCTTTAATAAAATATATAGTGGCCTAGTCAGTCATAGACTGTAAGTTTGACCGCATTTATAAGACCTAAGAAGTCTGTCTTCGTGCTCCCTGTGTACCGTGTTTTCTGTGTATTCTGCAGCATATGTGCGAAGTACTATGTGCGGCCTCAGGAGCTCACTTTTCTACTCCAAGCATATCGTCATGGAGGTCTCGAGGAGTGAGAGTGCACTATGGTGCATTGGCATTGAAATACTTCACTCTTCACACATGAGACAAAGCTCAACAAGAATGGACATACTTCTAGAGGTAATCAATCTTTTGTCCTTTACACATATAAAAATAAAAGTAAAGATAAAGGCAAAGGTAAGAGGAATGAAGAAGAGGCAAGTACCTCTCAAGTGAATTTCACAGGGAGAGGAGGAGGTACTAGAGGAAGGGCCAGAGGAGGAAAACAAGGCAGGGGGAGACCATACAACTCTTCACCTTGCAAAATTTGTGGCTTACCAATCATACCATAGATGAATGCTTCAGGAACACAAAGAATCAGAGAGGAAGATTCTTCCATAGAGAAAGCTATGGACAATCAAAAGGCATGTTCAATCATGGAGGAAACAACTACCATCACAATCCCAACCAAGGCTACAACAACATCTATCAAGGAGGCTTCAAAGGAAGAAGAGACTACAACAACTATATAGTTGATCAAGAGGATTCCCTATTACTCATGAATATGATAGCCAAGCAAGGTAAAGATGATAAGTACCTATTCTATATTGATTATGGTTGTTCCAATCATATAGCAGGAAGTGTAGCATTATTGTGTGACCTTGAAGAACCCAAAGGAAATCATGAAGTTTAGACAAGTGATGACACTATGCACTCAGTAAAGGAGATTGGAAATGTTAAAGCATCTGATGGTAACATGAATATTCTAAGTAGGATATTATACGTACCAACAATAACCAAGAATCTAATCACTGTTGGACAGATTGTTGAGAAGGGTTTACACGTTAGATTCACAAGGCATGGAGCATATGTGGGGGATCCTCAACAAGGCTTCAAGAGGATTGCAAAGGTGAGAAATCTAGTAGAATTTTTACCTTTGAAGTTGAAGATACAAGAAATATTGCTCTCTTCAATTATAAGGACCAAACCCTATCTAAATTAGAGATATGGCATAATAGATTAGGTCATATAGGTGAAAGGACATTGAAGCAAATATATAGGGATTAGAGTGTGCTTGGCATCCCAAATGTGTCCAAGCAATAGGTGATTTACAAATGTGGAGCATGCCAATTTGGCAAGTCACATAGGCAACCATTCAACGAAAGAGAATATATGTATGAAGAGTACTTGGAGCTTGTGCACACACTGCTTCAAAGAATTGGAAGTTGTACCAAATAGATGTTAAAAATGCATTCCTTAATGGGTGGATCTCTGAAGAATTCACATGGCGCAGCCACTAGGATATGAAGACAAAGACAAACCTGATTATGTGTGTAAATTAAGGAAGGCACTTGATGGTTTAAAACAATCTCCTAGAGCTGGAACCATAGGCTTGTCAGATACTTGCAAGATGAAGGTTTTGTTGCAAGCAAGGCATATTCTTCATTATCCATTAAGAAGACTATTTGAAGGGTTATTTATCTATGTTTTTATGTGGATGACATTATCATTATAGGAAATGATGCCAATGGCATCAAGAAGATCAAAGCCGAGATGAAGGAGGAGTTCAAGATCAATGATCTTGGATTGCTTACATATTTTCTTAACTTAGAGATTTTTTATACAGATTGTGGTGTTTTCATTACTCAGAGAAAGTATATACATGATATACTAGTTAAGTTCAAAATGGAAAATGCAAAAATTGCAGGTACACCCATGGAATTGAACCACAAACTCACTACTCATGAAGGAGAGCTACTTGAAGGCATTACAAGTTATCAAAGTCTTGTTGGGAGGCTCAATTATACAACCCTAACAAGAGCTGATATATGCTATGGGGTGAGTACATTGAGTCAATTCATGCATACACCAAGAAAACCTCACATGGAAGCTACCAAAAGGATCTTAAGTTATCTAAAGGATACTATAAATGAAGCATTGTTTTATCCATTCACATCTGACTTGGATGTCAAGCAGTACTCTGATGTAGATTGGGCTGGCTCAAAAGATGATAGGAGGAGCACCTTTGGCTACTTATCTTTTATAGGATCAAAGTTGATTTCATGGTCATCAAAGAAACAACCAACTGTGGCATTGTCATCAGCTGAAGCTGAATATAGAGGCCTAGGCAATGTGGTTAAAGCTACTCTACTCAGATTTGGGGATACATACATACAATCCAATGATCTTTCGAGATAACACTAGCTCACTTCATTTGGCTACTAACCCTGTATATTACACAAGGACTAAGCACATTGAACTGCCTTATCATTATGTGGGAGAGAAGCTACTTAGCAAGGACATACAATTGTCCTATGTATCAACCAACTTGCAATGTGCAGATGTGCTAACCAAATCTTGGATGGAACTAAATTTAACAAGTTCAAGATGATGATTGGATTGCAGGAGAGCAAAGAGAATTGAAGCCCAAGCATATTAGGCTTGAGAGGGAGTTGTTGGTGCAATTATTCCAAGTCGAAATGCTTGATCTTTATCATAAGGCTCAAATGTGCATTCATGTATTATCACATGAATGATCTCTTGTAAAAGATTGATTTTTTACTCCTTGTAAAAGTGCATATATGGAATCACTTCGATCACAAGTTCTTAGGAGAATCTTTCCACAATTTATTTTGTGAGGACTTATGTGGAATGCAGCCAGATATAGCAGAGATTTAAGAGGAACTTGTGTGGAATATTGAGCTCAAACTATAGTTCTAATATTTCCCTCACATTGTGCAATCATTAATTGCCAATGTCAATTTAATCTATGTGCATTAATACACATAGTTTTCTCATATCTCATATCTTCTATTCTGTCATATACCACTCAGAATAGTGAGCTTCTCTGATCTATTTCTCAGCTTGTACTTGATCATTTTCAGTGATTCAAGTTTTTATAGATTTACTAGGCTATCTTTCTTCTTGCTACAAAGTTTCATACTTATTGCGTTAGCCAATCTCGAGTTATATGCAAATCATTACCCTCTGGTCTACCTACTTTCAACACCTGAAAATGTCGAGGTGTATCTCTAACTTGCTAAGACTCATTCTCTGAGCATGATCTATCATTTCAAGTGAGATAACTTGCAAAAGTTAGCTAGCCAAGTTATCTAGATATCCCCAAAAGGATTTTGTTCAATTGTCAGCGGATAAGGAGTATTGTTCATTTTTCTGAACAGGTGCAGTGAACAAAATAGCAAGTTTTTGGTTCACAATGAAACTCCAACTTATCTGTTTTGATCCAGTGACTTGAGGATCATCTTCTAAAGCATCTAGGTGATTATTTGTGCTTCTTGGAAAGCTCAAGAGGTCTACTTTGCACTCCTGGACTCAGGTTTGGCTGGTGTGAAGCAAGAATATGTATTCATCTCATCTCTGGAAGGTGTCCACCATTTCCTCCAACAAAAGGAACCCCTCAAAATTTCCTTACCACAAGAAGACTGGTACGTCTAATTGCCATAGAAAAAAAAATCTATGAGGATGCTGTATCGAAGATATGCACATAATTATAGTCATGTTAATGTCTCCAAATTGGATTGCAGAAACATTTCGCCATGTAGCTCGAAGGCTGGACTTTGCGACTTTCGAATGCACACATCATAACCATCATTTTACAATTTCCATGCTATCATTTGTCTACAGTGATTTTATATAAGATAATCCATCAGATACAGAGACGACTTATAAAATATGGGCAAAAAAAACAACCAACAAGCGGGACTGATCCTTCAATGGTTCGAAAATTGTTAATGAAAATTTCATTATCAAGCCACACGAGTCATAAGAAAGCTCAAAAAAATTGGAACATCCATGAAATGCATAATTATAGTATGATAACTATGCATTCTAGACACACCAGTGGCTACCTACATAGATGTGGAAGTGTGCAAAATTCCATGTAACATTTGATAGTGCTCTTCATGGGAGAATGTCGAGCTAGTCCAGCGAGTAGTTACAGATCAACCTTAACTCATTATGCGTACTATAGGAAGAACCAAGAAATTGACTATTGTACACATCAAAACTTTTCTTATGGAAATAGAAGGTAAGAAAGAAAACCACCTTATTTATGTGCCTTGATGAGCTTCGCTAGGAACAACACCTCACTACAACAACAAGGTTATATGCGTACAATTTTCTTCAATGGACTTCACCTAGACAACCAAGAAGAAAGAGATTCAATAGACATTGGATTGCCCAACAAAAATGAAAGAGTTCAATGTTGCATCAGTCTTCAATACATTAACCTACAGTTGCTTGGCTCATGAAACCTTTTTTCTCCTGCAAGTGCTCTGCCTTTCGGTGTACACCTCTCCAGCCAATGAGAGAAGAAGCATTGGCAGACGGAAAAGAAGCTCAATAAAGTCCACTCCCACCCCCCCCCCTTCATACTCTTCCTTCTATGCACACCTGACCACCATGGACAACTCCATGATTGCAACCGCTCACTCCTTTCACTATGATAGCTGCCAGAACATCTCCTTGCTGGCGGTCTTTTGTTTCTTCTACTCAGTCCCACTTTCAAGAACACAAGAAAGTCCCCCAAAAATGAAAAAGAGGAAAAAGAGTATCCCCTCCTCCTGCCTTATATTGCCAAAAGACTCCCCCTCTCCTCCTCCTCCTCCTCCTCCTGGTGCATCCAAAACTTGAGTTAGAAAAAAGAACAAGCCCCCTTGACAAGGGTGGCTGCTAGCCACAGTCCACCCCCTCTTCCTCCTTGAATGTGCTTGTGCACATGGGTGTGCCATGAAATTCGGAATAAAAATCCCCACCCCTCTCTTCCAAGCACATAAATCCTCCATGTTCAGATCTAACAAGAAGCATAATGTAATCATTCGGAGTTACATCCTTCCAAGGTAACGAATGAATTTCCTCAAACTTCGAAGTAGAAAGCTTCTGCGACGATTCTCTTTTGGGTCTAACTTCTTTTCTCTCTTCAGTGTTGTCTGAAGCAGCTCTTCAAAAACTTTTTTTTTATATAAAGGAAGTTCGGCATTAGCCTACTCTCCCGGACAGCTCTTCAAAAACTTGAGTGCTTGATCAATCCCTCTCTTGATGATCTCATACCGTTCTTCATTTCGCTATTTCGCACACACATGTACACACATTCATACAAGTACACCTTTCCACGCACTCTCCTACTTGCTAGCACGTACCCTCTTACACACCCGCTCACTTCTTTCACTCTTGCTCATTTACCTTCACAAGCAGATCCTCATACACACACTCTCCCTTTTTCTTTCCATCTATCCTTCTCCTTCACTTCCTTTTCTCTTCTTCTCTTACTTTCTCCTACGCTCACTCTCACCCTCACACTTACCCATGCATAAATTTTCACACACCTAGCAACCCTTTGCACCTCGCATGAACCCACGTGCACAACCCCTTACTCTCTTTTCTTTCTCTTCTTCCTCCTTTTTCTTTATCCCACTTCCCTTCCTTCTCTTATCCTCTTACCCTTCTTCTCTTCCCTGCTTACTTGCATGCTCTCTACACACTTCCTCTCTTACCCTCTGTGGCCACCTTTCTCTCACACACACACTCCCTTATACGCCCACAGCACACACTCTTCCACACACACTTTTACTCACACACTCCCTCTTTTCTTTCTCTACTTTTTTCCTTTTTTCCTTACTCACTTAATATCACTCTCACTCTTTTTGTTACTCTCAAACTCTCTTACACTCACATATACTCACAGATACCAGAGATCGTAGTAACTTTTTTGGGCTTTTTTTTTTACTTCATTCTTTTCTACTTGAATACTTCAGTCATGCACTTTTACAGTTCTCTCCAAATTCATTATTCCATGCATAACATCATGTGGAGCATGCCCTTGCCTTGCTTCTTTCCTTCCCCTATCCTTCCCACATCTAATAAAAAAACTAGAATAATACAATGCATGTCTTAAGCCCAAAACATAATTTCATTCCATAAATACAGATAACATATTTGACCCAAAAGTGAGTGTCTTGAATGTCCTGCTTCAACATTATTTATTATGTGAGAAAACCAATTTCATATCTTGCATACCTTGTTAAGCCCTTCTTCAGATGGCGCACCCTTCTCATCTGCTTACTAATCAAAAAGTTGTTAGACCTATCTTACATGTAATAAGGAGGCAATGCTGAAATATAACATGATCATATCGTGCATATAATTTTGATATCCTTCTTCATACATGCTACGTCTATGCAATCCAAAAATGACATCTTCTAAAGCATGGCCTTACCTCATATCCCAAAAAATAGATCACCCAAAATGAAGCAATACATAAATAAAGAATTTTTTAAGAAGCATACACCATTACCAACCTTTGAAACACACTTATCAATAACATGGGAAAAAAAATGATAAGTTGCTTACAAACTAACCAATTATACACATATAATAATTATACCTTTCATCAGCATTGGCCTTGAGCAGATCGATCTATTAGCAGCCAATATCTCATCCTTGTAGATATGTACATGAAAAAACACATCCTTTCAGCTATCATCCCCCTCCTCCTCTTTGTCTCTCCCCCTCAAGAGTGGGAATTATGTTCTTTTTTTGTCTTTTTGTTTATTTTTAATTCAGCAGTTGGCCTATGTTGCAATTGGATGTGATTCATGGTCTGACCACCTAGTGAGGTTTGTTCCACCCATCTATCAGCACAACATAGCATGCAATGAAACATATACACTATGTATACACACATATACATGTGCTAGCCCATAGTGAAACTAGGTGTGGCTCATGGTCTTAACTGCTAAGCCAAGATAGCTCCACCCACCTACCAACCCACTATGGCATTTAGCACAAAACTTATATATACACATCATTGTACAAGCATATGATGAAGCTAGCATTAGTGTGCAGTCCTGACCACCCGGCTATGATTACTCAACTTGCCTAGTAACCTACCATAACACACTGGCACACGTATATACACATGTTTTTGTTTTTGTTTTGTTGTTTTTTTTTCATTTCCCATGTCTTGAGGGTTAGGGAGAGATAGAAAGGAGCATCTACCCCACCCTTCCCCCACATCATGCATACACAAAAACAAAAAGAATACTTTCATGAAAGTTGATAGATCAATCTTCTCTTTGTCGTTACTTACTAGGGCATAAGGATTATATGAAATAATTGATTAATTGCAATCAACTTACCAAACCGGATTTCCTAATTTTATCTTTAAGTCTTTCCTTAGGCATAATGTTGTACAAGCATACTCAAAAAATTCCTACTTATTCCCATTTAGTAGTTGATGATCAATTTCCTTATTTTATCTTTAAGTTTTTCCTTAGGTGTAATGTTGTACAAAGATACTCAGAAAATTCTTACTTAGTCTTGTTTCACAATTGATGATCAATGTTCCAAGAGGTGAGTCAGGCTCTGCTTTAGGAGCCTCATCATTGCCTCCTATCGTTAGGAGATCTACCCAAGCCCAAGTGATATCATTTTCTTCATTAAGCATTTCCCTCAAGGAATCAAAATAGTAATATCTCCCCTCTGTCCATCCTAAGCTTTCAAACAAATATCTCCCAAACCATGGAATGTGAAAGCTAATTTCTAAGCCCTGATTTAGAAAGCATACCAACCAATGGGATTATTCTACATCATATTTTGTCTCGAAGTTCTCAACATGTATGTCCATGTTGGCTAGCGTCTAGCTAGAAACGTATACCATGAGACTGTACAAGTACATTTGGGTTATGTGAACCGCCAACTATCACCTAACTTCTAATAATCCTACGTATCAACAAATTTGATTCAATTTTTGTTTTTGTTTTTTTTTTGTGTGGAATAGAAAGGAACAATACTAATTAAAATAAAAAACAAGGTTGGCATATATACATATATATACAAATTGTTGGAGCAAGTCTATGACAAGCCTAAGTATTGGCTTGAGTCTCACAAAGTCATTAAAGAAGCTTCAAAATGAAGACTATGTAAAGTTCACTTGTGAACTACCTCTTGTAACTTTTGAAGAGTTTACTTAATGTAAAAGTAAGAGAATCTTAAGTGGTTGAGCCCACATGATCAAGAATGGAAAGAGGAGCCACGAATTCGTGATTTGTGGTAGGTAGAGAATCAAATCAATCATTGATTGATTGGAGAGTGATTGAGGGAAGTTAGCCTCCCAAACTCAACTATAAATAGATGGCAGTTTTAGTCGTGGTTAGAGAGACCTATGTGAAGACCTCCAAGAGCTGAGCTTTATGCCATTTCAAGGTGTGATTACAAAGCACACATATGTATCAGTAAGACATTGTATTGTACAAGAAATATACTTTCATTTTCATGATTATTTGAGGTCATCTTTCCATGTTCTTGTGAAGTGTACTACTCACTGCCATTACTCTCAGTTTTCTCAGTCAGCTTGCAGAGATGTTTTCTCTGAGCTTGGTGCATCATTTTCAGTGATTTAACTTGGTAAAGTTAGCTCTATAAGTCTACTATAGGGTCATAAATTTTCATGTCATTTGGATGTTGCAATCTTCAGTTATGTTCATTTGAAGTCAACAGGGTCTGTTCATCTTCACCTCTCTCTCAGGTACCCGACTTTTTCACTCATCTTGTCAGAGATGTTTCTCAGTGGTTACTTATCCAAATTCAGTGATTTAAATCTTGTTGGATTCAGCTTACTGTCTAGTATAACCATACAAATTTTCATAATCATTGGATTTCTACATTTTGAGTTATGGTGATTTGTCTGCTCACTGGTCTATTTCTATAGCAGCCCGTGAAAATCGGGATGATGTCATCACTTGTTAAAACTCATTCTCAGTGTGTGGTTCATTATTTTTGATGAGATTACTCTTGAAAGTTAGCTCTTTAAGCTACCTAGACTTCCCCAAGAGGAATTGAGCTAATTGCTGCTGTGCTCAGAGAATTATGTAAAACACTGGACAGGTGTATGAACCAAGAATAGCAAGTTTTCACCTCTGAGCTAACTCTAACTTATCTATTTTGATCTATCTTTTTGAGAGTGATCTTCCAAGGTACATAGGGTGTCTAATACATCCATTGGCAAGCTAAAAGGGCCCACCATATACTCTTGGAGTTCATTTGGCTGGTGTAGATCAAGGATTTTGCAACACCTCTTCATCTTCAAACACATACTTATCCATCTCTTCACAGTGGTATTAGAGCAAGGTTGGACAACATGGCAGATGGATTTCCTTCATCAATTGACAAATTCGACAGAGGTAACTACTCAGCTTGGTCATTAAGATTGGAAGCTTATCTCCAAGGTAGAAGTTTATATGGTTATGTGGCTGGAGATGAAGTTATGCCAAGTTTCAGGAACAAAAGTCAACCAACACAAGAAGAGCAAGAAAGATTGAGCACATGGTGCTCCAAGGATGCACTTGCAAGGTCTTATCTCCTCAACTCTATCTCAGATTTTTTGTTGCCTCACATTAGAAGTTGTAAGACATCTCAGGAAGTGTGGGATGCACTTGAAGCTTTCTTTTCTTCAAGTACTAAAGCTAGGAAGCATCAATTTATGGCTGGATTTCACAACTCTCAAGAAGGCTCCCAAACAAAATGTGACTGATTTTGTCACAAAGCTCAAGGACATAGCAGATCAGTTGGGAAGCATTGGAGAGGTAATAGATGAAGAGCAAATTGTAAGGCAGGTCATCAATGGCTTGAAGGCAGATGACAAGTGGGAAGCATTCACCACAGCTATGGATTTGTACATGGACATGCATGTACCTGATTTCAACACACTCATTGGACAATTACTTACTCAAGAGGCAAAGCTTATCAAAAATGGAGAAAGCTCTAAAGGTAATCAATCTTCAGCTTTATACACGGATAAAAGTAATTCTAAAGATAACAAAGGAAAGGCAAAGAAAGTGGATGATGAAGCAGGTACATATCAAGCTAACTATGCAGGTAGAGGAAGACATGGCAGAGGTAGAGGAAGAGGAGGTAGACAAGGCAGGGGGAGATCCCAATACTCCAACTCATGTTCTATTTGTGGATTAACTAATCATACAACTGAAAATTGCTTTAGGAATTCCAGGAATCAAAGAGGCAGAGGATACAATAGAGGAAGTTATGGCTACTCAAGAGGAAGGTTCAACAATTATCATGGCAACTACAACAACTACAATCATTCAAACTATCAAGGAGGCTACAAAGGAAGGAGAGACTACAATAACTACACAGAGGACTCAAACAAAGAGGATTCATTATTGATCATGAACATGGCTATGCCACAAGGTAAATCTGATGAGAATGTTTTCTACATAGATTCAGGTTGTTCAAATCATGTGGCAGGAAATGTGGCACTCCTATCAGATTTAGAAGATCCAAGGAATAAGCATGAGGTACAAACAGGAGATGATACAAAACATCCTGTGGAGAAAATAGGCAATGTCAAAGCACCTGATGGAAACATCAACCTACTCAGTAAGGTACTCTATGTCCCTACCATTACAAAGAATTTGATAAGTGTTGGGCAGATAGTAGAGAAAGGGTTGCAAGTCAGGTTCACAAAGGCAGGAGCATTTGTTGAAGATCCAAGTCAAGGATTCAGAAGAATTGCAAAAGGTGAAAAGACAGGTAGATTGTTCACATTTGAATTACAGGACACTAGAAACATTGCTCTCTTTAATTATGGTAGTCAGACACTCACAGAATTGGAAGTATGGCACAAAAGGTTAGCACATATTGGTGAAAGGTCATTAAAGCAAATTTGCAGGGACCAAAGTGTACTTGGACTTCCTAATTTGTCAAAACAACATATGATTTATAAGTGTAGTGCATGTCAATTTGGAAAGTCTCACAGGTTACCATTCATGAAGAAAGGTTATATGCATGGAGATCTCTTGGAGTTGGTTCATACAGATGTATGGGGACCTAGCAAGGAAGCTTCAATATCTGGATCAAGGTATTATGTTTCCTTTATTGATGATTGCAGCAGATGGACTATCCTATTCTTTATGAAACACAAAGATGAAGTTTTTTCATGTTTCAAAAGATATTTGGCTCTTGTGGAGAATCAAACAGGTAAATCACTAAAAAGGCTAAGGTCAGATGGAGGGGGAGAATACTTCTCCCATGATTTTGATTCTTTTCTTCAAGAAAGAGGAATCAAAAGAGAGGTAACTACAAGGTACACTCCTGAGCAAAATGGAGTGGCAGAAAGGAGGAATAGGACAATTGTTGAAGCTGCAAGGTCTATGTTAAATGAAAAGCATTTACCTAATTACTTATGGGCTGAGGCTGTATCTACAGCCACTTACTTGATTAACAGGTTGCCTTCAAAATCCCTTGATGGAATGACTCCATATGAGGCTTGGAATGGAAGAAGACCAAGCTTAGATCATTGTAAAATTTTTGGATGTATTGCTTTTGCTCATGTTCCTTCACAGGTTAGAGGCAAGATGGATCCAAAAGTAGAAAGGTGTGTATTTATTGGATATGACAACAATCAAAAGGGCTACAAGTTATACAACCCTACCAACAAAGGATTCTTGGTAAGCAGAGATGTAGTTTTTGATGAGAACAATTCATGGTATGAAGATTCATGCAGGAAGGTCAATTTACCATATGATCTTGAAGAAGATTTTCCAAAGCTTGGTAGAGTACAATCAAAGATTGAAGAACAAGACACCTCAGAGGATGATGAAGAATGTCAGATGGAAAAGATCAAAGCATGGAAGTCTAAAGGTAAAGCAAAATTGCAGGAACTTGGACATGAGGCAGAATCATCAAATCATGGCTTAAGAAGATCTATGAGGTAAAAGAAAAAACCAGAAAGGTATGGGTTTGACACCTCATTAGTAACTAAACATTCTATCTACATAGCACAGGACATAAACCAAGAGGAGCCATCATCATTTGAAGAGGCCAAAGCAAAAACAGAATGGAAGCATGCAATGAAGGAAGAGATTGAAGCACTCGAGGAAAACAACACTTGGGATTTGGTGCCCAAGACTTCATCCATGAAGGTAATAGGCTCAAGATGGGTCTATAAACTCAAGAAGAATTCTGATGGTTCCATTAACAGGTATAAGGCAAGGCTTGTAGCAAAAGGCTTTGCACAAACTCAGGGAATTGATTATGAGGAGACTTTCTCTCCTGTGGCAAAGATGCCTACTATTAGGGTTTTGCTTAGTATTGCCTCTTCCAAGAATTGGAAGATACTTCAACTAGATGTGAAGAATGCATTCTTGAATGGTTGGATAACAGAAGAGGTATATATGGCACAACCAGCTGGTTTTGAGAGTCAAGTTTATCCTGATTATGTGTGTAAACTTAACAAAGCATTGTATGGTCTCAAGCAAGCTCCAAGAGCTTGGAATTTCAGGCTTGTTTCATTCTTGCAGGACAAAGGCTTTCAACCAAGCAAAGCAAATCCTTCACTCTTTATTAAAAAGAGTAATTCCAAGGTCATCTACCTATGTGTATATGTAGATGATATTATATTGACAGGAAATGATGCAGATGGTATGAAGAAGATCAAAGATCAGATGAGAGAAGAGTTCAAGATAAGTGATTTGGGTTCACTTACCTACTTCCTAGGTTTGGAAGTTGTCTACAAAGATCATGGTTTGTTTCTCACTCAAAGAAAGTACATTAAGGACATGTTGGCAAAATTCAAGATACAAGATTGTAAGATTGCAGGTACTCCAATGGAGGTTAATCACAAATTGAGCTCACATGAAGGTGAACTCATAGAGGACATCACATCATATCAAAGTCTAGTGGGTAGTCTCAACTATGCCACATTGACAAGAGTAGATATATGTTACAGTGTGAGTGTGCTAAGCCAATTTATGCACACACCAAGGAAACCACATATGGATGCTGCCAAAAGGATACTCAAATATCTCAAAGGAACCATAAATGAAGGACTTTACTATCCTTATGTATCTGATTTAGGTTTGAAGCTATTTTCTGATGCAGATTGGGCTGGCTCCAAGGAAGATAGAAGGAGCACTTCAGGTTATCTTACCTTTGCAGGTTCAAAGCTTATTTCATGGTCATCCAAGAAGCAACCCACAGTTGCTCTCTCTTCTACTGAAGCTGAATATAGAGGTCTTGCCATAGCTACACAGGAAGCTATGTGGATGAAGACATTGTTCAAAGATCTTGGATTGGAGTTTGGAACTCCAACTATTTTTGGTGACAATATGAGTTCTATTCACTTGGCTGCTAATCCTATTTTTCATGCAAGGACTAAACATATTGAAGTTCATTATCATTATGTACGAGAGAAGATCCTAAGCAAGGAGATTCAAATATCATATGTGTCCACTCATCAACAATGTGCAGATATTCTAACTAAAGCATTGGATGGTACAAAGCTTTGCAAATTCAAGGCTATGATTGGTTTGCAGGTAATCTTGGAAGACTGAAGACCTCAAGCATACTTGGCTTGAGGGGGAGCTGTTGGAGCAAGTCTATGACAAGCCTAAGTATTGGCTTGAGTCTCACAAAGTCATTAAAGAAGCTTCAAAATGAAGACTATGTAAAGTTCACTTGTGAACTACCTCTTGTAACTTTTGAAGAGTTTACTTAATGTAAAAGTAAGAGAATCTTAAGTGGTTGAGCCCACATGATCAAGAATGGAAAGAGGAGCCACGAATTCGTGATTTGTGGTAGGTAGAGAATCAAATCAATCATTGATTGATTGGAGAGTGATTGAGGGAAGTTAGCCTCCCAAACTCAACTATAAATAGATGGCAGTTTTAGTCGTGGTTAGAGAGACCTATGTGAAGACCTCCAAGAGCTGAGCTTTATGCCATTTCAAGGTGTGATTACAAAGCACACATATGTATCAGTAAGTCATTGTATTGTACAAGAAATATACTTTCATTTTCATGATTATTTGAGGTCATCTTTCCATGTTCTTGTGAAGTGTACTACTCACTACCATTACTCTCAGTTTTCTCAGTCAGCTTGCAGAGATGTTTTCTCTGAGCTTGGTGCATCATTTTCAGTGATTTAACTTGGTAAAGTTAGCTCTATAAGTCTACTATATGGTCATAAATTTTCATGTCATTTGGATGTTGCAATCTTCAGTTATGTTCATTTGAAGTCAACAGGGTCTGTTCATCTTCACCTCTCTGTCAGGTACCCGACTTTTTCACTCATCTTGTCAGAGGTGTTTCTCAGTGGTTACTTATCCAAATTCAGTGATTTAAATCTTGTTGGATTCAGCTTACTGTCTAGTATAAGCATACAAATTTTCATAATCATTGGATTTCTACATTTTGAGTTATGGTGATTTGTCTGCTCACTGGTCTATTTCTATAGCAGCCCGTGAAAATCGGGATGATGTCATCACTTGTTAAAACTCATTCTCAGTGTGTGGTTCATTATTTTTTATGAGATTACTCTTGAAAGTTAGCTCTTTAAGCTACCTAGACTTCCCCAAGAGGAATTGAGCTAATTGCTGCTGTGCTCAGAGAATTATGTAAAACACTGGACAGGTGTATGAACCAAGAATAGCAAGTTTTCACCTCTGAGCTAACTCTAACTTATCTGTTTTGATCTATCTTTTTGAGAGTGATCTTCCAAGGTACATAGGGTGTCTAATACATCCATTGGCAAGCTAAAAGGGCCCACCATATACTCTTGGAGTTCATTTGGCTGGTGTAGATCAAGGATTTTGCAACACCTCTTCATCTTCAAACACATACTTATCCATCTCTTCACACAAATCCCCCACTGGAACCCTAGTTCTTCACTTATTGCTCAGTTTCTACTCTTATCTGCTAGTTAAAATATGGTTTGACACGAAGTAGGTTGATTTTTACTAGAGCGCATTCCCCGTGTATGTCTTGTAGTTGCAAAGATCCATTTAGATTCACTTCCACCACCTTGAATGGATCCGCCCACTTAGTTTGCAATTTTCTTGAAAACTTGTAATACTTGCTATCATAAACTAACACTAAATCACGTTCTTGTATTGCATATGTTCTGCTTTTTTTATCATGCTTGTTCTTTTGTCTTCTTTGAATGGCCTCCAAGATTTGTTGTGCTATAAGTCTTTTTTCCTTTAACTTGACCACTGGAGTGTATCTTTCTTTCAATGAATCTTCTTCTCTTAATCTAGCCTCGATGGCTACCCTTACCATTGGGACTTCTTTTACGATGGGTAAAATGGCTTCTTCTCCATACCTAGCATAAACTGAGTGCACTTAGTTGTTACTCGATAAGATGTTTGATATGCCCATAAGGCTTCTGGAAGCCATTCATCCTATTCTCTTCGATGAGTGAACACCATCTTTGTCAAGATCTCTTCAAATATCTTGTTGGTGACTTTGACCTGGCCATTTTCCCTTGGGTAATGTGGCATTCTCTTTCTATGTTTGATTTTATACACCTCCATCAGTTCCTCAATTAATTCATTGTGAAATGTGATCGCTTACTATTTCCAACAGACATCCAAATTGGGTGATTATATGTTCATATAAGAACTTTGCCACATCGATGGCTCGATTTGTCTTAAGAGCTTTGGCTTCTATCCATTTTGTGACGTAATCAGTGCATACCAAGATGTATCTATTTGATCTATGTCTTGAGGGAGGATCGATAGGTCCCACAAGGTCAATCCCCTATTTCTTGAAAGGCTTTAGGGCCAAAATAGGTGTGACGGGAATTGCATGTGTCAATGTAGGCTTTCCTATCCTTTGACACTTATCACACTTTTAACAATAAGCATGGAAATCCTTGAATAGGAGTGGCCACCAGTACCCTGCCAAGAAGATTTTTCTAGCCATCAAATTGCCTCTGAAGTGTCCTCCACAAGGTTCATCATGCAAATCCCTTAAAACTATCTTTGCCTCTTCTTCTTTTAGACATCTTTGATAGACACTCTCGTGAACAAAGTATCGATAAAGTTGACCACCAATAATGCTATGATATTTTTCCAAAGAAAATATTTTTCTTTTCTCTTTTGGTGGCTCCTAGGGGATACTTGGTCGTGCATAGGAAATTTACCAAATCGGCATACCATGGGATCTTGGCTTCAACATGAAATAGATGACCATCAGTGAGTTCATCAAGTAAACGTGAGATTGGTTCCTCATTTATTATCCAAGATAAATGATTTGCCAATATGTGAGACTTCCGTGGCTTGGTTACCACGGTGAAGTGAAATTCTTATAGAAGGAGTATCCACCTCATTAACCACCCTATCAATTCTGGCTTATTGATGATATACTTCAGGGCTTCATGATCCACATTGTTGGTAGCAGTCAGGGCATTCAGGGACTTACAAGACAAGGAAGCCAAAGAAAAGAGTCAGAGCAAAGAGAAGGACTAAGTAGGCAAATCAATCAATGAAGATCTGACAAATAGGCCTTATAATTTTTCATGAAGCAATATTTCCAAATAGTGATCTTAGTCACTTCACACCATTGTAAACACCATTTTTTATTAATCCTACTCCATTTTGTGCAAGCTGAGGAGTCCTTGAGCTTGAGGAGTATTAGTAGTATTTATGTACCAATTTTCATAATTTTTAGAGCTCGTTTGAGCCTCCAAATTAGCTTTAGAACCTAATTTTTAACTAGGCCGGACACTAGGTCTAGACAGGACCAAAGCTAGTCAAAAACTATAAAAAGAGCTAGAGAGCTCATTTTGGAGGTTAGTTTGTTGTAGATTTGAGCTTTGTATGAGAAGTCTTTTGTAATGGAAGTTACTCCTTTGTTCCTCTCTTTGTTCTTGCCTTGTGTGCACGTGTGTGTGTGTATGTGTGTGCATGCTAGTGTGCTTCTCACTCACGCACTTGTGCCATCACTTGCTCATAGTCTTCATACTAGTCCTCACATCTCCACGGATTGACATTTATGAGGTGGATCTCCTCACATTGGTACTTGCCATTGTGCTAGAGTGACACCAAATTTGGTGCCGTTGTCGGGGAGAGAGCTTCAAGGACGAGCGTGTGATGGTAAGACGTAGAGTTGTGACATTGGAGTCATAGGTATTTTCTTCACTCTTCTCTTTTTTCTTTTGTTTTCTTCACTATCATCATCACCATCATCATCCTCACCATCTCCCACCTCCATCATCACCTTTGTGAAATTTTCAGTTTTTTGGTCATATCACCTTTCCCCTTCCATTCCCCTCATTTCACTTGTGAGAGAGAGAGAGAGCAAGAGAGCGATTTGTATGTGTTGTTTTTGCATGTTTCTTGAGTGTTCTTGCAGGTTTTGGCTGTATCATCATCTCCAGCAGGTTGTGCAGGTACGGAAAAGCTCTACACAATCTCCAAAGTGTTGATCTCTATCAATCACGATTGATAGAAAAATCACTCCTTTGGTAAAACTAAGTGGACCACAATAGACTCGAGACCTTGCACATCACAAATCCACAAGAATTTCTAAAAAATTTGCATTTTTGTTGTCCATCATGATTGACAGCATCAATTGCAATTGATAGTGTCCATCACGATGGACAGCCTGTCCATCACAATAGACAGACCCCGATGGACACCTGTGCCAATCGCAAAAGACGGTATCCACCGACAGCTGATTTGATGAAATTCTTGTCCATCATGACACATAGCGGTCCGATTGACACACAAAAGCATAAAACGGCAAAAACTTCAATCAATCGTGATTGAAACCCGCACGACGGACTACTTGTCCATCACGATTGATAGCCATCCATTGCGATTGACATGTGTCCATCACGACGGATAGAAAAATCGCGATTGACATCCCATTTCATCAAGAGACCTGTCCATCGCAACTCATAGACCACAATTGACACAAAAATCATGCAAAAACCCCGAAAAACTTAGTCCATCATGATTGACACCATCAATCGTGATTGACACCCCCTGTCCATCACAATTGACAGGCTGCAATGGACAGCTCTGTCCATCGCGATTGACTGTCAATGGCAATTGACAACCATTTTCGGCCAATTTTTAGGGTTTTTTATTTGAAGATTTTGGCTAATTTTGGGCATGAATATTGTGCTATAGGACACATAGGGAAGCCGTAAGCAAATAATTAGAGAAAACCTTGTTTGCTTGATAGCCTGTTTGAACCCTATTTTAACCCCAGAACCTTGAACTATCATAACTTCCTCATACGAAATCCATTCGGAGTGATCTTAGGCTCATTGGAAAGCTCGTTTAGAATCCCACTAAAACTAATATGGGGAGTTATAGATAGGGTATTTTGAAGTTGACCATACCATGGGGTAAGAAAACTGAGGGATCTTAGGATTGTTTTCTATAAAGCCAAAGAACAATTTGCTCTATGAACTACATGAATGAAAATGATATGTTGTGTCAATTGAATTTAAATCTTGAGCTAACTTTGGGACTTTTACAGGTCCACTGAGAGCGTCAAAGGGCATTCAAGGCAAGAGTGAGTACAGGCTTGGGAACACACTTCCTGGGTTTACAAGGGCAAGGGATAAGCAACCTGAGGTTGGATTATTCTCAACTCCCTCTGTCAATTCCTAGCTTAGGCTAAGTATGGATAGAGGTATTGATTGATTAGGGCAACGTTAAGCATTGTCAAGTCCAAGAACTCTAATCACTCAAGTGCAAGTATAATTAGATTACAATTGCGAAACACCCTAAGGGAAAAGAATTCAAATCAAGTGATCAATCTCAAGTACGATAAAACCAAGTGTTCCCTGTGACAAAGACTGATTGGACAAGAAGTGACATCCTAAGAAAATTAAAAAGAACAAGTGAATATTACAAACGAACTCAGCAACGCGGTTGTATTGGGAACATTGGGATAACCACCAAGGCATATGAACCTTAGATCAGGACAATATCTAGGGAGGTATCGACAAAGCCTTAGGTCTTTAGAGGCTAGTGTCAACCACACTGCTAGGTCTTGGGCCAAGTAGTTGAGCACTTATCCGCACTACCCTAGCTCAGAAACTAGTGAATCATAGATGTCTTATGATATGGAGAGACCCACAGGAAGTTCAGGTGTGGCTTACTTAGAGAAACCCGAAGGTCCTTACAAAACCCAACTTGAATACATTAGGACCAACCGAGTAGGTGCTCGCATCTATGAGGACGGCCTAAGAAGATTCATTGTGTAGATTAAAAACTCTGATCAGCCCCTTAGACTAGAACATCCAGTGGTCAAGTTTGAGAATGGCACATACCTAGATAAAGAAGGGACAATGTACGTAGTCACCAACCAACCGGATAGAACAGATGAATTTCGTAATGTGATCCCAGAGGTAGACATAGGGGACATAGAGCAAGGAAACTTAGGAAGAGAGCCTAGAACTCCCCGAGGCAAATCAGTCTTGACTAGAATCATCACTCCAAAGTGGGTCCCCCAAGACAATAAGAGCATAGACTTGCTCTTAAATCGAGAGACTCATGAGGCCTTTTTGAGGTATAAGCCTGACCAGTCTAATGAAATAGGAATGCTCATAATTTATGAGTTCAAAAATCTTGATAGCCCAGGCAAAGTAACCTATTTAGACAATACTTCAGGGAGAATCTTTGTGGTCTCAAAACATGGTAGACATGCCTACACTTGGAAGGGTGAATTTATTTTTCCCCAACGAAGATCTAATGTCTCTTATGGCCACCAAGGAGTTAGAACATCCCACGCTCATGGAGTTCACACGGACAGGAGTAGAGATAGGCCGGAAGTAAGCTTTGCTAACCCATTGGGAGGAGAAAGAACGAGAACAGAGATGGATAGAGTGGAAATCGAGAGACCTAGAGACCCAAGGAATCAAAGGAACAAAGATGAACTCCCTTTGCCAAGGCCCAGAGAACACATCAGGACCTTGAGGCCTACACAACTAGTTAAGTCCATGAAGAATTGCTTCGATGGCACAGGAGACATGTACGATCATGTAGCAGAATTTAGACAAGTCTTGAGGGCAGAGCAAGTGGATGACCTATTCATGCAGTACAATGCATTTGGTCTAACTCTCAAGAACACAGCCCTTACATGGTTTCAACCACTACACGAGAGGCATTTTAGGAACATAGACCAACTTCTAGAAGCATTCATCACAGAATTTTCTAAGAGTGGTATACGGCACAATACTTCCTCCCTGATTCATAGCTTCAAGCAAACACCTCAAGAGACCATTAGACTTGCAGGAAGAAGGTTTAGGCAATAATAGAGAGATGCCCTGTTCCTGAATTACCCACACCCACCAAACAAGTGGCTTTATTCTTGGACGGATTGCTAAGTACCAAATTGAGATCATATGTGTATTGGAAGGACCCTAGGACCATAGAAGAGTGTGTACGCATGTGCATCAACATCGAGGATAACCTAGGGGAGGAATTAGAGCTTTCAAAAGTCTACAGAGATTCAAATAGCTCTACTAGCCTCATTTCAAACCCATCCACATCTATTGAGGAGCTAGCAGAGAAGGTAGCCCAAAAATTGGGAGTCTCAAGCAAGCAAATACCAAGGTTTGCCCCAGTGAAAAGATGTTATACTTATGGAGGTGACCATATGGTGAATGTACGTCCCATTATGGCTCAACCCCAAGTGAACCCTAGTAGCCAATACTGCACCATAGAACAGAAATACACTAATCACACCGCACAAGATTGCCCATACAATAGGCAAGCAGTTAGGCAAACGTATCCATGGCCATACCCTCAACAAGGAAGATACCAGAAACAGTACCCATCACAGCAGTATGGTAGGCCCTAACAACCCTTTCAACCACCCAGTCAAGGGTAGCAGACACCTCAACTAGTTCTAGCATAGCAACCCCCTACTCCAGCCAATGTGATTCCAGTGAAGTACGCAATTGCAGAAGAGAATATGAATAGAGCCATAGTGCCAATAACACCATTGCTTTCAGAAAGTGACCCTAGTGATCATAGTTTTGACTCTACTCACATTGATAGTCCACAGGCTTACTACATGCAGTCATCTGAGCATAACGAGTCATACTATCATGAAGAAACGAGTGAACCTAGTTGGGAGCCAGAGTATGAAAATATCATGTATGCAAACCCTAATGCTAGACCTCAACGTAGGAAGGTAAGACCCGCATTTCCAAGAGGACCATGCTACCGATGTCAGGGAGATCACTTCATTCGTGATTGCCCTATGCACCTACACAACCCCAATCAATAGTAATTCAGGGTTTTTGTCGCGATTGTGGGAAAGAGAATCTATTGCGGGATTGTCCTAAGAATCCCAACAATATGCCAAAAATCACTCCTATCAATGTTATTGGGTTAGTAGTAGACTCTACAGGAAGTGTAACTTCCACTACCCTTGTGCAAGTGGTCACTAGAGCTCAAGCTTTGTAGCAAAACCAAGGTTTAGGATAGGAAAAGATTTCTAAGGTTAGTGAGACTGAGAGCATACTAAGAAGAGGACCAGAGCTTGGAAGGATAGTCGCAGGAGAATGAAAAGGCAATGGGCAAAGAAAATGAGCGAACTAGAGGAAAGTCTAAGAGAAACAAAAGCCAAGATAATTGAACTCACATCTCAAACTCACTCTCATAGTACTCCACCACCACCAATTCTACCTCCCTCCAATCCACCATCTTTCAACCCACCTCACTCAATCCCACCACCCCCTAGAGTAGGATCAGTCTTAGCAGATCCCACTCTCGAGGATATAGACATGATGCTTAAAGCATATCAAGCCAGAATCCAAGAAGGGCCAAATGTAACAGATCATGAAAAGTGTTACCCTAGAGCCGAACTAGAGCGGACTGTTAGAAAGATTGGAGAGGCTAATTTCAAAATCTGAAAAGGACCCCGCCTCTCAAATTAAGGACAAGGCAAGTGAAAGAATAAGCCGTCCTGCCCAGGAAGCTTATGTGCCTAACTCCACAGAACCAGATGCATCTTCTTCTATGAATCGGTACTCACCAGAATTCCTACGAGAGATTCAAGAAGAGAAATGGGCCAAAGAGAGTGAAGTTCCTCCTCCCATTGAACTTGTGGATGACTTGCATGATCAATTCCCACAAGACATTCCTTCCATTTATGGAGAGTAGGATAGTACCCAATCTCATGAGAGATTAGACTTCGAGTCTAATTCCTTACAAGAACTACCCCATTTCACACGCCCATGGGAAGCAAATTCTACTTGTATGAGAGCACCCATTGTCATGGTAAGGAATGAAGATTCAATCATACCTAGGAATAGAGAGGTAGTAAAGAACACTAAAGTGCAGTGCAATCTCACTTTAGAAGAGTTACTCAAGGTTAAGCCATAATTGTGGAAACATGTAGCTAATCAAGTGCCAGAGGTAGCAAAACCTCTTTCCCAGGTAGGATCTCATAGAACAGTGCCAGAAATACCCTTGCACAAGATAGGAGACATGAGTGAAGAAGAGGAAGGAAACACCTATCTTCCCATTACCCATCAAGGGTACACAAGCAAGGCAATTTTGGACTCACATGCAGGAGTTGCAATTGCTACCACTTCCCTATGGAAGTGATGGGGCAAGCCAACACTCAGACCAATGAGAATGAAATTACAGATGGTCGATGGTCGATGGTCACATTGAGAGACCCTTAGGACTGCTAGAAGGAATAACTCTCACTACGTGTGGTGTTGAGTTCGAGCATACTTTTTCTATATGTGACTTTAGCAAGAATCATGCCTATGAGATGATGTTGGGAAGACCATTTATGCGGTAGTTACAAGTAGTACAAGATTGGGGAACCAATTCTTTGTACTTGCAACACTTAGGTATTACAACCAAAGTCAATCTCAAGGATTACTCTCATCGAGATGTACCGCCTATTCAATGGAATCCCATCCATAGAGCTAAAGATGATACGGAGTCAGTGCATTCCATAGGATCAGGACCCTCATGGATGCATGAAGACACTCACTTGTAGATGTGTAAAGTAGCTGTAGAAGAAGAGAAGAGAGAAAAAACCAGAGAGGTAGGTGCACAGGAAACCCATAGATCAATTCAAGACCCAGCCTATGCACCTTTAGTATTTCCTGATGACGAATTTGAACCTCATGGTTGGGCGAAGATTTTAGCAACAATGGAGGTATCCATCAATGAAGAACAATGGATACCCCACTGTGATGAGGATGGCTATGACATTTCAGACTTCTCAATAGAACCAATCATGTGTGATTTGGTTATTGAAGAATGTGAACCTAGCACTGATGCATTTGAGGATGCAAGTGACTCCGATCTAGAGTTAATAATTATGGACTCACCTTTTGCATCAGATGAGGAATATTTCTATGAAGTAGAAGCTCATCCTCAGAGACATGAAGAACTTACAAATGAGGTGAGATTAGCCACACAAGTAACCCCTAACAATGAAGGCAAGAAGAGGAAGAAGAAAGAAGTCACACCAGAAGAGGAAGAATCCTTGTTTGAGGTCCCAAAAAACTTCAAAAAGTATGAGATAGACGATAGGAGAGTCATGATAAGAATGCCTAAACATGATGCACAAGCAGGAGAGGCTTATGACAATAAAGAAACTACCAAGAAAATTGTGGTAGCCTTGGAAAAAGGAGAAGAAAAGTGAACCTACATTGGACATGATTTGACGAAAGAAGAAGAGCATGAGTTGATAGCCTTGTTAAGAGAATACAGAGATGTATTTTCTTGGAGTTACAAGGACTTGAAAGGTGTAGACCTTGACATATGCGCACATACGATTCCCATGACCTCGGATGCCAAACCCTCGAAGCAAGAGCCATACACATATAATGATAACTATGTTGCTAAGATAAAGGAAGAGATAGATAGATAGATTGGTAGAACTTGTATTCATCTATGAAATTGAGCACACTGAATGGGTATCCCCCATCGTAGTGGTGCCCAAGAAAAATGGCAAGCTATGTGTATGCATTAATTTGAAAAAGGTTAATGCAACCACTATTCGACATAATTATCCACTTCCTATTACGGAGCATCTACTAGAAAGAGTAGCAGGCAAGGAAGTCTATAGCTTTCTTGATGGCTTCTCTAGCTACAATCAAGTAGCCATAGCTCCAGAAGATCAGCATAAGATAGCTTTTGCCACAGAGTGGGGCATATTTGCTTTTCAGGTAATGCCATTTGGTCTTACCAATGCGCCAGCCGCATTTCAAACGCTGATGTGTCATGTATTTAAGGAATTCTTAAGGAAAAATTTGGAAGTCTATGTTGATGATTTGTATGCTCATTCTAACATTAGACAGACACATATACCTGAACTCAAGCAAATCTCTGTGAACAGAAAGGCGAGCATCCTGTGGCAGATAAACTAGAGTCACCGGCTAAACATCATACTAGTGATCGACGACAAGACACTAATAAGAAGTCTCTCAAAGATTCATCTACAACTGTGTGGTCTATTTGGGTACCCAAATAGTCAAGGAAGGTTGACGCACAATCAAGACAAAGTTGGGTGCCTAAGGCTTGGTTGTGGGCTCAAATGGCCATACCAAGACCAAGCATTGTGAATCATTATTCCCACACTTAAATGGCCGACATCCATAATTGTGTCGCATGCACAGTCACAGATCCATCCACATGCACGAGCAAGATCACTGGTAAATGGGTCCCTTAAAAACCTCACTTCCAAGTAGACACTCTTGTGGAGCCTTCTAAAGCCCCCATGAAATCAAAATGTAAAGCCACACATTATGTTTGGCAACTCAAGTCTTGTAATAAACCCCTTGAACCCACTATGTACACCCACCCCACCTACTAACCATATCCATGCTCCATTTACACCACTCCAAGTAGCACCTAGCAACCCGTCATCCACTAACCACATATCGCACTCACAATCACATGCACACTAACTAACGTGCTAACCACATCACATTCGACTGTCCTAGTGTGTTCACACACATCACTACCTAAATATATCAACAAATCCCCCCCTGGGAGTGATGCGGTGAACAAGGAGTTGGTACTCATGTATAAGGAAGTGCCAAGCTATGTGGAAATCACTCCACAAAAGGAAGTAAGCCCAAAGCTTTGCGGAAAGCTTCAAACTTCTCCCTAGGCAGAGCCTTCGTGAAAAGGTCTGCTATGTTCTCCTGTGTGGGCACATATGCCAAGCTGATCTCCCCAGCAGAGAACCTCTCCTTGACATAGTGATAATGCACCTCAATGTGCTTAGTGCGAGCATGGAACACAGGGTTCCTCGCAACTGCTAATGCACTCTGACTGTCAGTGAAGATGGTGGTGGTAGAAGATTGGCCAACACCCAAATCAGCCATAAGGCGTCTGAGCCACACACACTCAACAGTCACTGTGAAAGCTACCCTATACTCAGCCTCACAACTGGAAGTGGCCACAGTAGGCTGCTTCTTGCTCAACCAAGATATACATGAGCTACCAAGCATGAAGCAAAAACCACTGGTGGACACACGAGTGTCATAGCAACCAGCCCAATCTGAGTCAGAAAAAGCATGCAAATCTAGCGACAGTGATCCCCCCTTGGGATAAAACAACCCAAGTAGTCGAGTACCACTCAAGTAGCGAAAGATGCGCTTAACCACCTTCCAATGCGTGACTCCTGGGCAATGCATAAACCTGCTCATCTGTGAGACAGCAAACTGAATATCTGGCCGAGTAATGCATAAATAAATCAAGCATCCAACAGCCTACTAATAGAGAACAGCATCAAATGCATCTCCAGCATCATGAAGACTCAATCGTAAACCTGTCTCCATAGGAGTGGCAATAGGCTTACAGTCTTCAAGGCCAAAATGCTGCAATAATGTGTCAAAGCCATTCCACCATCAACTTGCATAAATTGAATGCCCAAATAGTGATGCAAATGCCCCAAATCAGACATCTCAAATGAGGCATGCAAATCAGCCTTGAAATCAGCAATATGCTTCTCAATAGGACCATTGAGCAGCATGTCGTCAACATAGACAACAATGATCAGAAGCACATCATTAACATGCTTAACATATAAGGTGCTTTCAGTTGGACTGTTCTCAAAACCATGTGCAACCAGATAGGCATGTATCTTCTCATACCAAGCACGTGGTGCTTGCTTTAAACCATATAATGCCTTCTTTAACCCGCCTTCCCATTTTTCGTGACAATATGAGTAGCATTCATCTAGCATCAAATCCTATCTATCATGCTAGAACAAAGCATATTGAAGTGCAGTATCAGATCATAACGGAAAAGGTGATATCCAAGGAAGTTTCAGTACATTATATTGGTACCAAGGACCAAGTTACTGACATGTTTACAAAGGCTTTGGATGGAATGAAGATTTCAAAGTTCAAGCAATGCATCAACATGAAGGAGCTTGGATGAAGACAAAGAATTGAAGCTTGAAGGGGAGTGTTAAAAGTCAAGCTTCAAGCTAAAACTTCATGGAAAATCAATCATGGACATGTGGATCAATCACAAAAAGCCAAGTGACATGAGATTCCATCAAGAAAAGTCACTCAGCCACTTTCCAAGTCATCTCAATAAGTCCTCCAATCTAGGAGGCTGATTTGGAAAGGTAATTCCTAGATTTTAGGGGCACACTTCTCACTATAAAAGGAGCATGTATCCCGACTTATTTTAGGCCATCTTCTTGGCATTTTAGCTCATGTAGAGTGAGCACTAAATGTTGGAGTTGTAATAAGCAATCCCCTTGCTTAAGCTACCCCTTTGCTTGCTTGCTTGATTTCTTTGAGTAGGCATATCTATGTGTGTGTGCAGGCAATGTTGCAACTCTCTAGCCTTGAGTTGTTAGCATTGGTTGTCCCTTCTTATGTATCTAATTGATGTGATTCTTGTATCATTGAGTAGCTATTACAACCTATTTTAAGCTCACCAATTATTTGGATCATTCTTTGAGTAGTCTGGGAGAAACATTTATTTTAGTGTAGTTGGGTGATTCGTATCTCTCTTTGTGTGTAGGCTCTGTTGGAATTATTTTGTTCTGAGTTGTAAGGGTTAGTGCAAGGTTTGGCATATTTTTTAATAAGTGGTTTATGAATGATGCAATGATGAGGAAGAATGAATTTGAATTGGAAAATAAGTGAAAACTTCAAGTTCAAGGCATCCAATTGCCTAGTTTGGTAGGTCAAACCCAATTGCTCTCTATTTTTTATCCACCTATTCTTGAGATAAAAAATATTTCTTGCCTAAGTTGGTATAGCTTGAAAGAGAGCTATACCAAAATGATAAAACACATAGCAAAGAATATTTTTAATCTCAAGAAACCTAAAAAGGCTTCATGTTCACCCACAATTTTAAGTTGTTACTATGCAAAGACATCATTTGGGGGAAAGTGTACTTTTGACTTGATTTAGGGCTTGAAAGGCATCCTTAAAGGGTAAACAACACATGCCATGAGTCTTTATAATAAAAGAACGCACAAAAAATCCCCCAACTAGTCTAGGATTGCTATGGTATTTGCATGTAACTAGAGCAATCTTCAGAGTGGAGTGTTGTGATGGCGATGCACCATGGAGGATAATCCTTTCTGAGAGCTCCATGAAGATAACCTTGTAGTAACCATTGGGTTCCCATTTAAGGCAAAAATAAAGGCCTTGTTGCACCGCGTGGTCTCCCCATAAAACCTTAATGGTGGGAGTGTAGAGGGGGGCTTGCCCCTTCTACGAGATCTAGGTGGCCTATCCCCCCACCCATAAGGAAGTGATGGAAGGACTTCTATTCATGGAGATATTTTCTGGTTATATATTATGCTGACTATTTCTTATCTCCCAACTATGTTTATCTATATGGAATCCCCTTGTTAAAGCTATATAAGTGTGGCCCATGTTGAGTTTTGTAGAGCATTGCACACTAGAAAGCCCTTCATCTAGATTTTGTCTAGACTTCCATCTAAGCTCCACCTTCGGAGCACAGGGGTAGACAACGCCATCGTTGTAACTGCATTACTCTTGGCATTCTAAGAAATGGAGTTCTCTATCTCTCAGTCCACATCTATCTTTGTCTACTTTTTTTGTTAGCTCTATCTACTGGTCTATTCCATTGTGTTGTTATTTTCTTACATGGTATCAGAGCTCACGAGGCTCTGAGTGGTCTAGAAGAAAAAACATAGAGGTTGTAGAGGTTTCAACAACAAAAAGGAGATGTCAAGCAATGCATCATCAGCTACAACTAGAAATAGAGGTTGTTTGTTAACAAGAGTAGATGGAGCATATATAGGAGCAACAATGATGCCGGTCATCCCAATGTTGTGGATATGACCACCAGCCTTCATGGAAGGTAAACTTTATGGTACAAACTACACCCTATGGAAGCTTAAGATCACCTCTATCCTTGATTCATATGAGCTTTTAGAAATAGATCTTGGGACTGATCATGAGCCCAAAGAAACACTTGACCCAAATAATCATGGTCGAATGATTCCTCCTAATGCTGATCTTGTATGTGCTTGGAAAGATAGAAATGTAGATGCATTGTGCTCTAGTTACAACAACTACTCATAGTGTTTTGAATCTCATTCGACATACTACCAAGGCATGTGAACCATGGAATATATTCAAAAATCAATATGAAACTCATAATCAAACATGGTTTCAAAAATTGGAGAATCGCCTAGCAGCAGAAAGGTTTGCTGATGGGGAGACTATAGAGGTGTTTAACACTCACATAAAGAATCTACGAGATCAAATCGCAAGAGCAGGTGTACAAAAGTCAATTCAGGAGCTAGCTCGGCCTTGTCTTTGAATCTATCCACCACAGTTTGATGGTTTGGTAATGGCTCTTAATACTCAAATCCTATTCGAGACCAACTTTTTCTCTTTCCTTGGCTCTAACTCTAAGTTTGAGTTCCTTTTCATGGATCTTGGAATTTTTCACCAATTTGTTTCTTACGTTCATTAACTCTTTTAGCTCTTTTGTCCTTGCATGTAGGCATTTTCTTCTTTTCTCCTTCACAAGAACTTGAATTTCGAACTTGATCTATAGAATTCTTCTTGGACTTTTCATTCTTTTGTCTCTACACTTGATTCCTCTTCTAGATTGGTGCCTCTAAATTGTTCATATCTTTATCCAATTTGGGATCTCTTTTGTTGTCCTCTTCTTGGAACTTAGCTTCTAACCTAGTAACCACTTGAATAGGTTTTAAATTGTCATTTGGCCTTTCCAATGGAATATGGTACACCACATTCAAGGGAGTTTGGACAGTACTTTAACACATGGCCACACCATATCTTGGGAACTATCCAAAACGTTTTTGTTGTGTGATAGCCATAGTTTGGCTTCGAGAATAGGGCATTGGCAAATATGGTGATCACCATTCAGCCTAAAGCATGTGCCCTTAGGAATCATAGGTCCAAAGGGTTTTCTTGAAACTTGTAGTTTCAAATTAGCGTACCACACCAAGTGGATTCTGGTACAATATAATCATATGAATTTTGGGTTGGATTCCACATAGAGTTTTGTCCTTGAGTGTTATTCCCTTGCTCTTCAAGATAAGTATCATAGCCATATTCCTATGATCCTTAGTTGTTCCCTAAATGCATTGGTGGATGACATGGTACTAAAGGTCTCTCAAGGTTTTCTTCCACCATGTATTTGAATGGAAAAGCTTAGGAGAAGGTGGGCTCCCAATTGCTCAACTAGATCAATCAGAGGTCTAAAATTTCAGAATTTCGATGTTATTTTTTCTTGCTTATCTTTCTCTTGGACTCATGAGTCCCTTGTGGGCACAATTTATTCAATTTTTTGAAATAATTATTACCTTACACATCTACAATGGCTTGAAATTCATGGGCAGTTGTGATGGAGAGTGTTAATCTCCAAAAGAACAAGCTATCCTTAATGTTAGAGCACCTCTAAATCAAGAATAACTCAAAGCATCAACCAATTTGGAAGATCAATACCAGATTATCAAAATTTTGAACTAATTGTGAACAAACTCAACACACAGAAAGTCTACTTCACTTTATCCACTCATAGAATGATCAAATATGTAAAGTTTCTTATGGGACTTTGTATGAGGTGTTTCCTAAAGATTTTGCACCTTCTCTAAGTTAAAAAATCTCAAAAGATTTAGTAATTCTTGAGAAATGATCCAAACATTCTACCTATGTCTGAAATTGTACTCCTATATAGTCGCCTTTGACACCTGCAACTTCTAATGCATGGTTCTCCTCAAAGTAGATCTCATTTATTAAGATTATTTTAGCCATAGATGGCTTACCTTTCAACTTAGATTTTGACACCTGGTTTGTGCAAAACTTTACACTATGCACTGAGATCTGATCAATTCTTTGACCATCGAGATTGCACCTATTCTAGAGGACACTCATCACTTCTTCACATACAAATGTTCCTTCACATAATGCTCTCAGCCTCTTTAGAATTAGGCTCTCAAATCTTAACCATAGAAGCATTAACTATAGCATTAGACATCTACAAAAGGATTCCTGAAATGATCACACACAGAAGGAGAACTCACCAAAATATCGAGTGCAACTTTTCCTTTACTCAAAAATATTTTACATCAATTGATGAGAGAGAACTACTTCACTTCTAAAGTGTCTAATGGCTCTTAAAACTTCTAATTCATCATCTCTCATACATTGCCTGACTTTCTACTTGTATATATAGGTGTTATGTACAAGCTCATGTCCATAACAAAAGTATAAGTGAGCTAATTACAAGTTATGTACATATGTATACAAGTTTTCATTTCCTAAATGTGCACTATCTTCAAGCTTCATTGGCTAGTCTTTTCTTCACCCTTTGACTTCAAACCTTCATCCAAAACATCAATTGATGGTTGTCATGCAACAACAGCTCCCCCTCAATCATCAATTGAGGTTTTATCCATCTTCTTTATACCTGCCATGTCTTTGAATCTCTGTAGCTTTGGTCCATCCAAGCTTTTGGTTAGCATAGCTGCAATCTGATCTTTTGTTGAAGTATGTATGACTTCAATCTCCTTATCAATCACCTTTTCTCTCAGAAAATGATATTCAATCTCAATCTGTTTATTCATGGCATGAAAAACAGGGTTAGCAGCTAGATACAATGAACTCATGTTATCTCCATCATTAGGAAAAAAGGTGAACCCTGGATGGGCCTTTTAGCTTAAGGAGTGATTAGTGATGGACCAATCAAAAGAGGGTGGTGGCCACAGTCTATACCCTATAAAATACTAGGCTGAAGGGGGAAGAGGGGACAAGATTCCTCTATGTTCAGGGTTGTCTTCTAGAGAGAGAAGAAATCTCGTAATCAGGCTGGGCCCAAAAATTCAAATTTTTTTAAAAGTTTTAAAACTCATCATAATACCATTAAATGACCTCCATATCACTTTTCAGGGTCAAAAGTGCTATTTTTGAGTTCTAATTCAAAATCCGTGCATGTTTGTGAACTAAAAAAGTGACTTTTTTCAAAATAACTCAAAAAACTCTATTTTCCCTCTTCAAACTCCCATTTTCATACCCAAAACCCAAAAAGTCATATTTTTCACCTCTATTCCCTCCATACCATACAACAGAAGCGTTGTTTCTCCTCCTACCATTCTCCCAACTTCTGCAGCAATGACAACAACTCTTACTCCCATGGAAAGCTCCAGAGCTCGTAGGAGACCAAAAGACGAAGTTCACACAATGACGTGCCACAACATCAAAACAATGGAAGGAAGTTGGCTACCACAAGAGTTTTGCAAAGGTGCATGGGTGTACATGCAGCCATCTGGACTTGGTCCTCCTTGTGTTCGAGATCGTGGAAATTTGGATCTTCATTGGAAAGGTAAGCTCTTAGGATTCAAGCAGCAAACACATGGTGGGATGGTTGCTATTGTACAACATGTCTTCACAGTTTCAACCATGAAGTTAGAAAACTCCAATAGAATTAGATATCCAATCCATTGTGAGTATTTCTATTTTTTCAATGCTTCATGGTGTTAAATGTCTTAATTACTCATCTCATATGTTTTTCATTGCTACAGTCATATTTCCTTCTAGTTTACTGGAAGAGCAACCACTTCATAGTCTTACAGGAAATTTCAAAGCATTACATGCAGACATTGGGGCATTAGTGTTTCCAGATGTACCTCTTGCTAAACTTATTCATGAAAGGATCTTCTTTTACACTCACAAGTACATTGTTCCTTCCACAAATGGTGAATATGGAAGGTTGGAGATTATCAAAGTTGACTCTCTGCTTAGTTTAGAGTGGCCAAAACTTGATTTTTGGTCCATATCATCTTTCAATCGTAAGATGGTGATGGACATACATAACTCTTTGAAATTCACACGAGTGTCTAGATCAATAGGTCTTCATTGGACTCTACCAATCCATTGCTTTGTTTTCATATTTCAAGGCATTCCTTTTGTAGAAACTCCTACAATGTTCCTATGTAAAGATATTACATACGAAGCAGTAGAAGGATTGTTTGGGGAAAACTGGGGTTATGTAGAAGGATTGTCAAAAGGGGATAGATATCGTTGTAGAATTGGTGACACAGGTATAGGGTTTTGCTATTTAAAACATCACACCTCATTGTACATCAGATTTTATTATGATCGTTGGATGTGTAAACTAGGAGAGTGGATACCTTTGCAAAGCTCGGAGGGATCTTTAGCTTCATTTGAAATTAATGTGAAGTTACCAAACAATGATATGGAGGTGGTTTTAGTTAATCAACATTGGAACTTGGCCAACTTGAGAGAGCACTTACTTATCATGGGATATGATGATCTTCATGATTTCAAATTTCGAATACGAGGGAACAAGGTAAGAGTTGTATTCCATATATACATATAGATATATATATATATATATATCTTATTCTATCACTATTGTTCATGATTTGAAAATGTTTTACTCTTTTATGAATTTTCCACAGATTGGAAAGAGATTGGAAGACAAAATCAAGGTTCTTGCAGATTGGAGCATGGATGGAACTAAAATTTCATTGTCATAACTCTTTTTTGTAAAGATACTGTGAAACCTGTAAACAAACCTATTTTTGCAATGAAAAATTTTTCACATTTGCTTCAAGGATATTTTGGCCACATTCTACTTGTATCTGTACATTCTCAAGGTTTTTCTTGAAAGAGCATTCTTATTGTTTATTTTCTTTGATGTGATCTCAAATGTCAAAGTTTTCCTTTCCAAGACTCTTATGTTTTAATTTAAGGAAAAGTCACTTCTATGAAAAAGTGGGACCCATCACTTAAAAATTCTAGAAAAGTTATAAATAGGAGTCATCTCTCCTCATTTCTCACTTTTGCAACTACATTGAGTGTTAGAGCAGTCTGCATTTGCAAGCTATGGCTTCCACCTTTGTACCTACTAAGAGTGCACGCCACAAGTTTCTAGAATTTTTGGAGGATTCAGATTATAAAGGTCAACGTGACCTATATGATCTTCTCTCCAAGGTTCCTGACCTCCATGGAACCGTGCAAATGAATGCCGATGCTTTGGAGGAGCTACTTCAATATATGCAAGTTCATATATTGCGTTTCTCCATCGAAATACCACCATATGATGGAACTTGGGTTCCATGTGACCTTCTCACCTACATTCACAAAGGTGATGAGGCATTTGCAAAACCATTGAAACGGTTCCAGGTAATTGCAGAGGAAGCAGGACACCTTCTTGATGAAATTGTGCCACTTATAAGAAAATTGAATAGGAAACGCAAGATGGGTGCAAAATATCTTTCATTCATTGCTGCCACAATTTTCTTTGTGAATGAGGAACCAGAACCAATTCCTCATGAGATCCCTCATCTTCTTATAGGTGGTTTTGTCGAGGATAAAAAGGAACCACCTCAAGAACCCTTGAATCTCCTATTAGAGAGAGAAGCTATTGAGAAAACTTATCCTCTTGGTGTGGATGATAAGTTGAAAGAAGTGCCTAAGCCATCCACCTCTTCGGAGCCAGAAGCAACTATTCTAGAGGTGGAGATTGAAACTTTTTCACTGGTTCTTGTCGAGGGACAAGAATATTTGTTTTTACATGATGTAGAGAAGGCATTTGGGCTACGGCTGGATGAATGCCTAAGTTTGTTTTGTACTTTGTCATAGTGTCCTTTGGATAGTACCTCTGACTTGTGGGAGAAAAAGTGTTTGCCATTTGGTGACTCAGTGGCCGACACAATAAAATTGGTTTGCAATGACATACTCACAAGTGAACATGAACATATCACAGAAGAACAATTTAGTAATGCACAAGAAAGGATATTGGAATCAAAAGTTCCCGCCTCACCAGTAATCGAGCAGAGTGGGATGTCCCACTCCAGCATTAATTTACAACTTCAAGAGAGAGGAGAAGAAGAAGATAGAGTTCAAGATGTAAGTATCTTCAATTCATGTCATTCATTCTTACAAACACATGCAGCTACTAATCATAAAACTTTGTGCAGGAGGTGATTCAAGTCGACAAGTTTGCAGCAAGGAGTGGAGGTGATCGAGTGGCTCATGGAGGTGGCTCATCCCTTGCAAACTACATTGGGAAACTTCCCAAAGACCATTTTGTAATTATCCATAAAGAGTTCAGTCCTCAGGGTCACTTCATGACATGGTGTCTAAAGGCCTTAAGTAAATTGCTTTGTTTATCAACCATTACACAAGGGAGTAATTGTATCTTTTTAGTTAAGAAATCCCTTGTAACTACAACCTTAGGTTCCAACTTCCGTGGAAAGGTCTTAGGTCAAATAGGTATATCTCTACGTCTAGGAGTTAGAAATGTTGATGAAATAGCAAACTCAATTTTGACTTACACCCTACCCATGGCTTTGGAGCGTTGAAAGAGAGTCATTGAGAAACTCAAAGCCAATTGATGTAAACAATTGAATTAATATCAAATTTTCACTTTCCTTTATTTACAATTGTCTCAAGTATTTCTTTTTGAGTATATTATCTAAAATTCTTTTGGACCTGCATGTGATGTATTGATGTCATGTAGGGCATTGGGAGGATCTTTAGTTTCTCTCTTTTGGACCTTCTTTCTCTCATTTAAGGTCATGTAGGGCTTTGTGAGACCAAATAAGGCCCTGCCACAGAAACGCGGGAGAAGGCCCTGCAAAACGTTTGGAGGGCCTTCTCCTGCGTTTCTGTGGCAGGGCCTTATTTGGCCTCACAAAGCCCTACATGACCTTAAATGAGAGAAAGAAGGTCCAAAAGAGAGAAACTAAAGATCCTTACATGCCCTAGGTGACCTTACATGAGACTGAAACTTCACTAGATGGATATTTTCAAGAATGCAAATGTTCTAAGTTTCAAAATGCTCTGCTCATATGTTTCAAAGGTATAAGGAGGTCAAAATTTGTTCATATTAACTACCCATGAACTAGATTTACTACTCATGATCCTTCTTTCATATTTCAAAGGTCTTGTAGGGCACTGGGAGGCCAAATAAGGCCCTGCCACATAATTGCGGGAGAAGGCCCTACAAAACGTTTGCAGGGCCTTCTCCCACGTTTCTGTGGCAGGGCCTTATTTGGCCTCCCAATGCCCTAGAAGACCTACATGACCTTAAATGAGAAAGAAATTTCAGTACATGGATATTATCACTAGATCAAAATGACAAGATAAGAAAACAATCACTGATATATGAGAGATTATCACAAGAAAACACATGGAAATGTAAAATGACTGCTCATGTTTCATTCTAAATAATGAGATTATAAATGGAATAGAGGAAAAGTGCTAATGTTTCATTGAAAATGGCGATATTTACAAAAAATCTCTTGTCTGTAGAGATCAGTTACAAAACTTAGCTACGATCACCCCTAATTCTCCTAGCTAACTGTATGTCCTTCGGTTGTATAGTGACTCGCTTAGCATGGATGGCGCACAAGTTGGAATCCTCTAGCATTGATATCAAAAATGCTTCAGCTGCCTCTTGTAAAGCTTTTAAAGCTAGAGCTTGGATCCTTAACCCTACACAATACCTTTGTAACTCTTCTTTGACCACCCTTGCAAAGGGTCTTCTAGGTATGAGAAGCTCAGCTGTCTTTTGATAGTGCCTTATCTCTGCAAATGCCTTTGTATATATTCTTCTTCGTTGTGGTGCTCTAGCTTGTGGTGGTGGTGGTCTTTGTTGGACATTTTCTTGTGGTCTTGGTTGGGGTGGTCTACGACGAGGTTGAAAGACTTTCTTCTTCTGTTGCACGCGTCTTGAGCTTTCTCCTTGTTCAGGATGTTGTTGCTGGCTTTGCTCCTTCTCTTGATCATTGGGTATGGCCCCCTAATTTGATGGTAGTGTCTTTCCCGCTACAGTAACCCTATGATTTGTAGGTATTTCTTTGTTATCCCATGGTGGCAATGTTTGACTCTCATCACTTGATTGTGAACGTTGTTGAGACACATCCTCATGCGATTCATCAAAATCATCATTAGAAACTACCTCTCTATGAGCACGCTCCTTCACCCTTGTCTTTGTTGGTCTCTTTGGTGATGGAGGCTCATCATATGATGATGGTGATTGGGGTTGATTTACGGCCTCTTCCCTGGATTGCCCATGTTCCACTTGTTCATGCAATTGTTCACTCCCAGAGGTATGGCCACCACCTGTTTCGTGATGGGATGCAGAGCGCGAGACACTACATCGCCTTTTGTGGTGATTCATCCATGGTGGCTTCTGAGTGCCTTGCACATAGGTAGGAAAGTTAGTGGGATCCTTCCTTGCAGTTTGCTTTGTTTGTGCCATCCTCTATAGTGCTAGAATGTTGAAATGAGACAATGAGTCTCCTTTTATAATGTTTCACTTAAAAAGGTTCTGTTCACATCTGAATGGACAAAAAATAGTTTAAAAATTAAAAATTACCTTTTAAAATTGCAAACAAGAGATTAGTGTGTAGCAAACCTTATGAATTATTCAGAAAATGCCATGAATGTATTAAATGACTTCACTTCCATGATGAACCCTGTCGTGTTCTTGTAGCCCGCCATTGAGCATGACGTAAAGGTCCCAATGATGACTTCCATTTTTCACTAGCTAAGTTGTGTTGATTAAATCTTGCAAGTTTTGCAACTTTCAACTCCTTGGCTCGTTCCATTGCATATGTCCTTGAAAATGCAGTACGATAAAACCAATTAAACATCTCTTCTATATAGTTTGATTGCATTGCACCACCACCATGTCGTGTGTTCTTGAAGTAAACACCTCTAGCCTTGTAATGTGACTTCTCCATTCCTTGTGTACTAAAAATCTCCAATGAACCATATCGATGCATAAAAAATGCTCCATGTGCAAATAAAATATGTTGAAATGATATAAGTACATATAACACAATCTTATCAACAAGAAAATTGAAAAAATAAGAAAACTTACAATGTAATGTGTAATATTGCTCTCTCCCCAAGATAGGATGAAACACTTTGCAAACTCCATTAATGTATCTTGAAACAATTGACGGTCATTTTTGTTGTAGCTATTAAGACTCATTAATCCTACCAACTTATCTAAGCATGACCAAACCTTCTTTCGCCTATTACTAAGGTCAATTTGAGAATCATTATTAGTGGTGATCATGCACAAGTCTTTCCATAGCTCCCTGCATTCATTTTTCTTAGGGCTTACACCTCTTCTGAAAAGTTTTATTGCCTTCTTCCCTGTCATCTACACTTGTTGCAAACTATTTTGCGATTCACCAAGTTTTTTGACAACTAGAGTTACATTACCACCATGACAACCAATCGAATTAAGCAACTCTTCCAATTTTTTGATTGCTTGTACAGATTTATCAATTGGCTTCATGGAAAATGCATATTCTATGTGGAGCTTCAATAATCTATCAAATATTCTCATGAAAGCATGCAATGTGCAAAAGTGAACATTAACTAATGGAAATGGAATAACGGGATTCCAATCTTTATCTAATGTGTCATGGTTAGGTATTTCTAACATTGGACACCTTAACAAAGGTCTATCCCATTCCGTGGAAGTAGGTGCATCTATGTATTCATCTAAGCTAGATAGTACTTTTTGTTGTCCCTTTGTTACTTTGTAGCCTCGAGTACAAAATGGACATGGATAACGAGCAGATGCACCTTGCTTGCAACCTAACATGCATTTGATAGTTTTTAAATCCCCACCCAAGTGCCAATCTATCTCAAAATCACCAAAGTTTTCTATGTGGAGCTTTGCTCCATGAATTTGAGAAACTATTACTTTAGTGATCCATGGGGTCCTACTAAAAATCCATGAAAGAACATCATTGGATTCTTTAGGTACTTCAATAGCACCTAACCACCATATTTCTTTCTCAGATTGAACACTATATGTAGACTTAGAGCTAGAGTTACTACTTTCATTAGATATGGCATTTCTCATAGCTTCATTCATGAGTGTCAAACTCAATCTCTCCATTCGTCGTCCCTTTATGATCTGGCATTCATCTAACTTCAATATAAACTGTAATTTGGTATTACAATCTGCATAAATTAGCAAAATCTTTATAACATCAAAATACAATGTATATCAAGGTAACAATAGTGCACATACCTGGTATAGTAGATTTGTAAAATCGAACCATTGCCTGTTGAAGCCTCTCCAAATCCACGAATATGTTGTTGTACTTGTGTAAGGAAATCCATTTCCAACTACGCTTTTCAACTCTTTTTTGGATGTAGATAAATGATAAATAGACATAGGCATAATATCCTCTATATACAAGTAGTTTCCAAGAATACTAGTTATATCTTCATTGGACATTGACTTCTTTAGCGATACCTTGTAAGGAGATGGAAACATATTCTGCAAAATACCTTCTCTTTCTAATGAATGCTTCAAAAGGTTGTACAATGCACTGTATCCTTTAGTACTAATTCCTGCTTCATCGCATACCATCTGCACGTCTCTAGGAGTGATAATATCTTGTAACTTTTTTGTGAAATCTTTAATCACTTGCTTCTTGATAAGGTTTCCTATCCGTGACTCCAAAATACTAACCACCTGCTTGTTGGTCAAACAAGAATTTAATAACTTGAATTGATCCTCTGTTGTTGATGATGCACAAACATCTTCAACGAATGACCTACATAACAAGAAAATATATATATATATATATATATATATATATATATATATATATATATATATATATATATATATATATATATATATATATATATATATATATATATATATATATATATATATATACATATAAAAGTCTTCCAAAAAGAGAAACAAATACAAGCCAAACCTTATCGCAAAAACTCGTCGTTTGCGTGCTCCACCACCAATTGAAAGAGAGTCAAAGGATGTTAATGAACGTCTCCTACATCGCATCCCAAGTGGAGTCTCTCTCAAGTGTTGGACAGTGTTTTTTAATTTCTCAATTGTTCTCTCCTTTTCTTCCATATGCTTTTCAAGCTCTACAAACTTTTCTTGTAAAGATATGATCGTGCTTTCAAAAGCGACCAACCTTGTATGATTTAGTTGATATTGTTGAATCCAATACTTAGTAATGACAGTTGAATGTGTAGATAATCGTTGACAATAACCTAAGAGCCCAGCTTTACCGGCACCGATGAACTGAAGTAAAGTTGAGAGGTTATGGAATGTTGGATGGTAAGAAGACATTGGATTAGGAGGGTATAATGAACCATGAGTCCAAAGATCAATATTCTTTTCTCTAGCTTCACGACGCTCATTTTGAGAGTTCACATCATTCTTGCACTGTGTATTTGGAGCAAACTCTCTGGGCACACGAACATGGATACTTGTTGATGCTGGGGCATGAGGATGTCCTAATGTGATGTTTGTAATAGGTGTCAACACCATCTTTTCCAACAATTAAACAATACTGAGAAAGAGACCAGAAATTTGTTTGGAAGAGATGCTAGAACATGATTTTCACAAGAAAAGTTTGTGTTCTTGGATGTGGATGGGTCACAGTGTGTTTTTCCACTGAGAATAGCCAAAAATGTTGAAATTTTGAAAAAGTTGTTTTTTGGGTGAAGAGTAGTTACGGATTTGATGATGTGGCACTTTACTTTTGGAGGGATTTTAAAAATATTACTTTTTCAAAAGGAAAATTAAAAACTAAACTCAAAAAAAGTCACTTCTGACATATATATTAAAAAATGAGCCCTTTCAAGTAAATAAACACTGAAATTGAGACTTCTAAAAAAAAATCATTTTTTTATTCCCATACATGCTCGAGTTTGATGATGTGGAAAGTAGATTCCCTTTCTCTCGCTAAAAGAAGAGAGAGAGGAGCCTAGTAAGCCTTAAAAAAAGCCTACTCCAGCCTACTAAAAAGTGCCCTATTAAATGCACTTTGTCCCCTTAGACAACAACAGAATTAGGCTTAATCCCTAAAAATTAGGAATCCTTACAAGGCCCATGCAGGGTTCACCTTTTTTCCTAATGTGAATAGTGGGTGTACTTTGAATGATGTCAAAACTCCTCATGAGAGTCTTTACCCATATGACATCCTTTGCAGCTTCAACCATACCTTTATACTCTGCCTCTGTAGATGACAAAGCAACTGTATGCTGCTTCTTAGAACACCAAAAGATTAACTTATCTCCCACATAACACAAGTACCCATAAGTTGATCTCCTATCATCAGGATTACCTGCCCAATCTGTATCACTATATATCTTGATGTTTGTATCTGATGTCAAACCATAATACAAACCTTCCTTGAGTGTACCCTTAATGTATCTCAATACTCTTTTTCTTGCAACCCAATGTTCTTTCCTAGGACAATGCATGAATTGAGACCACTTCAACTGCATATGACAAATTAGGCCTAGTTAAAGTAGCATAGATTAGACTGCCAACCAGACTTTGATATAACTTCATATCCTTGAATTCTTCTCCTCCATGTCTGCTGAATTTGTGATTCACCTCCATTGGAGTAGGTGCTACCCTACAATCTTCCATTTTAAACTTGATTAACAAGTTCTTCAAATACCTTTCTTGAGTTACATATACTCCATGTTGAGTATATGAAACCTCCATACCCAAGAAATATGACAAGTCTCCCAAGTCACTAATCTTGAACTCTCTCTCCATTTGCTTCTTCAGGCTTTGTATGCCCTTCTCATCTTTACCTGTAAGAATTATGTCATCAACATATATGCACTGTAAATGAACCCATCACCACTTGCTTTGACAAGCAAGCTACTATCTGCTTTAGACACTTGAAAACCAAGTTCCTTCAAGAACTTGACAAGTCTATAATTCCATGCCCTTGGAGCCTGCTTCAAACCATAGAAAGCTCTCTTGAGCTTACATACATATTCTGGATACCTTTTATCTTTGAATCCTTTTGGTTGCTCCATGAAAACATCATTTGAAATGTAATCATTTAGAAAAGCATTTTTCACGTCTAATTGACATAACTTCCAACCTTTACATGCTGCAATAGCTATTAGTGTCCTTATGGCTATCATCTTTGCCACATGAATATAGGTCTCATCATAGTCTATACCATATGTCTAAGCATACTCTTTCACAACAAGTCTAGATTTATATCTAGACACACTTTCATCTGCATACCTTTTTGTTTTGTAGAGCCATTTACATCCAATGATCTTCTGGCTATTTGGTTTAGGAACCAAGTCCCATGTCTCATTTTCCATCAATGCATCATATTCTTCCTGCATAGCTTTCTCCCAATTTTCCTTACCTTTTGCCTCTTCATATGTAGAAGGTTCTTCCTCTACTTTCACCATGTAAGCATAATCTTTAGTACTCAAAAAAGAAGTGTCATAGCTATACCTTGTAGGTTGACATTTATATCTTGATGAACTTTTGAGTTCTCCACTTCTTGAAGGTCTTGGTTCATCATATTCTAGATCAAACCTTGGCCTTTCTTCAACTTCAATTTGTGCTTCATTGTTCTCTTCTTCATCATATATTTGAATCTTTGATTTACCTTTTTTCTGATCCAAGATTTCTTCATCACCTGCATGAATATTAAGTGTAGTTGCATACCAAGTACCTTGCTCATCAAATGTAACATCCTTAGACACAAGGAATTGCTTTGTGGATGGACTCCACAACCTATAACCCATCTGTTTATCATCATAACCAATGAACACATACTTTTCAGCTTTAGGTTCCAATTTACGCCTCAACTCAGATGGCACATATGCATAAGCCAAACATCCAAATACTTTGCAATGATCCAAGGTAGGTCTCTTACTCCACCAAGCTTCATATTGTTGGAGCAAGTCTATGACAAGCCTAAGTATTGGCTTGAGTCCCACAAAGTCATAGAAGAAGCTTTAAAATGAAGACAATGTAAAGTTCACTTGTGAACTACCTCTTATAACTTTTGAAGACTTTACTTAATGTAAAAGTGAAAGAATCATAAGTGGTTGAGTCCACTTGATCAAAAAGGGAAAGAGGAGCCACGAATTCATGATTTTTGGTAGGTAGAGAATCAAATCAATCACTAATTGATTGGAGAGTGATTGAGGGAAGTTAGCCTCCCAAACTCAACTATAAATAGATGGTAGTTTTAGTCGTGGGTAGAGAGACCTATGTGAAGACCTCCAAGAGCTGAGCTTTATGCCATATCAAGGTGTGATTCCAAGGCACACATATGTATCAGTAAGTCCATTGTATTGTACAAGCAATATACGTTCATTTTCATGATCATTTGAATTCATATTTCCATGTTCTTGTGAAGTGTACTACTCACTACCATATCTCTCAGTTTTCTCAGTCAAATTGCAGAGATGGTTTCTCTGAGCTTGGTGCATCCTTTTCAGTGATTTAACTTGGTAAAATTAGCTCTATAAGTCTACTATATGTGCATCAATTTTCATTTCATTTGGGTATTGCAATCTTCAGTTATGTTCAGTTGAAGTCAACCCTGTCTGTCATTTTTACTTCTCTGTCAGGTACCCGAATTTTTACTCATCTTGTCAGAGCTTTTTCTCAGTGTGTACTTATCCAAATTCAATGATTTAAAGCTTGTTGGATTCAGCATACTGTCTAGTATAAACGTACAAGTTTTCATAATCATTGGATTCTTAAATCTGGAGTTATGTTCATTTTTCTGCTCACTAGTCTCAAACTGTAGTAGCCCATGAAAATTGGGATAATGTCCTCACTTGTTAAACATCATTCTCAGTGTGTGGTTCATTATTTTTTATGAGATTACTCTTGAAAGTTAGATTTTTAAGTTAGCTAGACTTCCCTAAGAGGAATTAAGCTAATTGCTGCTGTGCTCAGAGAATTATGCAAAACATTGGACACATGTATGAACCAAAAATAGCAAGTTCTTCACCTCTGAACTAACTCCAACTTATCTGTTTTGATCTATCTTTTTGTGAGTGATCTTCCAAGGTACATAGGGTGTCTAATACATCCATTGGCAAGCTAAAAGGGCCCACCATATACTCCTGGAGTTCATTTTGCTGGTGTAGATCAAGGATTTTGCAACACCTCTTCATCTTCAAGCACATACCTATCCATCTCTTCACAGTGGTATCAGAGCAAGGTTGGACAACATGGCAGATGGATTTCCTTCATCAATTTACAAATTGGACAAAGGTAACTACTCAGCTTGGTCATTAAGAATGGAAGCTTATCTCCAAGGTAGAAGTTTATATGGTTATCTGGCTGGAGATGAAGTTATGCCTAGTTTCAGGAACAAAAGTCAACCAACACAAGAAGAGCAAGAAAGATTGAGCACATGGTGCTCCAAGGATGCACTTGCAAGGTCTTATCTCCTCAACTCTATCTCAGATTTTTTTTTGCCTCACATTAGAAGTTGTAAGACATCTCAGGAAGTGTGGGATGCACTTGAAGCCTTCTGCTCTTCAAGTACCAAAGCTAGGAAGCATCAACTATGGCTGGATTTCACAACTCTCAAGAAGGCTCCCAAACAAAATATGACTGATTTTTTCACAAAGCTCAAGGACATAGCAGATCAGTTTGGAAGCATTAGAGAGGTAATAGATGAAGAGAAAATTGTAAGGCAGGTCATCAATGGCTTGAAGGCAGATGACAAGTGGGAAGCATTCACCACAACTATGGATTTGTACATGGACATGCATGTACCTGATTTCAATACACTCATTGGACAACTACTTACTCAAGAGGCAAAGCTTATCAAAAATGGAGAAAGCTCTAAAGGTAATCAATCTTCAGCTTTATACACTAATAAAAGCAAGTCCAAAGATAACAAAGGAAAGGCAAAGAAAGTGGATGATGAAGCAGGTACATATCAAGCTAACTATGCAGGTAGAGGAAGACATGGCAGAGGTAGAGGAAGAGGAGGTAGACAAGGCAAGGGGAGATTCCAAGACTCCAACTCATGTTCTATTTGTGGATTAACTAATCATACAATTGAAACTTGCTCTAGGAATTCCAGGAATCAAAGAGGAAGGGGATACAATAGAGGAAGTTATGGCTACTCAAGAGGAAGGTTCAATTATCATGGCAACTACAACAACTACAATCATTCAAACTATCAAGGAAGCTACAAAGGAAGGAGAGACTTCAATAACTACATAGAAGACTCAAACAAAGAGGATTCATTATTGATCATGAACATGGCTATGCCACAAGGTAAATCTGATGAGCATCTTTTCTACATAGATTCAGGTTGTTCAAATCATGTGGCAGGAAATGTGGCACTCCTATTAGATTTAGAAGATCCAAGGAATAAGCATGAGGTACAAACAGGAGATGATACAAGACATCTTGTGGAGAAAATAGGCAATGTCAAAGCACCTGATGGAAACATCAACCTACTCAGTAAGGTACTCTATGTCCCTACCATTACAAAGAATTTGATAAGTGTTGGGCAGATAGTAGAGAAAGGGTTGCAAGTCAGGTTCACAAAAGTAGGAGCATTTGTTGAAGATCCAATTCAAGGATTCAGAAGAATTGCAAAAGGTGAAAAGACAGGTAGATTGTTCACATTTGAATTACAAGAAACTAGAAACATTGCTCTCTTTAATTATGGTAGTCGGACACTCACAGAATTGGAAGTATGGCACAAAAGGTTAGCACATATTGGTGAAAGGTCATTAAAGCAAATTTGCAGGGACCAAAGTGTACTTGGACTCCCTAATTTTTCAAAACAACATATGATTTATAAGTGTAGTGCATGTCAATTTGGAAAGTCTCACATGTTACCATTCATGAAGAAAGGTTATATGCATGGAGATCTCTTGGAGTTAGTTCATACAGATGTATGGGGACCTAGCAAGGAAGCTTCAATATCCGGATCAAGGTATTATGTCTCCTTTATTGATGATTGCAGCAGATGGACTATCCTATTCTTTATGAAACACAAAGATGAAGTTTTTTCATGTTTCAAAAGATATTTGGCTCTTGTGGAGAATCAAACAGGTAAATCACTAAAAAGGCTAAGGTCAAATGGAGGGGGAGAATACTTCTCCCATGAGTTTGATTCTTTTCTTCAAGAAAGAGGAATCAAAAGAGAGGTAACTACAAGGTACACTCCTGAGCAAAATGGAGTGGCAGAAAGGAGGAATAGGACAATTGTTGAAGCTGCACGGTCCATGTTAAATGAAAAGCATTTTCCTAATTATCTATGGGCTGAGGCTATATCTACAACCACTTACTTGATTAACAGGTTGCCTTCAAAATCCCTTGATGGGATGACTCCATATGAGGCTTGGAATGGAAGAAGACCAAGCTTAGATCATTGTAAAATTTTTGGATGTATTGCTTTTGCTCATGTTCCGTCACAGGTTAGAGGCAAGATGGAAAAAGGCAGAAAGGTGTGTATTTATTGGATATGACAACAATCAAAAGGGTTACAGGTTATACAACCCTACCAACAAAGGATTCTTGGTAAGCAGAGATGTAGTTTTTGATGAAAACAATTCATGGTATGAAGATTCATGCAGGAAGTTCAATTTACCATATGATCTTGAAGAAGATTTTCCAAAGCTTGGTAGAGAACAACCAAAGATTGAAGAACAAGACACCTCAGAGGATTATGAAGAATCTCAGATGGAAAAGATCAAAGCATGGAAGTCTAAAGGTAAAGAAAAATTGCAAGAACTTGGACATGAGGCAGAATCATCACATCATGGCCTAAGAAGATCTATGAGGGAAAAGAAAAAACCAGAAAGGTATGGGTTTGACACCTCATTAGTAACTAAACATTCTATCTACATAGCACAGGACATAAACCAAGAGGAGCCATCATCATTTGAAGAGGCCAAAGCAAAAACAGAATGGAATCATGCAATGAAGGAAGAGATTGAAGCACTAGAGGAAAACAACACTTGGGATTTGGTGCCCAAGACTTCATCCATGAAGGTAATAGGCTCAAGATGGGTCTATAAACTCAAGAAGAATTCTGATGGTTCCATTAACAGGTATAAGGCAAGGCTTGTAGCAAAAGGCTTTGCACAAACTCAAGGAATTGATTATGAGGAGATCTTCTCTCATGTGGCAAAGATGCCTACTATTAGGTTTTTGCTTAGTATTGCCTCTTAAGAATTGGAAGATACTTCAACTAGATGTAAAAAATGCATTCTTGAATGGTTGGATAACAGAAGAGGTATATATGGCACAACCACCTGGTTTTGAGAATCAAGTTTATCCTGATTATGTGTGTAAACTTAACAAAGCATTGTATGGTCTCAAGCAAGCCCCAAGAGCTTGGAATTTCAGGCTTGTTTCATTCTTGTAGGACAAAGGCTTTCAACCAAGCAAGGCAGATCCTTCACTCTTTATTAAAAAGAGTAATTCTGAGATCATCTACTTATGTGTATATGTAGATGATATTATATTGATAGGAAATGATGCAGATGGTATGAACAAGATCAAAGATCAGATGAGAGAAGAGTTCAAGATAAGTGATTTGGGTTCACTTACCTACTTCCTAGGTTTGGAAGTTGTCTACAAAGATCATGGTTTGTTTCTCACTCAAAGAAAGTACATTAAGGACATGTTGGCAAAATTCAAGATGCAAGATTGTAAGATTGCAGGTACTCCAATGGAGGTCAATCACAAATTGAGCTCACATGAAGGTGAACTCATAGAGGACACCACATCATATCAAAGTCTAGTGGGTAGTCTCAACTATGCCACATGCCACATTGACAAGAGTAGATATATGTTACAGTGTGAGTGTGCTAAGTCAATTTATGCACACACCAAGGAAACCACATATGGATGTTGCCAAAAGGATTCTCAAGTATCTCAAAGGAACCATAAATGAAGGACTTTATTATCCATATGTATCTGATTTAGTTTTGAAGCTATTTTCTGATGCAAATTGGGTTGGCTCCAAGGAAGATAGAAGGAGCACCTCAGGTTATCTTACCTTTGTAGGTTCAAAGCTTATTTCATGGTCATCCAAGAAGCAACCCACAGTTGCTCTCTCTTCTACTGAAGCTGAATACAGAGGTCTTGCCATAGCTACACAAGAAGCTATGTGGATGAAGACATTATTCAAAGATCTTGGATTGGAGTTTGGAACTCCAACTATTTATGGTGACAATATGAGTTGTATTCATTTGGCTGCTAATCCTATTTTTCATGCAAGGACTAAACATATTGAAGTTCATTATCACTATGTAAGAGAGAAGGTTCTAAGCAAAGAGATTCAAATCATATGTGTCCACTCATCAACAATGTGCGGATATTCTAACCAAAGCATTGGATGGTACAAAGCTTTGCAAATTCAAGGCTATGATTGGTTTGCAGGTAATCTTGGAAGATTGAAGACCTCAAGCATACTTGGATTGAGGGGGAGCTGTTGGAGCAAGTCTATGACAAGCCTAAGTATTGGTGTCCCACAAAGTCATAGAAGAAGCTTTAAAATGAAGACAATGTAAAGTTCACTTGTGAACTACCTCTTATAACTTTTGAAGACCTTACTTAATGTAAAAGTGAAAGAATCTTAAGTGGTTGAGTCCACTTGATCAAAAAGGGAAAGAGGAGCCACGAATTTGTCATTTGTGGTAGGTGGAGAATCAAATCCATCACTAATTGATTGGAGAGTGATTGAGGGAAGTTAGCCTCCCAAACTCAACTATAAATAGATGGCAGTTTTAGTCGTGGTTAGAGAGACCTATGTGAAGACCTCCAAGAGCTCAGCTTTATGCCATATCAAGGTGTGACTCCAAGGCACACATATGTATCAGTAAGTCCATTGTATTGTACAAGCAATATACTTTCATTTTCATGATCATTTGAGTTCATATTTCCATGTTCTTGTGAAGTGTACTACTCACTGCCATATATCTCAGTTTTCTCAGTCAGATTGCAAAGATAGTGTCTCTGAGCTTGGTGCTTCATTTTCAGTGATTTATCTTGGTAAAGTTAGCTCTATAAGTCTACTATATGTGCATCAATTTTCATTTCATTTGGGCATTGAAATCTTTAGTTATGTTCAATTGAAGTCAACTCTGTCTGTCATTTTCACTTCTCTATCAGGTACCCGACTTTTTACTCATCTTGTCAGAGTTGTTTCTCAGTGTGTACTTATCCACATTCAATGATTTAAAGCTTTTTGGATTCAGCTTCCTGTCTAGTATAAGCATACAAGTTTTCATGATCATTGGATGCTTAAATCTGGAGTTATGTTCATTTTTCTGCTCACTAGTCTCAAACTATAGCAGCCCGTGAAAATCGGGATGATATCATCACTTGTTAAACATCATTCTCAGTGTGTGGTTCATTATTTTTTATGAGATTAATCTTGAAAGTTAGCTCTTTAAGTTAGCTAAACTTCCCCAAGAGAAATTAAGCTAATTGCTGGTGTGCTCAGAGAATTATGCAAAACACTGGACAGGTGTATGAACCAAAAATAGCAAGTTCTTCACCTCTGAGCTAACTCCAACTTATCTGTTTTGATCTATCTTTTTGTGAGTGATCTTCCAAGGTACATAGGGTGTCTAATACATCCATTGGCAAGCTAAAAGGGCCCACCATATACTCCTGGGGTTCATTTGGCTGGTGTAGATTAAGGATTTTGCAACACCTCTTCATCTTCAAGCACATACCTATCCATCTCTTCACACATATGGTGTCATACCCTTCAAAGCTTTACATGGTAGCCTATTGACCAAGTATGTAGCTGTATTTACAGCCTCAACACACAAATAATTGGGACAATTTTTCTCCTTCATCATTGACCTTGCAAACTCAACAAGAGTTCTATTTCTCCCTTCTGCTACACCATTTTGTTGAGGAGAGTACCTGCAAGTAACTTCCCTTTTTATACTTGTATTCCACACGTAATCACTAAATTCATTAGAGAAATACTCTCCTCCTCCATCTGACCTTAGTCTCTTCAATTTTTTACCTCTGATTCTTTCTAAATACACATGATAATGTTTAAATGTATTGAACACCTCTGATTTATCTTTGATCACATATATAGTGATCCACCTGGTAGCATCATCAACATAAATCACATAATATCTTGAACCATTAATACTGAAATCCTTTGATGGTCCCCACACATTTGTGTGTACCAACTCAAGCTTATCTGAATACATGAAATCATGCTTAGTATTGGATTGCTTATGAGCCTTACCTAATTAACATGCCTCACATCTATATGTCATATGTTGACCTGCAACATTAGGTAATCCAAGCACTGAACCATTGTTAATCATATCCTTAATACCTCTTTCATTAAAATGTCCAAGCCTTTTATGCCAAAGATCTAACTCAAAGATCTTATGTCCTCCATAAGTGAACAAGACATGGCCAACATTGCTTTGAATCTTCAATGTAAAGAGCCTTCCTTCTTTCTTCCCTGAAACAATTTGTTTATACCCATTGCTAGGGTCTTCCACAAAACTCCATCATTAGTGAACCTTACTTCATAACCTTTCTCAACAATTTGCCCTATGCTTATCAGATTCTTTGGAATTGTAGGAACATACAAAACCTTACTTAGAAGAGTGCTCCCATCCTTAGCCTTCACTGATCCAATTGACTTCACATTATGCTTTGTATTATCACCTATTTGAACGACATGATTACTTAACTTTATTCTCCAAATCAGTCATCAAAGCTATATTACCACTCAAGTGATTGCTACACCCTGAGTCAACATAGAAGACTCTTTGATCTTCACTTTCTCTTTCACAAGTTGCATTCATAATCAAGGTTGAATCCTCCTTCTGATCTGAAGCATAAGTGTAGTAGGTATTGTTGTAGGATTGACTTTGGAAACCTCTACTTGCATGTCTTCCAAAGTAACCTCTACTACCTCTACCTCTGAGGTTACCTCTTTGGTTTCTACCACCTCTTCCTCTTGAGTTAAAGTTCTAACTATATCCTCCATTATTCTGATTATTATGCCAACAATCATGAGCTAAATGATTTTTCTTACCACAAATCCAGCAAGCTTTGGCTCCATCTTTATTGCTTCTGCCTCTACCTCTTCCTTTGCCACCACCTCTTCCTCTTAGGAAGTTAGCTTGGCTAGTTGTACCTTCTTCTTCATTTAATTGTTGCTTGCCTTTGCTATTCTTCTTCTTGTACTTTGAATACATTGTTTGACTTGTACTTTTATCAACATCACCTTTGACATCTTGTTCAAAGGTTAGCATATGTCCTAGCAATTGATTCAAGTTAGGAGTGAAATGATCTAGTGGCAATTCAGTAGACAAAATGAATGGCTTCCATTTCTCATCTCCTCTCAAACCTGTGAGGATTTGCCTTGCCAATTTTGTCCTCTTCAATATCTTCATCAACTTCTCCTAATGCATCTTTAATGTCCTTCATCCTTGCTACATAATCAAAAATAAATTGAGAAGCCTTCTTCTTGAATGTGGTAAACTCTACCCACAAAGATGCCTTCCTTGACTTTGTAGTGTTTTGGAAATGCTCCTCCAAAGCATTCCATATGTCACTTGCACTTTCAAGTCCTCTAATATGAGGTAGTAAGTAGTCATTGACTCCCATGTAGATAATGCTCCTTGCTTGAGCATCCTTCTTCATCCATAACTTCAAATCTGAGAGTCCAAATGTAGTTGGAACACTAGGATCTCTGAATTCTGGTTTTTATTCTTCTTCTATAATGTATCCTATCAAGTCTTTGCTCATTAGATGAGCTTCCATCCTCATTGACCAAGCTGGATAGTTTTCTCTATCCAATTTCTCTATCTGAAGAGAATCTCCCATCCTTTCTTCACCTATGTATTAAGTTGCTCAAGCTTTATGAGGAATAAGTGTACCTTTACTTTGAATGAAGTTCCTTTCAATCTTCTTGATAGCTTCAGGCCTCCTTCTATAGCTTTCACTTCAAACTTTCACCTACCTTTTAAACCTTCAAAGGTTAATTTCTGTATAGCTACAACAGTCGGGGTCCTCCTTTCCTCAATTTTGATATTTCTTGCTCTGATACCATTGATGGAGAGTGTTAATCTCCAAAAGAACAAGCTATCATTAATGTAAGAGCACCTCTATATCAAGAATAACTCAAAGCCTCAACCAATTTGAAAGATCAATACCAGATTACCAAAATTTTGAACTAAATGTGAACAAACTCAACACATAGAAAGTCTGCTTCACTTTATCCACTCATAGACTAATCAAATATGTAAAACTTCTGATGAAACTTTGTATGATGTGTTGTTAATGATTGTGCACCTTCTCCAAGTTAAAACATCTCAATAGATTCATTAATTCTTGAGAAATGATCCAAAAAAGCTACCTATGTCTAATGCATGGTTCTCCCAAATTAGATCCTCTTTATTAAAATTCTTTTAGCCATAGATGGCTTACCTTTCAACTTAGATTTTGACACCTCATTTGTGCAAAACTTTACACTATGCACTGAGATCTGATCAATTCTTTGACCATTGAGAGTGCGCCTATTCCAGAAGACACTCATCACTTCTTCACAGACAAATGTTCCTACACATAATTCTCTCAGCTTGTTTACAATTAGGCTCTCAAATATTCACCATAGAAGCATTAACTATTGAATTAGAAATCTACAAAAGGATTCTCTGAAATGATCACACATAGAAGGAGAACTCAGCAAAATATCGGGTGCAACTTTTCCTTTACTCAGAAATCTTTCACATTAGTTGATGAGAGAGATCTACTTCACTTTGCTCTCTTCTCCCTCCTCTCCTTCCTTTGGATGAAGGAGGTGCAATGAGAAAGCCCATTATATACCCAAATCTGCACATATGGGATATTTTGATGCTCTCTCAACTATTTGCGCAGAGAATAGGTTGATGAAAAAGTTTTAGAGGAGGTAAATTTTTTAGTTTTGAATTTTTTTCTCTTCATTTTGGAGAGAAAAACTTACACCTTTGAGCAAGGATTGAGGGAAAGGAAGCTACACACATATAATATGGGTTGTAGATATGGGATAAGAGCCAATAGAACATGAGAAATACTTTCCTAGCATTCACTTTCAAGCTCCCAACGTACCCTCTTCATGAAGAATTGCTCTTTCACTTTCCATCCTTAACGTACCTATCTTCTCCAATCCATAGTTTGGGGCTCTGGCATACGATTCAACAGAATGTTGGCACTCCCAAGCTTCGTTTAACAACAAAAAATGATTGTTTTGGATACGTTCTACCCAAACAAAATCCCTTTGTAATGCCTCAATAGAGACTAGGCATCCACTCTCAGCCCTAATTTTTGGTCATTTGGCATCAGAATTGACTTTCATCAATTGAAGTAGCCTCATAGCTTTCATGTACAGGTGCAAGATCATTCATTCTTGATTGGTGAGGACCAAATTTGTTTCAATTTTTCTCGCATATTTTGAGCTATTGCCATACACTTTTGGAATCATTTTTTTTGGTATTTGGTGTTGAGACCCCCCAGGGGCCAAGCAGACAATTTAGATTTTTTGTTTGGGTCTGGCAAGGATTGCAGATGAGTGCCTTGATGCTTCAAGGATCTCTTCAAATAGAAGGATTAATTTTTATCAAGGAAGTGCTCTAGTACTACTTTTTCTCTCTTTCTTGCATGTTAAGTTTACTTCTATTGCATTTATATACTCTAGTTAGTAAACAGGGGGACTTAGATATGGATCCTCAGGGTAAGCAACCTTTAGAGCACACTTCTCCACCTAGAGAGAAAAAACTAGAGTTCCTTGACCATAGGATGGAAGAGGTTGAGCTTGAGAGCAAGAAGTTTAGCAAAACATAGAGGGAAAAGAGCCACAAGAATAAGAGTATTCTTATGTGGAACTCTATGATGAGTTTGTTATACACAAACAATTCACAGAGTTCAAGGAACAAACCCTTAGGTTAGAGAGAGACATTGGTAGCATAACTTCTCTCATTGAACAACTTAAGTCTCAGATGATCTCACTTGAGACATACGTTACCTCTTTCCTAGCTAGGAAAGAAAGAGAGATGCCTATTTTTCCTATGGAAATGGATAGGAAGGATGTTCCTAGTAAGCATAAAGGAGAGTGTTCTAGGGAAGATTCCTTCTTGGAAAACATTAAGCTACCCACTTTTATGGGGGATGATTGTGAGAGAGATAAGGATTCGGTCTACACTTTTTGCAAAAGTCGAATGACTTGCATCAACTCAAGGGCACCCACCTGAGTATCATGTGCTAGAAGTGAGTCTCTTGATTGGTGCGCGTGCTTATAAGTAGTGGATGAGTCTCAAGGAGGCCAATTCCATCCCCACAGATGGGGCTCATTTCGAGACTCCTTTCTTGAAAAAGTTTCTTCCTGAGAATGAGGAAGAGAGGAATTGGAATGAGTGGGGTAGGATCACTCAGAGAGATAGGCCTTTATCCATCTACATATGCCACTATAGGGAGATCATATTGAAACTTAAGGGATTGGATGACCTTCATCCAATCCCTTAAGTTCGGGGCTTGTTAGTGTTGGGGATGTAAGGGTCATGTGACCTTACCCCCATATTCATATATATACATCATATATAGAGCATTGCCTCAAGAGAGATCATTATGTGGGTTTCGAGGCTCCCACGCATATCCGCACGTCTTTCCTCTCTTCTCTCTCCCTCCATCTCCTCCTTCCTCCTCTTGTTTGGCACACCGAACCCCTTCATTGGTATCAGAGCATGTTGAAGGCTACTGTGCAAGAAGCTTCAATGGAAGCTTAGGTGACAAGAGGTAGAAGTGCAGGTCGACATCTCTTGACAGTTGTTCAGTATTTCGGTCATAACTCGAGCTAGGAAGCTCGGATTGACGCGTTTTAAAGTTCTGTGCGTAGCTAACACAGAGAGCTACAACTTCACAGAAGGGTGCAAAACCTGGTTCGGACTTCTGAAGTGCCGAAAATTCGAAAAACGCAGAGAATTGTAGAAAGCGAATCCACATTGAGTAGAACAGCAGGTCGGTTTTTTTGTCATAACTTGAGTTCTACAGCTCGGAATGTGATGATTCAACTTGCTGTGCGTAGCTTGGAAAGATAGCTACAATTTTGTAGAAGAACGCAGATCCAGATTCTGAGTTTTAGGTTGCCGAAATTGCAGAATACAGAGCAGTACTGTTGCAAGTGAAAGTGAAATTGACAGCAGGTGCTTGTTTTGAGCATATCTTGAGCTATACACCTCCGATTGAGGTGTTTTTTATGTCGTTACGTAGCCAAGAAGTGGATCTTGAAGTTTGCTGAAGACCAAAAGTTCAGATTCAGAGGTTATCACCTCTGAAACAGCAAAACACAGAGCAGTACAGTTTTGCCCAAACAACCCTAATTGCACTTGGAGGTTGAATTTGCTTTGGAACTTCTTCGAGAGAGAATTTATGGTGTGCAAGCTCTTATTTTCAGAGCTTCAAGACATTGTACATGTATGATCATTGTGGTAGCTCCTCCATATGAGAGTAGAGCATGATCTTGTTACATGTTTGGCATGTAAGATGACATTGTGGTATACTCTTTTTGAGGTTTATGTCATCATGAGTTTGATCATGGATGTATAGTGGCATTGTGGTCTACATCTTGCTTTTGCCACTTGGTTATGGATTTACTTTCCGGTTGCACATACTTTTATGAGAGTTGATTGTGGATCTTGGTTGGTACTTGTATCTTTTGTTTTCTTTGCAGGTACAGGATCCAGATTGGAGCCTCAGTTACACATTCGTTTGTCACCATTATTAGCATTTGGTCATTGATTGATATATATTTGCCAGTGTGATTCTTGGCACATGTGGATGGTGATTCCCACATGGTTATTTTGGTTCTAGAGTCCATTTTACAGAGGAGATGCTGCCGAAATTTCATCGGCTTTTATGCTAGAAAGGAGCTCTTGTGGATCTTGAAGCTTTTGTGATAGCTTTGGATCATTGACTATCTCCATTCACTTGGACTTGGTCACAGGTTGTTTGTGACAGGTTGGACCATCTTGCAGGATTTATTCTTGAGTGGGAGTTGTATTGCCATTGTATTGGCGTGTATTGCCATTAGTTTTTTGGCACATGTAGTTGCCATTATCTTCTTGATTTATATCAGTGACAGGTGGTGACAGATTATTCATTGTTCTTTGCTGATTGGTTATCTTGTTTGATTGCTCAGTTTTCAGGGGATACTCTGTCGAATTTTTCCCAAGATTCTTCCACATCTATTTGGTCACTTTGGAGACTTGGTGAGCAGGCTTATGCTCATAGTTTTATGTGCATGCTAGATGCATGATTATGTGACAGGTGATTCACATGGTTTTCTTCTCCAGTGAGACATATGTGATGTGAGTTATGCATATGGATATGCAGGTGTGATCCTATTCAGGATAGAGTATTGTTTCTAGTCTCTTGTTACATTGCTAGTCTTGGATTGCCAGCATGGTGTCTTCTCGATTTGATGGCACTGACTTTCCGAGATGGAAAGCTCAGATGTGGCATACATTGGTTCGTGCAGGGTTACATATGTATGTGCATAGAGATGCACAGAGGCCTCGTGACATGCCCGACCACGTATGGAGGGATATGGATGCATTGGCCAGCTCCACTATCCGGTTACAGCTTGTGGATTCTATATATGAGTCTGTTATGTATGAGGAGACGAGTAGTGCATTATGGCAGAGACTACATGATATGTATGCGAGTCCATTGACTCATGTGAGACATAGATCACATCGACGACTTCGATGTTGGCATTGTGGTCATGAGGGCCATATTCGACGATGTTGCTTTAGACGGATGCGACGACGACGTCAGAGATATGCACGTGATGCAGATCAGGTAGTGGTTTCAGGAGATTCTATGGCAGTTGATTATGCTAGTGATGGAGATATCACTTTCTCCTATGGTTCATCTCATGATTCCTCTTGTTCATTGGATAGCACACATATGGCTTGGTTGCTTGATGCATTAGCCAATTTTCATGTTACTCCACATCGTGAGTGGTTTTGTCGATTCTCAGGTGAGAGTCGTGGATGTGTGCACATGCCTGATGGTACGACATATGATATTGAGGGTGCAGGAGATGTATGCATTATGCTACCTAGTGGAGCATCACATATGCTCAGACATGTACGCTATGTGCCTTCATTCCCTATGAGCTTGATTTCAGTTAGCCAGTTACAGGAGAGCAGATGTTATGCATTCCTTGGCGAGCATCATTTTCAGTTGCAGTTGGGACAGCTTATGCTTGTCAGAGGTGCCAGGATTGGGCACATGTATCCACTACAGGTACTTCATGTGAGAGACAGTCTAGTCTCAGTGGGAGTTCAGCCTTATGTGCGATGTGAGACTCGTCATGTCTCATTCTGTCTACCTATAGATAGGTCTATGGACATTCTTGATGCACATGTATGGCAGGATTCAGATGCTCAGATGGATGCACATGTAGAGCATGTTTTGGATGCTCATGATGCTTATATAGAGCATGGTTTGGTTGATCATATGGATGCTCATATGGAGCATACTTTGGATGATCAGTTGGATGCTTTAGAGCATGATGTGGATGCTCATGTAGAGCATTGTGATGATACTCAGTTAGAGTGTGATCATCTGTTTGATCTTGGTGTTGATGTTGTGCATTTAGCTCATATGGAGCATGATGATACACTTGGTGTGGTAGAGCACGATAGCTCTCATGATACACAGTGTATGGTAGAGCATATTAGCTCTCATGATGCACAGCTAGATACATCCTCGGTTGTGAGCATGGCTGATTTAGATGCTGAGGAGTCAGCAGTTATGCAGTCATTCTTGGATTCGCTCATGCCAGATGTTGACATAGATATATCAGGACATGTTGGTCTTGATGATAGTGCTTTGGATGCCTTGGATACAAGCATAGCTGACATACTTAGGTTAGCCAGGATAGCACATGTTTCGTCAGCGTTCGGGAGTCTGATGTACGAGTTGTTATGCTCGAGACCAGACATTGCAGTTGCTATTGGAGCATTTGCACTTGGAGTTGTCAGTCGTTCGATGATTGACATAGGCATAGAGCGAGTGGGAGCTTTGCAAGAACTTCATCAGTTCTTGTGTCAGTCATATATGAGCTCGGCTCCTGTTGATATGAGTCTAGAGCAGTTTGAGGTGCATGGATACACCTTGTTCGAGGCAGTTGGTGTAGGCTGATCTGGTATGGGTAGAGATCCGGACTCTTCCTGTACATTAGTGTATAGTCCTACATCATTCTTTGTATATGTTACCACTTATGGTCACATTGACCCTTAAGTGGGAGATTGTTGGGGATGTAAGGGTCATGTGACCTTACCCCCATATTCATATATATACATCATATATAGAGCATTGCCTCAAGAGAGATCATTATGTGGGTTTCGAGGCTCCCACGCATATCCGCACGTCTTTCCTCTCTTCTCTCTCCCTCCATCTCCTCCTTCCTCCTCTTGTTTGGCACACCGAACCCCTTCAGTTAGGGGCTTAGATAAAGCCATCAAGAGAGAGGTAAGAAGGAATCCACCTAGGAAGCTTGTTAGAGGCTTAGGTCAAGCCTTTCAAAACAAGAGGGTTTGTTAGAGGCTTAGATAGAGCCATCAAGAGAGAGGTAAGAAGGAATACACCTAGGACGTTTGAGGAGGCAATCAAGTATGCTCAGATCTATGAGGACCATAATTGTCCTCAATATACTCCTATGGAGATGGATCAACCCCTCAAACCTTTTAGTATAACTAAATTCAAGAAGAAAGTATCAATGGGGAAAAAAAAAATCTTTTATCAAGAAACAAAGACATAATTACATACTGAGTAGTTTAAGAGGCCCAAGAGAGAGAACTTGTGTCTTAAGTGTTTCTCTCCTAGCTATTCACAATGGAACTATCCACTCAAGAAGGGGGAAGAAAAGAAGAGAGGAATAGAGAGTAGTATGACCCCTAATAAGGGAAAAAAGGCGGTCCACTTGGTGGAGACACTTCCTATTCATGGTAGATCTAGCTACAAGGGAGTGGATGTGATGCACGAGGACATTGGGCACACCTATTGTTTGACACAATCATTGTGATCACCTCAGTTTGGGCCACATGACTTGGTTAAACTTCATGGTAGTGTACATTGGACCAGGGTGTGAGTCATGATAGATGACTCTACATAACTTCATAAACTATGCTCTAGTCAAGAATCTAAAGATTCTCGAGCAGCCTAATGCACATAAATACATAGTATCTATGATTCAAGGGGAGGACAAGACGATATGGGATACTATGGTATCCAATTTGAAAGTCATGATTCAAGATTATATTGACCATATGGCCTTCCAAATCATGAATATGGAGAGGACAGGCCTTGTATTAGGAAGAGAGTGGCTATGGGAATGAGGAGACACACTTAAACACAATTACCAAAACAACACTCTTTAGTTTGAAAGAAATGGTAGTAAATTTTCTTTAGAGAGAGAGAGAGATTTACCTAGTGCATCTCTCATCACATCTTTAGATTTGTATAGTTTTTGTCATTTTTAGCATGTATAGGAGATCTTTTTGTTGTATAGTTATGACTTTGAATATTGCACAAACACTTCATCTGATGTATATTTTCATGCTAGAAATGTAAATATGGAGAGGACTTTTTACTATTCTTTCTTGCAAGAATATGTTGTTAAAAGTTTTAAATATCTTATGTTTGAATTTAGAGATGTTTTTCCCACTAACTTACCTAGTTAAGAAGAAGGACGGGTCTATGAGATTATGCATAGATTATAGAGCACTAAACAAGGTACTAAGAAAAATAGGTTTCCAATGCCTAGGTTGGAAGACCTATTTGATCAATTACATCAAGATATGTATTTTAGCAAGCTTGACCATAGATCAAGGTATCATCAAATTAGGGTTAGGGCAGAGGATGTCCCTAAAACTGCATTCAAAGCTAGATATGAGAACTATGAGTTCTTGGTGATGTCTTTTGGTCTCACCAATGCTCCTATCAATTTCATGAAGCTTATGAAGTGTATTATGACCTTATCTAGGGCATTTTGTAGTGGATTTTGTAGATGATATTCTAATTTATAGTAGATTAGAGCAAGAAGATTTGGAACACTTGAGAAAAGTACTCCAAGTATTAAGGAAAAATTCACTCTTTGCTAAGAAGTCAAAGTGTGAATTTTTCAAAATGAGGTTAGATACCTTGGGCATAGTCTTCCAAATAGGAATCCAGATGAATCCTGAAAAAGTATGGGCTACCATGGAATGGCCACATCCTAAGAACCTGGAAAAGTTGTAGATCTTCTTAGGTTTATCAAGATTCTATCGAAGATTCATTGAAAATTATGCAAAAATTTTTGTCTCAATGATGGAACAACTTAAAGGAACAGGGAAAGTCTTTCATTAGGAAGATGAACAGAAGAAAAGTATGGATAAATTGAAAGTAGGAGTTTCGATAGCTCCACTTTTGCATATAGCGAATCCCAATACACCCTTTATGCTTGAGACTAACACTAGTGGTTTTGCTATAGGAGCAATTTTAGTTCAGGATAGTCAACCTGTAGTTTTTGAGACTAAGAAGCTAGAACTTGCTCAAAAGAATAACTCCATCTATGAGAAGGATTTGTATGCTTTTGTCGATGCTTAGAAGAAGATCCACTATATTTATCCCTTTCATTTTCTCCACTCCCAACCTCTTAGGCTCACATTTTCACATTCTTGCACACAAACGCACCCCCACTTCTCTCCTTTGATGGGTGATTAACCACGAGATATCTCTGGACATTCTCCAAAAATTATAGACTTGCTTCATGTATACTCAGATTGCTATGGTGGTTAATCAATGCATGTGCAGGTGGCCTCACACACATGTATTTGCCGAAGCTAATCCTAGGTATCCAAAGTTCTAGCTGCATGCATATATCTCTATTTTGACCTGAATATCTCCCTTCTTTGTCTCTATCTTTTGCTCTTCATCTTTCCTACCCCCTTTTTTTATGTAAATGTGACCGCATGTACCTTGTAGGGGAGGGCATCGAATCTCAATGCATGAATAAACTACTACAAGCAGGTTGTAGTTGTGACCATGTCATGAGATGCCATAATTCCAAGAGACCATCATCTCATATTCATGACCGACCTGCCTCAACATGGGTGAAATAACTTCCTATTATGGAAACCCATAATCTCCATGGGACTATCTCATAAGTGAAGTGTTGGGATCGGATTTAAGTTACGTGTACATCTTTAGGCATTGGAAATCCTGATGCTTTATTTGAAAACCATGCAGTATTATGTAATTGAATTTACCACCATGGGGGTTTGGAGAGTAAACTAAGGTGTATCCCTCTTCCAGTGGGTTCGATCTTGTCAGAGCCCCCACCCATGGCTTTTTTCATTTTCCAAACATCATACAAGGACACTCTCCCTAAGTCATATCAGTTTTCGCATGAATCATATCACTAACATCAATGGAGTCCATTTAATTTTCCTAAGATGTCTTGCACAACTTCACATTGTTTGAAGCTTCCGCTTACACCACATCCTATGAAAAATGGAACACAAGCACTAATGACCTAGGGTCACACATGTCCCGGGGACCTGGTAGAAATGTGCTCTGCATGTGTTGTGAGCAAAGGAACCCCTCAAACTTTCCTTACCACAAGAAGATTGGTACACCTAATTGCCATAGAAAAACAAATCTCATGAGGATGCGGTTTTGAAGATACACACAGAATTACAGTCATGTTAATGTCTCCAAATTGGATCGCAGAAACATTTAGCCATGCAGCTCGAAGCTAGACTTCGCAACTTTCAAATGCATCATAACCATCATCAATTTCCATGCTATCATTTGTCTATTGTGATTTTATATGAAATAATCCATCTGATACAGAGATGATGTATAAAATACGGGCAAACAAAAAACAACCAGCAAGGGGGACTTATTCTTCAATGGTTCAAAAATTATTAATCGAAATTTCATTATCAAGCCAAGAGTCATAAGAAGGCTCAAAAAATCAAAACATCCATGAAATGCATAAGTGCAGTATGATAACTATGCATTCTAGACACACCAACGGCTTCCTACATAGATGGGGAAGTGTGCAAAATAATAGGTAAGATTTGATAATGCTCTTCATGGAAGAAAATCGATCTAGTCGAGGCTGTTAAAAGTCAAGCTTCAAGCTAAAACTTCATGGGAAATCAATAATGGACATATGGAGCAATCAAAGGAAGCCAAAAGCCTTGAGATTCCATCAAGAAAAGTCACTCAACCTCTCCCCAAGGTATCTCAACAAAGATTTCTAATCTAGGAGGCTGAATTGGAAAGGTAGTTCCTAGATTTGAGGTGCACACTTCTCATTATAAAAGGAGCATATATCCTAACTTCTTTTAGGCCATCTTATTGGCATTTTAGCTCATGTAGAGTGAGCATTAAGTGGTGGAGTTGTAATAAGCAAGCCCCTTGCTTAAGCTACCCCCTTGCCTGCTTGTTTGTTTTCTTTGAGTAGGCATATCTATGTGTGTGTGCAAGCAATGTTGTAACTCTCTACCGCAGAGTTGTTAGCATTGGATCTCCCTTCTTATGTATCCGATTGAAATCATTCTTGTCTCATTGGATATTTATCACAGTCTTATTTAAGGCCACCAATTCGTTGGATCATTCTATGAGTATTTAGGGAGAAACATTCTTTTTAGTCAAGTTGGGTGATTTATATTTTTCTTTGTGTGCAGGCTCTATTGGAATTATTTTGCTCTACATTGTAAGGGTTGGTTCACCTTCTCTATTTATCCATTTGCTATGATTTTGGTGTCATTGGCTAGTTGTTAGAGTGCTCTAAAGTTAACTTCATTTTGAGATTCATTGTTGGAGTGAAGTGAGTTCTTTGTTTGATTAGCAGCTATGAGCATTCAACTAGCTCATCGTATGAACATTTTTTCTCCTTGCATAAGCATCCATTTTGAGTGAAATTTGTTTTCACCGAAAGCTCTTAGTGGCTACTACAGGTGCACAAAAGCTCAATGGAGGTCTTTGCGTATGCTATGAGAAAGAGCATTTTTGGTGTGCAGAGGTTAAAGAAGGGTACTTGTGGAGGTCATTTGTGCTTCATTGACCAACACTCAAATTGAAAAGTTAGACAAGGGGAACTATCAACCATTGAGATTTAGGGTCTCCAACTACCTTAGGCGCAAGGGCCTTTGGGGATTGATTAGTGGAAGTGAACCAAGACCTAGGCTGGATGAAAATCCAACCAACGACCAGAGAAGGGCCTTTAGGAAATGGAATGAAAGAGATAAGATGGTTATCTTCATCCTTTCCCAACATATTAGCAATAGCATCATCGGCCATATCCAAGACTTGGATTCAAGCATGAAGTCATGGGAGACACTTGCGAGGCTTTATTCAACAAGCACCAAAGCAAGGAAGATCTAACTCAAGAATGATCTCAACAACCTTAGGATGAGCTCAAGGAGTAGCATAAATGACTACATACTTAAGGTCATGGAATTGTCAGATGCATTGGGATCCATTGGAAGCCAGAATCTTGTGGCTTAACTCTCAATGGTTTGAGGGATGATGAGAAGTGGAAACCCTTAACCACTTCAATATATGTAAGGGATAATATTCCCAATTTTGAGCAATTGGTTGCTCTCATGGTCACCGAAGAGATGAACATAGGTGGAAGTTCAAGTAAAAGCAAAGATGCATAAGATTTTTATGTAGGTAATCAAAGGGGCAAAGAAAGACAAGGATAAGGCATGGGAAAGGGAAGGTTTGGAGGAAGGCAAGGCCACTCAAGCAATCAAGGACATGATCAAGGCACCTAATCAAAAAGAGGTAGAGGAAGAACAAGATGAAGAGAAGGAAGTCATCAACAAAACAGGATTCAAGATGGTGAAGGATGTTACATATGTGGCAAGTTTGGCCACTATGCTAGAGATTGCTACCAAGGAGGAAACCAAAGGAGCCATAATCAAAGTTTTTCATACAAAGGCCAAGGTAATTATGTTTCTACAAGTTTAGAAAATGACAATCTCTTGGTGATGCACATGAACGCGAACTCAAGCAAAGTAGATAATACTTGGCATATTGATAGTGGATGTAGCAACCATATGAGTTGCAATGCTTCTTGGTTTATTAATCTACATGTTCCCAAAGGTAAAGGAAATGTAGAAACAAGTCAGGATATAGCTCATGAGATCTCCCATGTTGGAGATGTAGCTTTGGATGACAAGGAGGAAGGAAGATGTCTCAAGGATGTCTTGTATGTACCTACCATCACAAAGAACTTGGTATTTATAGGGCAAATGGTTGAAAGAGGCTATCAAGTAAGTTTCAACAAAGGTGGATGCTTTGTGGAGAACCCTAAGTAAGGGTACAAGGTCATAGCAAGAGGAAGGAAGCAAGGGAGACTCTTCACTTTTCTGGTAAATTCTCATTCCACTCAACATATTTACTTCACATATGGAAACAAAAAGATTTCAAAATTGAACTTGTGGCAAAAAAGGATAGGTCACATCAACATACAAAGAATGAAGGAAATGCAAATGAAGAGTCTAGTTGAAGGGCTTCCCAACTTCCAAGGACAAGGTATGAAGCATTTATGTGAATCTTATCAACTAGGGAAGCAATCGAGACTTCCATTCAAGAAGAGTGGCTACATAAGCCAACATCCATGGAAGTTGATACATACAAATGTGTGGGGGACAACCAAAGAGAAATCCATTAGAGGTAACAAGTAATTTCTCACATTTATAGATGATTGCACAAGGATGGTTTGGGTTTATTTCATAAAAAACAAACCACATGTGTTTACACGTTTCAAAGCATTCAAGGCAATGGTAGAGAAGAAAATAGGTGCATACATCAAGAAGCTAAGCCGGGGGAAAAAAACCTCCTAAAGAGGAAAAAAAGTGCCCTGGCGGTCCTAGTGTGTTCACACACATCACTACCTAAATATATCAACAAATCCCCCCTAGGAGTGATGCAATGAACAAGGAGATGGCACTCATGTATAAGGAAGTGCCAAGCTATGTGGAAATCACTCCACAAAAGGAAGTAAGCCTAAAGCTTTGCGGAAAGCTTCAAACTTCTCCCTACGTAGAGCCTTCGTGAAAAGGTATGCAATGTTCTCCTGCATGGGCACATATGCCAAGCTGATCTCCCCAGTAGAGAACCTCTACCTGACATATTGATAATGCACCTCATTGTGCTTAGTGCGAGCATGGAACACAGGGTTCCTCGCAACTGCCAATGCGCTCTGACTGTCAGTGAAGATGGTGGTGGCAGAAGTCTGACCAACACCCAAATCAGCCATAAGGTGTCTAAGCCACACACACTCAACAGTCGTTGTGAAAGTTGCTCATCTGTGAGACAGCAAACTGAATATCTGGCCGAGTAATGCATAAGTAAATCAAGCATCCAATAGCCTGTTGATAGAGAATAGCATCAAATGCATCTCCAGCATCATGAAGACTCAATCGTAAACTTGTCTCCATAGGAGTGGCAATAGGCTTACAGTCTTCAAGGCCAAAATGTTGTAATAATATGTCAATATATTTTGTTTGACACAAAGCCATTCCATTACCAACTTGCATAAACTGAATGCCCAAATAGTGATGCAAATGCCCCAAATCAGACATCTCAAATGAGGCATGCAAATCAGCCTTAAAATCAGCAATATGCTTCTCAATAGGACTAGTGAGCAGCACATCATTAACATAGACAACAATGATCAGAAGCACATCATTAGCACGCTTAACATATAAGGTGCTTTTAGTTGGACTATTTTTAAAACCATGTGCAATCAGATAGGCATGTATCTTCTCATACCAAGCACGTGGTGCTTGCTTTAAACCATATAATGCCTTCTTTAACCTGCACATGTGGTTTTCATGCCCTTTCTGCACAAACCCATGGGGCTGAAAAACATACACTTCTTCTCATGCAAATCACCATTTAGGAAATGTTTTTTTAATGTCCAACTGATGTACATTCCAACCATGATGAGTTGCAAGTGCACAAATGCTCCGAACAGTAGTCATATGGCATGTAGGTGCAAAGGTCACATCAAAATCAATGCCTCTTTCCTGTGCATAATCCTTTGCAACAAGCCTAGCCTTATACCTATCAACTGTACCATCCGGTTTATGCTTTAGCTTGTATACCCACTTAGTGCCAATGGCCTTCTTGCCTGGAGGTAAGTCACATAAAGACCAAGTACCATTCTTCATTATAGCATCATATTCAGATTCCATAGCAGCCATCCAATTTTCTGAATTTTGTGCTTCATCAAACGAAAAAGGCTCATTCTCGTCATAGAGACTAGATGCAGCCATAGCATAGCAATCTGATGCAAAAGAGGCACTATGAGAGCATGAACGAGTACGATATGACAGAGGTGCATCTAATTTGTTGTCACGCAAAGTCTACACCAGCCATTTTGGCATAGTTTTTGCTTGCTCAATATTAGCTCTCTCATCAACTAGTGCATCATGTAAATCTGCATCTGAAATGGAATGATGTGCATCATCACATGAAACCTGCAAAGGCTGAGAAGTTGCCTCATTCGGACCAGCAGTAGACTGACCACCTGTAAAAAGAGGCAGCAAAGTAGCATACATGTCTTTGGAGCTAATAGATGTCTCCTTAGTACATGAAAGCAATAGCTAAATAGCATCTTCCACAAAAACAACATCACGACTAACCAGAATGCGTTTAGTCTGTGGATGATATAGACGATAGCCTTTACTTTCAGAACTGTATCCAACAAAAATACATTTTGCTGCTTTATCATCCAATTTTTTGTGATGTTGTTCAAGCACTAATGCATGTGCCAAACAACCAAAAACACACAGATGAGCAATAGATGGCTTGCGATCATGCCAAGCCTCATATGGAGTGATAGACTGCAGTGCTTTAGTGGGACACCTGTTCAGTACATATGCTGCACACATGACAGCCTCAAGCCAGAAACTATGTGGTAAAGCCTGACTCTTGACCATGCACCTCGCCATCTCCATGAGTAACATGTTCTTTCGTTCAGCAACTCCATTCTATTGAGGTATGTATGGCACTATACACTGTTGTTTTATCCCACGTTCAGCCAGAAATGCATTAAAATCAAAAGACATATATTCCCCCCTCGATCAGAACAAAGGGTGCCCATTTTACATGCTGACAGATTTTCAACCAAAACCAAAAACTGTTTGAAGCACATGAACACTTCGGACTTTGCCTTCAATGGATATACCCATGCATGCCTGGAAAAATCATCGATGAAAGTCATGAAGTAAAGATAATTCCCAAAAGAAGGTGTCTGCATAAGACCACAGATATCATTATGTACAAGCTGCAATTTCTGAGTAGCCCGAACTTAACCATCTTTTGGAAAGGACGAACGCTATATTTAGCCCAAAATACAGCCTTCACAAACATGTTTTCTAGGTGCCTGAAGTTTGGGCAAAGAGGACACCATTTCAGATTTCTGGAGGCATAGCAAACTAGCAAAATTCAGATGACCAAAGCATGCATGCCAAAGCTTTGCATCTGACATAGCCTGAGAATCATTTACTGCACATGCCAAATCATTTACAAATCTTTCACAGTCTATGATCTTATACATCCCACAACATAAAATGCCAGAAGCAATAATCACATCACCATTTGACAGATCATGAAATGTACACCTGTCATCAATAAATTTCACAACCAAGCCAATCTTGGCTAATGCAGAAACTGATAATAGGTTCTTCTTGATCCCTAGCAGAAATAAAGCATCTGACAAAGTGAAAGAACTACCATCAACAGTAGTCAAAATGATCTTACCAACTCCCATAATAGGATAAGAGGAGTTGTTGGCGCATGTAACAGTATTCCCTGTAGGGGCAGGCTCGAGTGAAGAGAAGAAACTGTGTTGTGAGGTAATATGTTTGATCGCCCCACTATCAAAATACCAAACATCTCAGTCTATTGCAGACATACACTACTCATGAGAAGATGGATCAAAATTGCAAATAGTAGTAAATGCTCATTCTTCTTCATGCACAAGATTAGCAGACCATTTTTGGTGTAGAGACCTCTGCAATAACCATTCCAGCCTCTTTCTTCTTTGCCTCTTTAGTAGCCAGTTTTGGACAATTCTTTATGATATGGTCATTCCCTTTACAGTACTTACAAAACAATTTCTGCTTTTCTAAATTCTTCTCATCTTTATCTTCCTTCTTCGAATGTGTAGAATTAGCAGATTTCTCCTTACTAGTTGAAGAGCTCCATTTTCTTTTGCCCTTCTGACTAGCCAAGAAAACTTGATCTGCAACTCGCATAATGGAACTTTTCTGCCTGGACTGATCTTCCTACAACAGAACAGAGACTAACTCCTCAAATGATAAGGCATTTGGATTGCCTTTCATCATCAACCAAAGAGTAGAAGCAAAACTTTGATATGAATCAAGAAGATCATTCAGAACGGTTTTGCACAAATGAGCTATCTCGTATAACCTCATCAGCAAAAATCAATTGTTCCTTCAAGTCTTTGATCTTCGTTAGGAAACTATCCATAGAATCACGTTCATTCATGTGCTCACTCTCCAACTGTTTTCGGAGGTAAGCAACATGATCCTCATTCCTAGCTTGGTACAATGTGATAAGTGTATCCCAAGCATCCTTAGCTGTCTTGCAAGAGCGAATGTGAGGAATAATGGCATGTTTGACAGACAAAGCTATCAATGCATGTGCCTGGGAATCTCTGCCATCCCAGCAAATCTGCTCTACAGTAGGTGCAGCAGAAATTGTAGCACAAACAGGAATAATATCATCATTTTCGATACCTTCTGCATCAGCGTCAATACCTGTAGTTATAACAGTTGCAGGTGTGATAGGACGTTTTCCACACCCTGCACAATGTTCCACAGTCCTTTTGCAACCAACACATGTCGCATCATATAAGCCCATAATGGGTAGTTGGTACCATCTAACTTATCCTCAACAGCCAACATACGGAATACATCATTGCTTTCAGCCATGGCCGGTGACTAAAATACCTTGATGCAAAAAATTGATTGTATCTCAAAAAGCTGAACAGAAATGCCTAGAAAAATTCTGCTAAAATTGTAGCAGACTTCGAGACGCTTATATTGGAGAACATAAACTGGTATATACCTTTGGCACAAAAAGGTGAAATAACCTACACAAGCGCTGTGATAGTGCGTTCGGAGGTCGAAATGAGCTCAGTTCACGATTTCGATACCACATAGCGAAGCTGTTTTGATCTCGAAGACACGTTCAATATGCTCACCAAAATTCCTGCGATTCTAAGACTGTAAACAGAGGAGTGTCGATGGCGCCCTAGATAAAGTGACGACCTGCTCTGATACCAATTCTTGGAGTTAGATGTCTACAGAAGCACGCGAACAACACAAGGAAGAAGAAGAATCTCGGAGCACAACACACAATACTGAATGTATTACTAGAGAATGTACAAAGATAAGTAGCCCATTAGGGCAATAGGCGTATATACAAGCCGAGGGAAAAAAACCTCCTAAAGAGGGAAAAAAGTGCCCCGGTGGTCCTAGTGTGTTCACACACATCACTACCTAAATATATCAACAAGAAGCTAGAACCTGCTCAAAAGAATAACTCCATCTATGAGAAGGAGTTGTATGCTATTGTCGATGCTTAGAAGGAGTGGCATCATTATCTATATGGTGCCAAAGTCACGATAGTGTTTATCAAGAGAGCATTAAGTGGCTCTCTAATCAAACAGACCTTAAAGGTCGTAAGGCATGATGGGCAGAGACCCTTCAAGAGTTTGATTATGATTTTAGGTATAGGAAGGGACAGTTTAATATAGTGTTTGATTCACCTAAGTTGGCTAGACTATTTGTAGAGAACCCATACCAATTATATGATCTTCCTTTAGACATAGTTTTGTTACCGTTAGTGTCCATGTGAAAGGCCAAATGGCCACCGGACACTTCTTTGTATATGTTCTTTAATAAAACATATAGTGGCCTAGTCAGTCACAGACTGTAAGTTTGACCGCATTTGTAAGACCTAAGAAGTCTGTCTTCGTGCTTTCTGTGTACACTGTATTTTCTGCGTATTCTACAGCCTCTGTGCGGAGTACTGTGTGCAACCTCAGGAGCTCGGCTTTCTACTCCGAGCATATCGTCGTGGAGCTCTCGAGAAGGAGAGCGCACTGTGGTGCATCGCCATTGAAACACTTCACTGGTATCAGAGCAGTTCGAGGCAAAACCTTTGTTCCGTTTGTGCGAGCGAAGCGAACCCTCCCCCCCCAGGCTTTCTCCAAGGCTTGCGACTAAGGCGGCGACTAAGGCGGCGACCAAGGCATAGACCTTGGCATACCTTGTCATCCGAGTCACCGAAGTCACTGTTGGCGCTGTTGGCTGCGCGCGAGGGAGGACCTCAACGATCAAGGAATATAGAGGTTCCCGGTACTTCCCGGGAGGTCACCCATCCCAGTACTGTTCCCCCCAGAGCTCGCTTAAACGTGGCAATCTCTTGCCACTAAGCTACACTCTTGTGGTGTTTGAAGAAGGGGAAAGACTAAGCTTGACATTACCTTGAACAAGTTTTGGTCCCTCAAAGCTTCATTTTTTGCTTTCAAAGCCTATTTCTGAAGGAATTTTGGGGTGTTTTTTGGAGCCATTTCGGAGTACTTTTGCACATAGTTCTCTTCGCACAGGTCCAAGAACATCAAGAAGAGTGTTCCTTGTACTTCTGAGACAATAAATATCAACCTTTGGGGCTGTAGTTTCAGCCACACTCGTAAAACTACAGGTTTCTCGAGGGGTTTTTCAGTTTTGGTGGGAGCAGTCGCTACAAATTTATGCAGGTTTTTTAAAGCCTAAAACATCAGAGTTGACAGACACTTGCAGGTGTTATTGGCTAGTTTTTGGGCTGTGTACTCAGCCTTTTAGTGTCATTTTACTGCATATATTGAGCACATACACACCATGTACGCTTCTGTGGATACCGCTTATGTACGTCCATGTGGTCATTGATATAGCGGTTACGTTCTTTGCATAAAGCCTTTTACGTTTGATAAAGAGGGTCGTGGTGAGGTTTTCTTAACTGGGAGACACCCAGATGTCGGGGTCTCTTCGATGATGCAGGTGGAAGACTTACCCAGCCTCGCCATAGGAGATGTATGATAGTTGTTCATAGGTGCTCGATAAGCCTAGTTGGCTTCTATTGGGTAACTGATTATATGCAGTGGAGTCAGTGATTCACTATGCAGGTAGACATGTCAGTACTTGCAGTTTTATGATACTTTGACACTGTTCATATGCTAATTTTGCAGAGGATACTCTGGCAAAATTTTTCCAACTATACAGTGGTCAACTATACAGTGGTCGATTTACTCCTTGATACACTTATTTGTTGGTGTTTGGACTCTTCTAGCTCCATTATCATTCTATTCAGTTCTTTACGATCATGGCATCAGAGGTCTCAGGCACATCCGGTGGATCAGGGTCTAGTGCTAGTGTTCCGAGGAGGAGCTAGAACTTGCAGGGCAAAGACCATTTTGAGATCCGAAAATTTGATGGCACAAACTTTGCTCTATGGAAGAATCAGATTAAAGATGTGCTGATTCAAAGGAGGCAATGGAAGCCAGTAAATGGGATTTCAAAGAAGCCTGCTGACATGGATGAAGATGATTGGGATGAGTTAGATGAAATGGCCAAGTCTACCATTCGCTTGCACTTGGCAGATAATTTTTACTTTACAGTATTAGACTGTGAAAGTGCAGAGGAGCTTTGGAAGAAGTTATGCAATACATATGAAAAAGAGACGGCATCAAATAAAGTGTATCTGATGAGAAAATTATATGACCTTCGTATGAAGGACACAGATAGTGTTGCTGCTCATCTAAATGAGTTTGATGCTATATTCTCCCAGTTACAAGCTCAGAAAATGGATATGGATAATGAAATGAAAGCAGTATTGTTGTTATGCACCCTGCCATCATCATGGGATATGTTTTGCACAGCTATTAGCAACAGTGCACCTGGCGGTAAACTTGTCTATGATGACATATGTGGAGCACTCTTGAGTGAGGAGATTCGTAGAAAATCTATGGTTGGCACTCAGAGTGGAGATGCATATAATGTTCGTGATTCTTACCAAGGAAAGAATCAACAACGTGGCAGGAGCAAGAACAAGAAAAAGAATGGTCAACGGAATAAGAGTAGAAGTAAATCAAGGAAGAGGGATATCGAATGCCATTTTTGTCATAAGAAAGGACACATGAAGAAAGACTGTTATGCATTAAAGAATGCTAAAGGTAAAGGACAGAATGTTGATGGGCATGTTAAACAGTTACCTGCACCATCTACTTCGACTATGAAGATTGAAGAAATTAATGCTATTTCTGATGATGCTGATGTGTTGACACTTGATAGTATTGTGCCATCTGAGGCACTTATGGCTGATTCTCTTTCCCACACCTGGCTGCTAGATTCTGGTGCTTCTTTCCATGTGACACCACATAGAGAATGGTTCTCTAATTATGCACCAAAGTCTCTTGGTACCGTGAGACTTGGTGACTCTTACCAATGTGATGCTGTGGGGATTGGAGATGTGGTTGTGCAGTTCATTGATGGTTCAAAATTTACTATGCATAATGTACGCCATGTACCTCAGTTATCACGCAGTTTGATGTCAGTTGGTCAACTTGATGACCTTGGTTACAAGGTGGTCTTCTATGCTCAGTCATTTCGTATATCAAAGGGCAATATGGTTATTGCAAAAGGAAGCAAAGTTGGCTCACTTTATCCTTTATTTGTATCACAGAAAGAACACTTGTTAGTTGTTACTGAACAGCCTATGGCTTGTATTTGGCATGGTTGTTTGGGCCATATATCTCGTAGTGGAATGAAAAATCTTTCTCGTTCTGGCTACTTACCTGTGTTATCTTTCTCTGATTTTTCATTTTGTGAGCATTGTAAATATGGAAAGCAAACCAGAAATGTGCATAGAATGCACATTGACTCTTCAATTCAGCCTTTAGATCTCATTCATACAGATGTGTGTGGTCCTATGTCCACTAGGTCCTTAGGTGGTTCTCTTTACTTTGTCACTTTCATAGATGATGCTACTAGAAAAGTCTCGGTATATCCTATCAAATCAAAGGATGATGATTCCCTACTTTCAAAAAATGGCTTGCTTCAGTTGAGACTGAAAAAGGAACTAAGCTTAAGGCTTTACGTTCAGATAATGGGGGTGAGTATACCTCACGTGAATTCAGCCTTTTCTGTCAGTCTAGAGGGATTCGTAGAGAGTTTACAGCTCCTTATACCCTAGTATAGAATGGTGTAGCTGAGAGGATGAATAGAACTATTTAAGATAAAGAGTAGTCTCTATGTTGCATCATGCAAACCTCTCACAAGGTTTTTGGGCAAAAGCAGTATTGACTACAGTTCATGTGATTAACCTTTCACCTAGTACTGCCAAAGGTCTGAAAGTGGCACAAGAGTTATGGACAGGGAAACCACCATATTATGATCATCTTCGAGTTTTGGGGTGTGAAGCATATGTTCATATACCCAAGAATCTTAGACAAAAGTTGAACCATAAGTCAAAGAAATGCATTTTTCTTGGATATGGTCGAGAAGGACAATTTGGATATCGCTTATGGGATCCTGAAACACGGTCAGTGATCAGAAGTAGTGATGTCATTTTTAATGAGTCGAAGATGCATAAACAGCCCATTAAGGAGGTTGAAGTGAGAAGAGTGGTGTTTGAGGATAGTAGTCCTCTGGTTAGCATGCATAAAAATGCTACACATAGGGATGTTCAAGAGAATGTCCATTCAGATCAATTTGCACATGTTCCTGTTCAGCAACCATTGAGACGTTCTGCACGTGTCTCATATCCACCTGATAGATATGTTCCAGGTTTAGATTTTGGTATGCTAACAGATGCCGGTGAACCTTCTTGCTACAAAGAGGCTATGCAGATAGAGGATCATGTCAAGTGGGAGCGTGCCATGAAGAGTGAGTTGGATTCTATTCACAAGAATGGTACTTGGGACTTAGTACCTTTGCCAAAGGGCAGAAAAGCTTTACCATGTAAATGGGTATATAAGTTGAGATTCACATCGGATAGTGCTTCTCCAAAATATAAAGCACGACTTGTTGCAAAGGGTTTTAAGCAACAACATGGTGTTGATTTTGAGGAAATCTTCTCTCCAGTGGTCAAGATGACTACTTTGCGCATGTTGCTTGGATTCGTTGCAATGGAGGACTTAGAGCTAGTCCAAATGGATGTGAAAACAGCTTTCTTGCATGGAGATCTTATAGATGAGATCTATATGGAACAACCAGAGGGTTATGTAGTTCCTGGCAAGGAAAGTCTAGTTTGTAAGCTCAAGAAGAGCTTGTATGGACTTAAACAGTCTCCTAGACAATGGTACCAAAAGTTTGATGCTTTTATGAAGTCCCAAGCTATTCTCGGAGCAATGAGGATCATTGTCTCTACACAAAGAGATGTTCTGATGGCAGCTTGATATGCTTGATACTTTATGTTGATGATATGTTGATTGTTGGGAAGTCTTCTTATGATTTGTCACTTCTCAAAAAGAAGTTGAGTCAGACATTTGATATGAAGGATTTGGGGGATGCCAAACATATTCTTGGCATGCGCATTACTCGTGATAGGAGTAAAAGATGCATATACTTGTCTCAAAGTGAGTACATATCCAAAGTACTTCACAGATTCAATATGCAGGGTGGAAAGGCATTGAGTACACCTTTACCCACATATGTGAAATTGAGCAAGGATGACTGCCCCAAATCAGATGAGGAAAAGGAATTCATGACCAAAATTCCCTATCAGTCTGTTGTTGGTAGTCTCATGTATGCTATGGTAGCTACGAGACCAGACATTGCATTTGCAGTGGGAGTTGTGAGAAGATATATGTCTAATCCTGGCAAGAAACATTGGGAAGCGGTCAAAATGATTTTGAGATATCTGAGTGGCATTAAGGACAAGTGTCTATGCTTAGGTAGAGGGAAAGCATCCATTATTGGTTACACAGATTCTGACTATGCTGGTTGTGTAGACAATCGTAAGTCTACATCAGGGTATATTTTTCATTTTGCTGGAGGTGCTATCTCTTGGAGATCTCGTCTTCAAGAATGTACAGTTGTTTCCACCACAGAAGCAGAATATGTTGCAGCAAGTGAGGCATATAAGGAAGCATTGTGGCTTTCTTGTCTTGCTTGTGATATGGGTTTACCTCAGCATGTACCTCACTTGCTCAGTGATAGTCAGAGTGCCATTGCTTTGGCTAAGAATCCGGTCTATCATGCAAAGACCAAGCACATTGAGGTGAGGTATCACTTCATTAGAGATTGCTTAGCCACTGAGAGCATTATTCTTGAGAAGGTTCACACTCGAGATAATGCTACAGATGCTTTGACTAAAGCTCTACCACAAGATAGCTTTCGACACTGTTGTCACTTGATGGGGGTTACTTGATTCTTGATCTTACGCAGTCACTTGTATACTGTGTAACATGCCCATCAGGTGGGAGGTATAGTTTGTATACTTACACTCAGGTATTCTTTATCATTCATTATTTTTTCTCCCATAGTTACTCTGGCCATATTGGCCTTTAGTGGGAGATTGATACCGTTAGTGTCCATGTGAAAGGCCAAATGGCCACCGGACACTTCTTTGTACATGTTCTTTAATAAAACATATAGTGGCATGGTCAGTCACAGACTGTAAGTTCGACCGCATTTGTAAGACCTAAGAAGTCTATCTTCGTGCTTCTTGTGTACTCTGTTTTCTGCGTATTCTACAGCCTCTGTGCGGAGTACTGTGTGCGACCTCAGGAGCTCGGCTTTCTACTCCGAGCATATCGTCGTGGAGCTCTCGAGAAGGAGAGCGCACTGTGGTGCATCGCCATTGAAACACTTCAAGTTTCTTATCAGGATAGGAAATTTACTAGCCATGTTTGGAGAGCATTCTTCAAAATGTTGGACATGAAACTTAGCGTGAGCACGACCAAGCATCCATAGTTGGATGGGTAAACAGAGAGGGTTAACCAAATCCTAGAGATATTCTTTGTGCATATGTGAATGAAAGGCAAACTAATTGGGAAGAGTATTTAGCTATAGTAGAGTTTTCATATAGTAGAGCCAAGCACTCTTCCACTAGGCATAGTCCATTCATGCATATATACGAGTATCAGCCAAGAGCCCCTTATGCAGTAGGATTTCATAATGAGAAAGTTCAAGCTGCAAGGACTTCTTGGAAGAGATGAATGATATGCTTAGGCTTGTTAAGGATGGTATTAGGAGAGCTTAAGATAGGGCTAGAGCCTATGCTGATCCTCAAAGGAGAGACATCAACTTTGAGGTGGGAGAGCAAGTCTATCTTAAGTTCTAGCTAGATCTAAAACCATGAAGATGGGACCTTGTCCAAAACTAGCTCCTAGGTATTGTGGACCAGGGCACGAGGAAACAACACAAAGATACGACCATGTATATTGAATACATGGGGATATAGTGGGAGTATCTCTTTCATTAATTTTCTCTTTCTGTTATACCTTCCAATATCATTTTTTAGAAAAAAATGGAGTTAAGAGGAAGGAAATGTAACATGGTATATCCTTGGTAAGAGATTTTACCTCAAAAATATAATCATTAACTGATTGTCGTGACTTTTTTTTACTCTTGTCAGCTCACCAAAAAGTTGTGTTTGCCTTGCTCTATTGGTCGTTGCAAATAACCTTTCTAGAGACTCCCAAGCCTCTATACTAGTATTCAAACCTCTTATATCCCCAAGCATAGTATTCGAAACTGTTTCTGATATAATAAAAAGAACTCTTCTATTTCTTTCGATCCATTCTTGCTCTCTTGCTCGATCTGCTTGTGTAGGAGCTTCTGGTAATACGGCTTCATTTCTATACCTGTTATCAATCCCCAAAGACCTTTAGACATGAGATAATACTCCATTCTAAATTACCACATGGGATAGTTTCTCCCATCTGATAACTTCTCGATTCATGCACTCAAATCTGCCATGTTGAATTGTTGTAAACAAAGAAGATAATTCAATAAGTTTATGAAAGATTTGATATTAAATCAAAAGCTTTGATACCACAATATTATGTTTACAAACTTGTAAACATCAAATTACACAACGAAACATGATGAGACCTCCCAAGATCTTCAAAAGATCAAATGAATATTTCCAAACTTTAGAAATTAAACTTTCCTTCAAACTTTCAAGAAAATAGAAATAGGTGACTGTAACAAAATAACCACCAGAAACTCTCTCAACAGAATTTATCAAAACTAATCATATATTTTGAAAGTAGACTCTGAGTAGCATGCTTAAAAATAAAAAACGTCAAAAAAGGTGGAGTATAGCTCCCAAACGAATAGCTTGAAGTCAATGTATGCAGAGGCCCACAATAGCAAGGTATGATTAACTGTCTCAATTGAAAACTGATGTACAACATTGACAAAACTCAATGATCTATGTAAGATTTTGATATAAATAGAAAGTATGAGAGCTAAGGAAACTCCTCCAAGTGAAATCACTCAAAAAGACCTCATAACAGTTGAGATATGAAAGTTTGAAGAGAGGTATGTCTCTGATGAGACACCGGATAGACACAAGAAAGAAGATCTGCAAAAAGGCCTACTTGCACAGGGTTTTCTCATTAAAATTTGTAGAAAAACTGATCTACTTATATACTAGAAGTTGTAAGCTTCGCAACGCAACAAGAATCACTCAATTTGGCCACCTACACTAAGAAAACCACTCTTTTTATTGAGAGGCTGTCAATAGAAGCGCCTTTCTTGTCTAAAAATAGACATCTCTCCTTTCCTTCTTACTTTTATCTACTTTTACTATAAATTTGGAGATGTGAGCACCTCCACATGTTATTTATCATAAATAATAAACTCCATAAGCCTAAAAAATAA
>CM035408.1:182981876-182984376 GCA_020310875.1 Ceratopteris richardii | reverse complement strand
TCGAGGTAGAAGTAGAGGAAGAGGCCGAAGCTCCTACAATTCTCATAAAGGTATAACATGCTATCATTGTGGTAAAGTAGGACACTATGCTAGTGATTGTTGGCTGAAGAATGGAAGACCAAATGGAGGCAATCAAAGGAACCAAAGCAACTATGCAAGCATCTCAAGTGAAGGAAGCAAGGACACACTACTTGCAATGAGACATGAGTATAGAAGCTCTTGTGAAAATGACAAAAAATGGTACATTGATTCAAGTTGTAGTAACCATATGTCATGCCAAGGAAGTTTGTTCACTAATCTACAGGTACCAAGTGGAAAAGGATGTGTTGAAACAGGTGATGATACTCAACACATGATTGAACACATTGGAGATATAAGGCTTGGAGATACAAGTAGAGCAAAGGTACTATCTAATGTTCTTCATGTTCCTACAATTTCAAAGAACTTGATTTCAGTAGGACAAATGGTAGAGAAGGGTTATCATGTCATATTCAATGAGAATGGGTGCTTCATAAAGAATCCAAAAGAAGGCTTCAAGGTCATTGCTCGAGGTAGAAGAGAAGGAAGGATGTTCACTTTGGATGTCCAACATCCACATGGAAAGCTCACGTACATTCAATGTGGGAACAAGAAGATTTCAGAGTTGGACTTATGGCACAAAAGAATAGGACACATCAACATTCCAAAGCTGAAGGACATGAGCAAACATGAAGTGGTAAGAGGTCTAAAAAAATTTAATAGCATTGGACTACATGAGTTATGTGAAGCTTGTCAACTAAGAAAGCAAACAAGGCAACCATTCAAGAGGAGCAATTATGTGGCTCCAAATGTCTTGGACTTGATACATAAGGATGTATGGGACCAACCCAAGAGGAATCAATGGCTGGTAATAATTTTTTTGTCACCTTCATTGATGATCACTCAAGAAAGGTATGGCTGTTTTGTATGAAGCAAAAATCAGAGGTGTTTTCTATATTCAAAAGATTCAAAGTTGAAGTTGAAAAGGAAACAGGAAGGTCTATCCAAACCTTAAGGTCCGATGGTGGAGGAGAATACTTCTCCAAAGAATTTTCAGATTTTCTACAAGAGAATGGGATCAAAAGGCAATTCACTTGTAGGTATACACCACAACAAAATGGAGTAGTTGAGAGGAAAAATAGGCAAATTATTGAAATTGCAAGATGCATGCTCAACGAGATGAAGGTACCATTGTACTATTGGGCTGAAGCTACCACAACCGCCATTTACTTGATGAACAGGTGCACAACATCGGGAATACATCACTTGACTCTTGAAGAGGTATATTCTGATAAGAAACCTGATCTTACACACCTCAAAGTGTTTGGATGTGTTTGCTTTGTTCACATTCCACAAGAAGTTAGAACAAAGATGGAACCAAGGTCAAAAAAATGCATTTTCATCAGCTACTCGACAGAGCAAAAAGGATACAAGTGTTACAACCCTAGAACAAAGGAATTAAGAGTCTCGCAAGATGTGGTCTTTGATGAACTAAGACCATGGTATGAAGATAAAGGAAAGGAAAAGATTCTTGAAGAAGATTGTGATGATTATGCAGGAACAAATCAAAGAGAAGTTCAACAATCAAGCACAAAGGCTTCAGGTCCAGAGGCATCTACATCAAATGAAGAATGTTCAACATGGAGGGGGAGTCATTCTTTGTCTCCAAATTCAGCTCATAGTAGAGCCAAAGAGGCAAGTGCTACTCCAAACAGTGAAGTAGATGCAAGTGAAGAAGAATATGAAGAGGTAATCACTCCGATGGTAAAGCTAGATAGGTTAAAGAAGCAACTCTCTAAAGGCAATGAAAGAAGATCTTCAAGGACAAGGTATCCAACTCAAAGGTTGAGTTATGATAGTTTTATGGCGACACATTTTGCATACATGATGCAGGTTATCAAAGACAAAGAGCCTGAGACATATGAAGAAGCTTGCACACAAAAGGAATGGAAGCAAGCTATGAAAGAGGAGATCAAAGCTCTCAAAGATAATCACACATGGGAGCTAGTGCCAAAGAAAGAAGGTATGAAGATTGTTCCAAACAAATGGGTGTTTAAAGTAAAGAGAAATGCTGATGGTTCACTAGCAAGATATAAAGCTAGATTAGTTGCCAAAGGATTTAAACAAACACAAGGCATAGATTATGATGAAGTTTTCAGCTCCGTTGCAAAGATGGAAACTATTATAACCTTAATAGAATTGGTGCTTCAAGGAGATGGCCATTATATCAACTCGACATCAAAAATGCCTTTCTCAATGGAGAACTACAAGAAGAGGTATACATGAGTCAACCGGCTGGATTTGAAGATGAAAACCATCCAGATTTTGTTTGCAGGTTGAAGAAGGCACTTTATGGCTTGAAGCAAGCACCAAGAGCATGGAATCAGAGATTGGTAGAGTATCTAACTAAGTGTGGATACAACCCAAGTAGTGCAGATCCTTCGTTGTACATGAAGAAGGAAGAAAATAGAGTGGTATATAT
>CM035408.1:182799376-182966876 GCA_020310875.1 Ceratopteris richardii | reverse complement strand
TTACAATATTCCTTCTCCCTTTAAATATTTTCGTCCTCAAAAATGAGTGAGAGCTATAATGGATGCTAGGGCATATGCCCTCAGCCCATGGTCCAATCTAGAGAGCATGGTTTTCATATCTCTATGGGATTTTCTGCTTTATTCAATTTGAAGAGGGGAATATTTTCTAAGGGAACTCACTCATCCCCAAGTGGCACTTTCTTTTGTTCCATCTTTCTACTTAACTAGACACTCTTGTACAAATAATAATGTGTACATTTTTCTCAAGTGTATTGCACCATCTTAGGTTCATGGGAAATCGATTCAAGTCTCGACTAAGATAGGTGGGATTATGGCATTTGGAGAGACCAAGTTATCAAAATCAGTTAGCTTTCTCTTTAGTCAACAAACATGAAAACTTGGATATATCCAACAATCTCCTAACAACTCTAATTCATATGCTTAAGATCCGACCTTTCAAACTATTAGGTCACAATATCTCAGGGAATGTTTAGGACAAGATCCACTCTTTTGATGTTTCATACTTCTTTTGAAAATCGAATAGATACTCAAAATCCAACTTGAAAAGAAATGTCCTTTCTTCTTGGATCGGCATAAGCTCTTGTTCAATCTTGGGCTTTCTTCAAGTTATCTCTTGTGAGCTTAAGCATGAAGGTCATATCTTCGAAAAAAATCTTGAGCTTTTTGATGTTGAAGTCCAAATTCCAATTGCATAACGGGCTCACCATAAATGGATAAATCCAATTGCAGCATGCTTAGCAGTGTTGAAAGCATTTGGGAGATACATAAGCTCTTTGCATGTCTTCCAAAATTTGTTTGCCGCATTAGGTTTTTCAATATGTCTATGGATGTTCCGACCTACTCGTGGACAATTTTGTATCCAACCAACTAAAGAAAGCTCTCTAGAAAGGACCTGCGAACTTTCTATCTCAATCAAAAACTATCTCGTAAGGAAGATCACAAATCCAATACAAGTGATCCACAAATAACTTGGCAGATTACGGCATCTTTATTGTAGTGTGTGTTGGAATGAACTTAGCTGCCTTGGCCATTAGATCAACTATAACCAAGTTAGACATATCTTTTTGGGTTTTAGGTAAGCTTATTATAAAATCCAATAAAACTTCACTACTTGATACACAAACTTTAGTTCTACGTAACAAGTAATTGTCTTGAATTGTGTGATTTTTTAATTGCTTGTTCAAGAATTCCTCAAGATGACTGGGGCATGCTGAAATCGCTTGTCAAGCTTGATAGTATCCTAGATAGTCTTTACATTTTTCATTGGTTCAGTTAAGTTCTCATAAACTTGAACAAAACTCAACGTGTTCAACATGGATATGCATATTAAAGTTCATATTCGAATTGTTCAAAAAAGGTTGGTTTGCAAACCACTTAATACTTTCCTCATCAAAGACTATAGTCACTTTGGCTCCAAGTACGTTATGGTGCACTTCTTTAAGGCATGCACTATCATGAACATCTCTCATTCATGGACACCATAATTTTCTTAAGTTGTGCTTAGCTTCTTTCTTTCAAAAAATGAAGAAGAATAAAAGTATTTTTCAAGATTGAACAGGAAGAAGTCAAGGCAGAGGCTTGACTTGCATTAGGACTACTATACAACATTGCACCAAGATTGGCTAGGCTACCACATGGGCAATTCTTACTAGACCACATATAGGTGACTACCATTTGTGCAATATGGGAGGCTACCATCTGTGCAATATGGAAGACTTAACATTTGTACAACATGTGCAATGTGAAGAACTAGATTAGGACCATCACGTGTTAGAGAGATGACTCTCCTCCCAACCTTATGCTTTTATCTATAGCTTTCTCCAAAGGATTGCCCTCTCTAGCATGTTGATGCTATCCATTCAAGTGACGGCCATGTAACTACATGTGTGCCAAGTATCCTAGTTGATTGGAGTTACTCAATTCCATGTTCTTAGAAGGTTATAAATCACTAGCGGCAAAACTCTCTCTCTCATGACTCTTGTAAGACTTGAACCCAAGACTCTTCCTTCCCATCCATATGACTTGACCACTAAGCCAAGCTTCTTTCTTGTCTTGGAGTGCAGATGAACCTATACTTAAGTCTAATCTCGAGACTTTGATCCTACACGAGAACGACCAAACGATGTCTGATTTCAGATCTATCTAAACCAATGGGATGCTAACATCATAATCTCACTTCACAACATTCTTGCCCCTTTGGAAAACATTTTCGTCGAGAATAGAGCTACATGAAAGACTCTAGGCATACCTACGACCGTAATGTTGTAGTCTAGAAGAACATGTTTTCATCTCATTGGTGGGATTCGTTTGTATTCCACATGAATGGAGAGGAACCTATTGTCTGATGTCTGCCCAAACGCTTCATAACACTAACTTGCTTTGCTCTTGATGAACTGATCCAAGTGCAAAGTAGAGAACGAATGACAAGGGTGGCTCAAAAAACATCCCTGCCCAATTCATTGTTTTTTCGTTCTGCTATGTGGGCACTAACATGTGAAATGGGTGGATTCAAGATACTAGTCCATTATTGTGCATCACTAGTGCATAGAACTAATGACTCGAGTGGGATTTCTATCCTTGTCAAAACTTTAAGAACTTCTGTTTCTTTTGAATTTGGTTTAGAATATAACTCTCATTGACCTAAACATCTAACTTAGGTGTTTATACCATTGACCTAAAGTAGAGAACGAATGACAAGGGTGGCTCAAAAAACATCCCTGCCCAATTCATTGTTTTTTCGTTCTGCTATGTGGGCACTAACATGTGAAATGGGTGGATTCAAGATACTAGTCCATTATTGTGCATCACTAGTGCATAGAACTAATGACTCGAGTGGGATTTCTATCCTTGTCAAAACTTTAAGAACTTCTGTTTCTTTTGAATTTGGTTTAGAATATAACTCTCATTGACCTAAACATCTAACTTAGGTGTTTATACCATGGTCCACTTCCAACCAACTTTTACTTGATTTCTTATATGATTAGAGGACTACTTTGTCCCACTGCATTTGAAAATCCTGGGCAAAATTCTATCCGGCTCAAGACACTTTACTAATTTTTAGGAATCGTCAATCTTATGAGTAATTCCTAACTCTTTTCTCTTAAGGAGTGTTCTGAACTTTTTTTAGAGAACTATGAAGTCTTTCTTTATCCATTGGATTTATGCTACTTAATTTGAAGCAAACTCATATGGATGAGGTCAACTTAGACTTAGCTATTGGAAAACAATGTCAAAATAGCACAAAATTGTCAAATTTCTAGTATCCCTAATTTTGGGACTTAGTCGCATTTGGGCCAAAGATGGTAAAAAAAAATTTATTGGCTCATTGGAAAGTACTTATTGAGAGATTTCTAATAGTACATAACATTCCACCATCCAACACATATAAGTGGTTCAAAAGTAAAACCCTAATTGGTTTCCTTAAAGCTTCTTTTCACTTGTTATTACTCAATGGTTAAGATCTATGTGGAGTTTTATGATGATGAACATGTTAATTTCAAAAGACTTATGGAATATTTTCAATGTCAAGTACCCTAGCCTCTAGGCGAAGACAAGCTATAGAGGTTGTTTCTTCTTCATCCAAGCAACCTTCTCCTCCAATTTCTGCTCAACAAGAGGTTGAAGAAGAAGAAGAAGAGGTCCTCTCATTATTCGCAGTCAAAGATACAATCAAGTTACTTCCTCCAGAAGTGCAATCCAAATGGGATTCTAGAGATCCATAAGCACTATCATTTATTGTTGTGGGAGTGAAGAGGCATATCATTCCTCAAATCAAGTCACGCAAAACCTCTCGTCAAGCTTGGTTGAGGTTAGAGAATCTCTATCAAAATAGAAATCCTACTAAGAAAGCTCATTTCAGTTTCAGGACACACTTAGCCAACACAAGGATGAAAGTTGGTGAGTCAGTTCAATCACACATTTTGAAACTTACGGATTTACATGATCAACTTCTTAATGTTGGAGTTAGCATATCTGATGAAGAGATGGTGAACACTCTTATAAATTTACTTCCATCTATATATCATTCTTTTGTTACTTCTCTTTCTCTCCCTACAAGAGATAGAGAAATATCATTTGAAGAGTTGTGGTTCTTGTCACTTCAAGATGAATCTCAACAAAAGAGTATCAAAGAGAATGATGAAGTCATGGTATCATCATCCAAAGGAAAGAAGAAGGAGAAAAAGACTCAACAAAGCAAAAACAAAAGTAAGTCATCTACTTCAATGTCCTCTTCTACATCTTCTTCCACATCTACTTCAAATAATTCTTCCACACCTAAAAAGAAGTCTACTTCGACTACATCTACTTCAAAGAAAGGTGTATATCATTATTGCAAGAAACCAAGTCCTTTTATAGCAGAATGTAGTAAGAGGACTTTTGATGAGAAGAAAAGAGCTTCAGGCAATAATATGGAAGAAGGTTCAAAACCCGTGTCTTCAAATGAAGAATCTTATACATGTGTTAGTACTGAAGAAATAGCTTTTAATGAAGCAGCATTGAATGCAATCTCTTTAAAATCCTTGGATTTTTTATTCTAGAGCTACTAAGCACATGGCATGTTGCAACAGGGTGTTTTCTTCCCTCACTAACTCCACAAGAATAAGGGTAACCATAGCAAATAGTCATGACTTGGATATTGTTGGTGTTGGAGAAGTTACTTTAAAGTCGATAGCAAGAGAAAAAATCACTATTTTAAATGTTCTTTATGTTCCATGAATGAAGAAGAATTTACTTTCTATGTCTACTTTCTTATCAAAAGGTTATAAAGATGTTTTTAGGAAGGATTCATGCCAGATCCTCACACCTAATGAAGAGCATTGTCTATTACAAAATGAAAACAGAAGTGGTATGTTTGTTTTGTCCAAAATTAGTCATGCTAATGTTGCCAAGCCTTCTACACAAAAAGAGAATATGAAGTTATGGGATATTAGATTTGGCCATATCAATTATGCAGCTCTCAAGCATATCAAAGATCAAGGTATATACCTTCATAAGTTCAAAGATATCCAAACTTATGAACTCAAGATATAGAATACAAACACATACACATGGGGTTGGGGGGGGGGGGGGGGGGGGGGGGGGGAGAGAGAAGCACACACAACAACAACAAAAACAACAACAAACAAAAGCAAGAGACTTAAGATCAATATAAGACATGAAAAAAAAAGATACAAACAAGAAAGAAAATCAATACAAACTGAGACACACAAAAAAAATAAACAATTAATGAAAAATGAAAGGTAATAATAATAATTTTTAAAAATAAAAAATAAAAATAAATTAAAAAATAAAAATACATAAAAATAAAAATAAATTAAACAAACTAATAAATAATTTAAAAAATATATATATAATTATAAAAGATAATAAATAAAAATAATAATAATTACATAAATTTAAAAAATTAATTAATAATATATATATATATATATATATATAATGCAAATTAAACAAAAACAAAGGAAAACAAAACGTGCATCATCAACTTCTATGTCTGTCCTAAACAAGAAGTATGAGAATTAAACTTTATCATGAATAGCTTGGACAAATAGCTATGACATCCCTACTCACGTCATCAGTGCCCTAGAGTAGGTGCAGACTTTAATAAAGAGTCTTTCTAAATCAAGATCTCAATCAAAGTCAACGAACTGAGTTTCTATCACTTTCGGAAGATCAAGGTATGGTGAACAGCCTTCCTACTTTTGCTTTACCAGATGATGGAGAGTCATGTGGAGAATATCTTGAAGTAAAGCTTCACAAGCTTATGTTAATGGACCTATGAGGGCAGATTCTATTCAACGTTACAAATATTTTGTCACATTTATTGATGATTTTTCTAGATATTCTTGGCTTTATGAATTAAAAGTAAAGTCATCAAGCTAAAATTCAGATTTTAAGAAGAAATAGAGGAGGAGAGTACATGTCTAAGTACTTTAATCCATTTCTTAAAGATAAAGGTATCTCTCATCAACTCACTATTGTTTATACTCCATAACAAAATGGTATTGCCAAGAAAAGAATAGAACACTTATTCAGATGATGTATGGTATAATGTCTTCAAAGAAGCTTCCACGTAAGGATCAGGAAAAGTTTAATATGAAAGCCATCAGAGTTGTTTTTATTGGTTATGATATTGAAAGCAAAGAATATAAATTCTATGTAATAGAAACAAGTGAAATCCTACTCTCAAACAATGCATATGTAGTAGAAAATCAAATTTATGATAAACATGCAAAAATTCTAGATTTTCTTAAAGTAGATGATCATACATTTTTCAAAAAAAAATTGGATTCTTAAACTCAACCATACATGGGGGCTATTCAACCTTCTCAAACCCCAAAAATTTCAATAACTAGTGTCAAAGATGCATTAGAAAGTCTTGTTTAGAAGAAAGCAATGCACAAGAAAATAGATTTTATACGTAAGAATCAAACATGGAAGCTTTGTGAGTTACCAAAAGGTAAGAAAGCTATTGGTATCGTATGGATCTTCAAGATCAAAAGAAAAGCCAATGGTACAATTGAGAGGTATAAAGCAAAGATACTCGTCAAAGATTATGCAAAAAAGAAAGGTATAGACTATATTGAAACATTTGCACCTACTTCTAAAATGACCATAATCAGAATTATTATTTCTCATTGCATTCTTTGCTTGGAAAGTATACCAGTTAGATATCAAGACAGCTATTCCTAATGGTGATCTTCATGAAGCTGTTTATATTCGACAGCCAAAAGATTTTGAAGAACTAGCCAAAGAACATTTAGTATGCAAGCTTATAAAAGCTCTTTATTGTTTCAAGCAGCTAGCACATCCTAACTGAACGTTTACGTATAAATCCGGAAGCCTATTTGTGTCACCCAGAATGAGAAGGTTTCTCGCACAAAGAGAGAAGATGTACGGGTGGATTGAGCTTGACATCTCGTATCTCTAATGTGAGCTGTCATTTCCATGAGAATACGCAATTGAAGCGCTGAGTGATGATGGTGCAAGGCAGAGAAGTAGATGATGATGCTGATGGAGTACAGCTGAGCAGTAGATGATGGCATGGATCAGCAGAACGACAAAGAGCAGTAGATGATGGCACTGTGGGTGATGGCTGTGGGTGAAGCCTAATTTTACTATCATGCTGAGTGATGATGTTGCAGGGCAGAGAAGTAGATGACTATGCTGATGGAGTACAGCTGACCAGTAGATGATGGCACGGAGCAGTAGAACGACGAAGAGCAGTAGATGATGGCACTGTGGGTGATGGTTGTGGGCTGTTACTTGGCACAGCAGACAGAGGGGGAAAAAGAGAGGGGGCAAGGGGCTTGCAATTGGGGTGTGTGTGTGTGTGTGTGTGTGTGTGTGTGTGTGTGTGTGTGTGTGTGTGTGTGTGTGTGTGTGTGTGTGTGTGTGTGTGTGTGTGGGGGGGGGGGGGGGGGGAGAGAGAGAGAGAGAGAGAGAGAGAGGGGGGGGGATAGAGAGAGAGAGAGAGAGAGAGAGAACAGGGGAGATGGCTGGCGTTTTTTTTGGGGTTTTTTTTTTTTTTTTTTTGTGGGGAGAGAGAGAGAGAGAGAGAGAGAGAGAGAGAGAGAGAGAGAGTCAAGTGTTTTGATGTTTAAAGGTTCAATGTTTTTATGCAATGTTTTAATCTTTTTAAGTTGTCGATGTTCAATGTTATAATGTTTTTTAATGGTTTTAATGTTTTTAGTGTTCTAATGTGCTAATGAGGAAGCTTGGATGATAAAAGTTCGATTAATAATTGGGAAAAGTGGCAATGGATAATTGAGGGGGTAAGTGCAATGGAGAAAAAAATGCAATTGACAATTATGAAATGCAATGGATATTGGACGGTTAAAAGTTCAATTAATAATTGGGAAATTGCAATGGATAATTGAGGGGATAAGTACAATGAAACATTAAGTTTGATTAATAATTGGAAAATCGCAATGGATAATTGAGAGGATAAATGGGAAATTGCAATGGATAATTGAGGGATAAGTGCAATGGAGATTTGAATGATTAAAAATGCAATTAATACTTATGAAATGGATAATTGGAAGAAACTAATGGAAATTGAATGATGCCAATGGAAAAGTGGAATGAGATGATTATGAAATGTGGGGAGTGGTGGAGTAATCATGAGCTAATACTGTTGTAATATGGTGTAATCCCAATGTAATCATGGATTACACCCAAGTGTAATCATGAGATAATCCTGGTGTAATATGGTGAAATCGTTGTGTAATACATGGATTACACCCAAGTGTAATCATGATTACACCAAGTGTCATGGAGGATTACACCGAGCGTAATGAAAGTACAAGGTGAATCGTGTGTCTTGATGAAATGTGCATGAATAGAGCTTGCGGTGACAGATGGAGGTAATCCAGTAGTCATTTATGGGGCTTTGACATGTTCCAAACACATTGATGCACTCAGAATTGCCAAATTTTGGAGCATGGGAAAGGTACGAGGGAAGAGATACATGAGGAGGGAGAAATGTAATGAACTAAGCATTAATGAACTATTCTTCGGGTTCCAAACTTCGGGAAGTCAAAATGAAGTTTGAGGGCATTGTTACAACAAAATGAGAAGCTCACCATGGTTTTGGACTTCTTGGCAGGCAAAGTCCCTGGACTAACGTGGAGACTAATGAAAACCACCAAAAACGACTATGCAAAATTCGAGTTTCTAATTGGCAAATGAAGTCTTTGTTTATCCGTGAGGGTAAAAGTGGACTCCCTCCTCCTTTACCTTGCATCTCAAGCCATGACTTGTGCTTAAATCTTTGTTTGCCTTTGCAAGGATATCCAAGAAGGGCCTTATGTACCCCCATGCCTTCTCCAACAATACAAAAACTTGCATAGCCATCCTGCAAGAATAAATGGCTTGGAGCCCGAGTGAGCATTATCAATCCGATCCTGATCCTCTACAAAGCTGAATTCCTTCTCATCGACAAGACCCTGATTCTCTACAAAGTTGAAAGTCTTCTCTCTAAGTTCCTCTTCTCGGTATGCTGGTGTCCCCTCAACTTCAGTAGTGCAAATCTTTCCCTGCATTCAATCATGGGACATCTCTTCCAAAAGTAGCCTATCTTAAGCATCCTCTTTGAACACTTCCAATCTTCCTTGTTCTCTTTATGTAGAGGGGACTTCCTACCTCTTCTGTGATCCGTTATGGGTTCTCCAGGCCCGGTTACTTCTATATACTCTTGGGGTTCGTTTGCAATAAAAGAGATAGTGTAACAAGGTGGGGATTCCACCCCCATCCACTCCAACAGCTCAACCTCATGATCCATGCCACTTGGCCATGGTAAGTGAATTTCCTCTTCCCATGGCACCCCTATAGAATTAGGTGTTGTATGGTCTGGTGCATTTTCCATGTGCACATGCTTCATGACCTGGTCGTCCTGTACCACCTCAAGTCTCGTCCCCAATCGTGAATAGCTTTTGCATGACACAGCCAGAGACATCGAATGAGCAAGGGAAAGCTCCCTGATGTATGTGGGAGCTGCAGAACCACAAAATCTAATATAAAGGCCTAAGGAATCTACCAACTTTAGCATGTCTCCTCTAAATGGAGCATCGAGTCGTATAATGTAATAGAGACTTACTTGCTTCTATGTATTCCTTAGCACTTCTTAGCTCAGAGGAGAGGGTAGATTCTTCTAATTGTACCATGTGTGTGGATGGAGAAAGATAGTAGGCTCTACGGAAATATGAAATGAGTTATTGCTTTGGCTCGATGATTGCTTCTTTGGAAAATCTTTAGTGTAATGATAGCGATTATTTGGGCAGTTTGTGTAAGGTGGTGCATTCTCAGGAAGAGGGCACTTACTTGATTACTGTCTAGCTAATGTAATTCAACCAATGTTAGTATACCCTTTCTTCGCTCCTACTACTTTTGGCTGAAATATTGTTAGGGCTCAAATATGTATGTCCAATATGCCATTGTCCACCAAATTTTTCTAATTAACTTAATTTCACACAGTTCCATAGTTTCTGCTCAGCATTCCTGGCCAACAGCCCAGCACAGCTGAAATTTACTGACTGCTGTAATCTCCTACAGGAATGGTATCAGGAATAAGGCATAGCAGCCTTATCAAATTGTTGGAAGCAAGGACTCAGGACTACGTGAATTTGACTTCTCATTCATCAGAATCAAAGACAAAGTGTGAACACAAATGTAAATCCATGCAGGTTTATACCAAGACACAGGACTTGGGGACTAGAAATACTGCCCAAATAGATGATAGATAATGACATTTTATATATATTAGAAAGAAAGCCCAATCTCAGCTATAAAGCCAGTATTTTACTTTCCAGCATCAAGTGTAACACGACACTCACCAATCTCTAAAGCATTTCAGACACATTGAGTGATTGCAATTTGGTAACACAATCTTTGTGTTGTTTTCCATGCAGATGCCACAGTCTTGCTCCCATTCTATATCTATGTCAGATAAATTTCCTCCAGAGTCTGACTTTTTCATGTACCTCTCCATGAAGCCTGCCTTCTGCCTAAGCTCCTCAACTTCTGTCATGCATCCTTGGAGTTGTTGGAGTGAAGGCAAAATGTAAGCTGTAGTCAACAAAAATCCGCAACCATATCCCATTAGTACGCAAAATTCTAGTCATATGCAACATGCCATGTGGCAAAAACCAATACCATAAAACTCTTGAAGGCTGGACTTTCTTTCATAGGTTGACATAGTTGTAGTGCCATCATTATATACCTAAAAAGATAAGAACATCATTATTCACTGAAACGTTTTATGCTTAAAAGGCAGTGGATGCCAGCAGTCGTTTGCTATGAAGAACAATAATCAAAGTGTATATTGGTGCTTTGACTCTTCCTGCATCACTTTCAAGAGAAAAACCTGGTAGATGAGAATTCGAAGAAGCCCAAGCATACCAGCCAGACGGCAATCAGTCCAACTCACTAGAAACAAGAAAATTTTGGCTGCAGGACTATAAGAGAGTCTCATTTGAACACAAGCTCCATCAAGATCCCTTGGAAATTCAAAAGCCCTGATGAATGAGACATGAACATCAAGAAAAAAATATACATTATAATATACAGCTTTTTCTAAAACCTGAAACAACATGCCATTTATACAGTTTCAGTGCATATGAAACCAAAAGTAATCCTGATATTCTCACACAGAGCAAAGGGACAGGTAAGTAGGTAGATTAAAATCTGCAAAAGTAATCAAAACATTAAGTTTGCAGAAGAGACTAACTGGTTCAAGATGCAAATCGAAGAAGATTCCACCACTTTACATCATGTAACATAGACATCACCAAAGAATGAGTGACAAACAGATTACCATACTAAAAATCGTGAAGCACAAAAATAAACAAGATTTATCCTCCTTTCATACAATCACCAATAAATGAATACTCATCATGAACAGAAAAGAATGTCCATTGGAAAAGCTTGTGATGATACCAGAACTACATGCATTTTTACTTAGGTTTTTCCTTTTTTCTGTGTCTTTGGTTGAAGGGGTGGAAAACTTCTGCATTTCTTCCAATGTGCAGAGAAGATTGATTTATGCTAGAAAATATGGTTATTGATTGGAAATTTATCATGGTCACATTTTCTCCCAATTCTACATATATATCTATATGTACATATACATATGTATGTATGTAAACACGTCTAAACATCAATCTAAATGTGTGTGTGTGTGCATGCGTGCATGGGTGGGTGGGTGGGTCGGTGGGTGGGTGTGGGTGGGGGGGTGGGGGTGGGGGTGGGGTGTGTGTGTGTGTGTGTGTGTGTGTGTGTGTGTGTGTGTGTGTGTGTGTGTGTGTGTGTGTGTGTGTGTGTGTGTGTGTGCACACACACACACACAAACATCATCTTTTGGAAACAAGTCAGATTGAACTATATACAGAGGGTTACACCCCCTGGAAAACAAGTGATGCTGAGAGTCTTCTTTCTGAGCACACATGATTTGGTTTTAGTGTAGACCAGTGTAGTCTGGCTATCAGTCAGTAGACACCACACTCCATACATTCGCTCAAGACTACAGGTGGAATGCAGCCGTAGTACATGTCTCTGTTTTCGAAAATGAGCACATTCCTCAATTTTCAAGTTTGCACCAAGAAATCCACTGCATCTATTCTGAAATCCATATGATGTTGGCATCAGGATGGTTGACAAAGCCAAAAATAGCAAGGGAAGACAAAATAGATGTAACATCATATCTCAGCCACATTAAAATCTCATCCCATCCATCGTTTGATATATCTACAGTTCATGACTTTGTGCCTCTCTATTATGCAGAGGCATGGACTTTTTCCACACGTGTACATTCATTGCACATAGGGCTGTAATCCACTGAGACAAGTAGAGCCTTGTGATACATTCTAACAGAAGCATCTATCCAGTTCTTGACCTTATCTAACGTCCTTCCTTTGTGCCTACATTCAGCTGCTACATAAATTGGGAGTTACAGGTTTGCATAGCATTCTTTCAGCTGCACACACAAGTGCCTGTAAGCCGAGTGGATGTTGAAGAAAGGTCTAATACTCAGAAAATATATCCACTTCCCCTCATAGTTTATACATTGGCCCAAGTGAACAATGCCTTTCTTATGGAGATATCTAAAATCTGAGTGAGAGAAAGAACCAAAGGAGGTTTAGGAACTATGATTGGGAAGGAGATTCGAGAGTCAAATAGTTTCTTGAGGTCACAGGTTGCCCATCCCAAGTGAGAAAGTGTAGCATTCTCCTCCATGAGGTCAACAAAAAAGTGACAGCCGTAGTCTTGACTTTGAGCACTACCTAAGAGAGAGAGTTTTGGTCCATACGTCTTACTCCATGCTCCTTTGTATCTGAGCTCTCCTTGGTCAGAGAAAGCCATCCCAAGCATAATCCATGGCTGGTGTGAAGATAAGAATTTTGTCAGGGAGTACATTGTCTAGCATGCATGTGAACCAATAAACCTAGTATATCAACACTAACACATTTGCATGGCATTGTGACAAGGGACCACGCACAACTACTAAACAATCTACTCGTTTGCTTTTGCCATAAGTATTGTTTTGGGAAGAGTGTGACTGGTCTTATGCTTGTATTTGTCCAATTCAACAAGGACAAGTAGTACATAATTTAAGGTTGCAAATACTTTGATTAATCATCATCCTGAAAAGTAGTGACCATTCAGATGATTTTCATCTATAGAGCTTGGTGCAAACTTTTCCGAGAACCCACCTTTCAATTCTCAAACCATTCCAATGGCAAAACTGATAGCATGGCTACTACTGCTGATTCTTTTTCTTAGCTTTTGATGTTGTACAAGAATTTCTTGTACTCTATATGAGCTTTTAATCCCTTCTCTTCCCAAGAAGATAATGGTTCCACTTAAAGTAGGATTTGGTAACATTGTAGCATTGTACCACAAATGTTATAAGAATAAACTTTAAAACATTTATTTATATTATGATTTGTTTTACCACAATGATAACATGGCTTTTGCTTTTGATTCTTTTTCTTAGCTTTTGGTGGTGTTACAACAAGAATTTCTTGTACTCGATATGACCTCTTGATCCCTTTTTAGAAGATAATGGTTCCATTTAGAGTAGGATTTGGTAACATTTGTAGCATTATGACAATCACATCATCATATGAAGAGGACAAACTTTTGAGAAGCACTGCCATCGTTTTATCTTCTCATACAGGGGCTCCCAATTGAAGCAAGTTGAGCATGATGGTTATCAAAAAGATTTATGTGTTCTGAAAATGAAACTTCCTCGAAAATTTACAATTGATAGAAAGCAATCATCATCAGAATCTTATATTGACCTTGTTTCGAGTATCATCTCGAGTTTGATCCATGCTTTTGCTCCACAAGTGATTCCAATGATATGATGAATATACTTGTCACTAAGGCTAAGCCCAAAAATTGATAGAGCATGCTCATTTAGCTTAATCAGAGGTTGTGCTCTACTAAATGTAGCTCCAGCTACACTCATAATACCTCCTTCAGCAGAAATAGAGGAATCTTCACCTGCACCAATCCTTTTATGTACATTCTTATGACTTTCCATAGAATCCAGCTCATGAAAAGATACTGAGTTTACTTTACCAGAAAGCCAATTCCTTTGAATTTGTGTGTAACAATGACCCCTTGGCAAACTATATAAAAAGTAATCTGGATATTGTAAATGTAACCAAACAGAGTGTGAAACAAAACTGATAATGATTGTACAAATGAAGAGTCAGATTCAAAACAGCAGATGATTGACTTGTTGAATGAATGAAAACATATCACCTTCAGTTGATATGATCTTGCTAAACAAGACAAAACTGACAATATTATTCAACTAAATTGAGAAAAATGCAGATTTAAAGATGAAGAAACTTAAAACAGGTGAAAGGTAGGCCGATACATGTGACAGGACTGTTACAAGGCATAGAAAGCTTATTTGAATTTGACAATTAACTTAAATATGCAACTGAAAATAAGTTGCACTAATATGGAAAAACAAAATTGAACAGAGATGAAATTGAGGGGGCTGAAATGAAATATAAACTAAACGAATTATCTGACAGTTGCTGGGAGAATGTGAGTTCATATGAATAGTTCACTTGAAGAAGTACTCTGATTTCACCTGCTGAAAGTAAACTAACTTCAAGAACAGGCCTACCCTAGTACCAATTATTGGTTTTTATGTTCACTGAATCCGATAATTAAACTACAAGGAGAGCATATAAACAATAAAAAAACCTACAAAAAGGACTATGGTTCAAAGTAAAGAGAAAAAAAGAATGAGACAAGGCATAAGAGAGAGAGGCAATGGTGACAAGCTCAAAAGGTATAAGTAACATACAGACCTTTGAACAGGCGACTTTGTGAGAAGGCTGAATTCACTTGACCATACGTAACTGCACTTGAATTCACCTTGCCATCGTGCTCTAACCTGCACTTCTTTGCTCTTGGCAAGTTCACCTCCCATAGGTAATGCTTGGGAGCACACATCTCACTAATGTTTGGATTGCAAGGTTGGTAAAAGGCTAGATGAAAGGAGATGAAGCTATAGGACCTCAAAGGATCAGCAAGAGATCAACGCACCTAAACCTCAAAAAGCCGATCAAACTATCTTATGATGATTTAAGTGAAAATCTTTATGAGTTTTCCCTTATAAAAGAAGGAATGTTACACTACAACATATGAGCCCCATACCGGCTCTCATACCAATGAAAACACAGACAAAAAATGCCCGCACATCCGAGCAATCGCCGGTATAAACGTCGGTTTCATAACGGTTGTATAAGCGTCAGTATAAGCCTCTATATAAGCACCGGTAATGCATCGGTATAAGCGTCGGTATAACCTTCTATATAAGCATCGGTATATGAGTTGATATTATAATGTCGGAATTATAACCATGGATACCGTCGATACAAGCCTCTATATAGCACCCCTGTATAAGCATCCGTATAAGCCTCTATATAGGCACTAGTATACGCATCGATATGTGCCTAGCAATACCAACACCTATACCGACGGCCATATCTACAGAGTGGACTGCCTCTTGCTACAACAACATGACAATGCTTATGTGTAGCAAAGGATAGTACACTTCCAAAAAAAAAAAAAACGAGTACATGCCGTGACATGTACTCTAGTGGTTGTTGTACCATGTACTTGCGTGACCAGCAACCAAAACAAGATTTGATAAAGCAAAACACATTATCGAACATAAAAAAGATATGCAAGAGCACAATGAAAAGTATTGTATAAACGAAAATATGCCTATCATATACAACCAAAAAAGAATCGTTAAAAAGTACTCAAATACATGATAGAGCAATGCCATAAATGAACCATGTACGAATTCTACTCAAAAACTAAAGCAAACCATTGTCATATATGAACCAAATACAAAACTATGGCACACCTCTGTCATACATGAAACCAGAGGGATCAAAACATCTATATCTACAATCTACAACAAAGCACATTCATGAATTCAGACAAATTGAAATGATGTTCATAAACAACAACTAAAAAACATTAAACCAAGGCTAGAAGTTCATCTCACGATAGACTTTCCCATGAAATGACCATATCACGTCTCTCCAAGTCCTACAACAGTGAAACCAGTTCATGATAAGTCTCCTCTGCTCGTATCGGAGAGGCTAGAGCAGAGGAGATTTTCCCATGAAATGACCATATCACATCTCTCCAAGTCCTACAACAGCGAAACCAGTTCATGATAATACCCGAAAGTCTCCTCTTCTCGTATCGGAGGACAATCCACATCCAACTTCTATAACAAATACGCAAAAAATGAGATCAACAAACATGATGTGTTTAACATAAGCAAATTCATTCATCAAGAAGATACTTACATGATGCGTCATGAGTTTATAAGTATCAATTTGATGAATGAACTTGCTTATGTTAAATACGTCATATTTGTTGATCTCACGTTTTGCATATTTGTTGTAGGATATTGAAGTGGGTCGCCCTTCAACAAGAGCAGAGGAGACTTTTGAATATCGTCATGAGCTTGTCACATGGTTACAAGACTTGGAGAGACTCGATACAGTCATTTCATGGGATAGTCTACCTTGAGATAGCTTATGAACTTAGTTTAGCGTTTTTTAGTTCTTAGACATCGTTTCAATTTGTTCGATGTCATGAATGTGCTTTGCTGCAAAACTGCAAATATAGATGTTTTAATCCCTTTTGTTTCGTGTATGGAAGTGGAGTGTCACAATTTTGTATTTTGTTCATATATGGCAATGGTGTACCTTAGTTTTCTAGTAGCATTCGTACATGATTCATTTATGAAATTGTTCTATTATGTATTTGAATATTTTTAAACAACTCTGTTTTCGTCGTATATGATGGGCACATTATTTATGTTCAACAATGTGTTTTGCTTTATCAAATCTTGTTTTGGTTGCCTGTCATGCAAGGACATGATCTCGCAACGATTAGAGTTCATGTCACGACATATATTCGGTTTTTTGGGGCAAAGTGTGTTGTCCCTTGCTACACAATAGCATTTTCATGTTGTTTGGTTATAACATTGATGCTATAATTGACACGTATATCGGCGTCTATATAGAGATTTGTACTGACGCATTACGGCACCTATATAGAAGCTTATATCGATGTTTACACTAACATTATGAAACCGACATTTATACCGGCGACTATTACGATACCACGAGCATTTTTCGCATGTATATTTTCGCCGATATAAATGCCTATATGGGGCTCATATGTTGTAGTGATTGATCACTATAAAATTATAAAAAACGAAAACATGAACCACGGTAATGTAAAATTTATAAATAATTGAAACCAATCAACCGACTTACAACAGCTTTTCTAGCCTCTCTCCGTGTCTCTCTCCACCTCTACACTTCACCTCCCTCTCTACCTTCATCATCTCTGCCTTGCTGTATGGCTGCATTCCTCTACATCTCTACATATTCTGAATGGAGGGGAAGGCACTTTCGATAAGCAAAGTAGACTATGCCGTACTTTTTTAGCTCCTTCGGCCATTCTAGTTATATTGTATTTTAAAATTTGAAGGAGATAAAATCCTCACAGAGCAAAAGGAACCTACCACAGATTTCCTCTACATTTTAGGTTGCAATGGATAGTGAATGTATCCATGAGATAGTACGAATAACATGTTCACGATAAAAGGACTTACAGAGTGTTAGCATGCTGAATGTCCGCCTCCAATATTTTAATGGATTCCTTGAAAGATTTTCCACGCCTCATCCGCAGCAGCAACATGGATATGGATGCCTTGACGGTTGTGAACGTCTTGTTGAGTAGAATCAGAAGAAGAGAGGGGGAAAAAAACAAAGTGCAATTTGGTCAGACTGACTTCCTCGTTGAATACCATTAAAGCTGAGCACAAGCAATAGTTTCTACTCTTTCCTGAATAGATTGTCCCACTATGTTACATGGTATAAGACAAAACGTGCGAAGGCGATCGTTGAAATACCTGGTTTTGTGTGGAGAACTTGCCCAGTTTACAAAGCAGAAGTGAAAATATGAACACAGGAGGAAACGAAAAAGACTCGGAATGAGAGAGTTTGCAACACGCCAAACTTGTAAATGTCTGGCTGCCCGATATACTGAGCAAACATGAAAACATAAGCACAGCGGAGAAATAAAAGAAACCCGGAATGAAAGAGTTTGGGAACACACCTCACAAGTAATATGGGCAGGACCATACATACGAGAGCGGCCGAGATAAAACGGCACCTTGAAGTGGAGCTCACTCAAGCTGCATTGTATCCAAAAGAGGAGGCTACTTTGCGAGGAGGAGCCTGTGAAGCGAACCGATCATTCCATAAATGACAGTCACCAAGCTAGTACGTCAGATAATGGTAAGATCGATTCTGCTGATACCCCAGACCGTGCGTAAAGATGTTGCTATGAAGGATCGGTCCAAAGTAACCTGTCCCCAAAACGGGGTAGGGCAAAAAACCTGCCCGCCTGTGAATAGCCCGCTTGTTCTTTCCTGTACGTTTAGTTAACCCAAGCTGAAGTGCCTAGTTCGCGATGCGGTTTACATTCCAGAGAGAACGGTTGGGATAGCCAAAAACAAGGCTCGAGATTCGGAAGCACAACATGTCGACCTAGGCTGGGTACCTAACGGCTCACTGAAGTCTTTCCTATTGCGCTGAAGAGGAAGACGTCATAGCCAGCAGAATAAACGGAGTTTCAACCCGGGATATATGCTACATGCTAACAATCTGAACCCCGGCCTTGAATGAATCGGTTGTAAAAGCTATAAAATGGAATAGAAGAGGAAACACGACAGCTTGAGCTCACTGACTGCCGGCTGGAGGGTGCATGTGTGAGTGCCATAGCTGATCCGAACGAAGGAATTAGAACTTAGAAGGACAGCGAATGAAGAAAAGCGTTGCTCCCTGAGTGTAAGAATGTGCCACATATCTATTGCTTCTTCGGAGTTCGTTCATTAGTGGAGCCACCTATCTCGCCATCACTTGGCAGAAGACGTGCCATTTTCCTGCAGTTGCCCCTGAAGAGCAAGAGCAAGGTACCAGAACGTCATTTCGGAAAGAAAACTGATGGGGATAAAAACAAAATCGGACTTCCGTACTGTAAAGTCTGACAGGGGGTTAGTTTCATTCGGGATGGTACGATGAAGATCGGAGAAGGCGATGAAGAAACCATATCTCATACATGCTCCTGCAGCCCTGCTCTCTGTAAATTGGGAAGCGCGAACAGAATTGAAAGCCACGTCACCTTGTCGATCTGTCGAATTTAGACACGTAACAAAAAGAAAGCAGACGTAAATTAAAAATATGTATTTTCTCTTTCTTAAGAATATAATCGGATTTCCATATTTTTTTATTTAACTGGTGATGTGTCGCGCTTGGAGAAGCCACGTAATTTCAATGGGCCCGCTCGAAGTGCCAGCGATGACCCATTTATCCTCTTGTAATACGGTTTGTAATTGAATCCAAAGGATAAAGTGGGTTTCTTTTAAGGTTGGGTTCACACAAAGTCACTACTTAAAGAGGCAAAGTGTTCCTACTTCACCATGTATTGAGAAGAACCACCATGTATTGAGGCGAACTACCCCCCTCATAACAAAAATGTACTGGCAAGAGTGTGTTGTGATTCGTTATTTCAATTGTTCAGCCAATAATTATATAGTTTTCTTTTAGCTTTTGCCAAAAGCTGCCACTTTGTGTGAATAGCAGAACATATAGGTAGGGGTGAGTCAGTAGGAATGTACCGCCCTATCTGAACTCACCCTAAAAGACATTGCAATTAGATTAAATTAAAGAAACATATATGCAATGTTATTATACTAAGGAGGTTAATAAACATATGATCTTGCGGATGGGGATCCACTTGAGTTTCATCTTGTTTCCCTCTAATACAAAGGTGATTGTATGACAAAAGAGGGGAGACCTCTTTGTGGTCCCTAATGCTCATACCCAATAGGACCAAAAACCTATTCAAGGAAGGCTCGACAAAGGAGTGATCTATTCTTTAGTTGAATTGGAATATTCTTTGTAACCTTCTCCATATGTGCAGGCATTTGTGGAAGAAATAAAAGAGGTGGCTTAAATTTTTCAGTTTCCTTAAGCACATTTTGCATCAAGAAACGGGCATTGTTAGGCCTTGAAGAGTTATTGTTAGCCTATAGACCTCCATGAAGAATCTACTACATGAAAGGGGATTTCTTTGCTTCAACAAGGGATACCATAAGCTCTCGAACCTCATACCTCATCTCATCTCTCACCAGTTCTTGGTCTATTTCCTCTTAAATTTACCACCAAAATTCACCTCCATATAAGGCAAAGGCACCTACACAATTAGGATATCCACCTTCCACAATATGTCTTTGGGACTTGTCCTCAAATATAGTATGAGCATTTGGCCATCTTGTATACTCACTCTACTACCTACAAGGGACCTTAAGATACCCATTGAACTAGGAATCTTTTCACTCTTGCCCATCGTTCACACACATAGGATAATGCCATACTTGTCCTATGTCGAGCATTTGCTCCCCCTTCGAAAGATCATTGTGCTTGATGATCAATGAGGGGAAATACTAATGAACAAACCTTTCAAATCCCAAGTAGCATTTGTAAGTGGAAATTTTATACATGCTAAGATATACTCCTAGATGAATGTTTCCTTAATTGTTTATATAATCTATCCAATATCTTATTTGGATAGTGTTACATGAGAGTTATAGGAAGCGGGTGTGGGAATCTCCCCTTACAATCATTACACATGGGCTCTCACATGTGTGTCATGTGGCACTCATGTGAGTAACATATTAAAAGAGGTATGTTTCCTGAAGATGAATCATAAAAAATCTCTCCATTTTTAACTTGCTAAAGGATTATGGGATTGAAGAAAAGTTTTTGGATGTGATTTTTGTACCTATAAAGGATTAGCAAGCTTCCAAAAAAAACAAAAATTAGAGGTCATAATAGAGAGTATGACCTTAGCATTTGGGAAATTAAAAGCTCAAATGATTTTCTTAGAGACGCGTACCTCTTCTCTTGTTGATACCTACGAGATAGCTAGGAAAGATCTTGGGCAACCTTATAAGCTAAAGGGGGAAAATTCTAGGGAAAATCATCTCCTTAAAGACCTTCACCTACCTCATTTCAAGGGAGGATCGAGAATGTGATAAGGTTGCGATTTACACTTTTCTTCAAAAGTGGGCTGATTTGCATCTACTTAGTGCACCCTGCTTGAGTATCGTGTGTTTGAGGAAGTCTCTCATTTAGTGATGAGATTACAAATGGTGGATGATTCTCAAGGAGGTAGGATAAATTCTCATGGATTGAAACAATTCTGAAACTCCTTTTCTAAAAGCTTTTTTGCTTGAAAATAAAAGAGGAAAGGAATTAGGATAAGTGGGATAGGCTTACTTTAGAGAGTTACACCATTATCCTTATGTATATCTCATGATAAAGAGATTATCCTCAAATTAAAAGGTCTAGATGAAGTTCAAAAGAACAAAGGAATTGTAAGGAGGTTAGATAAATCCATTGAAAGGGAAGCGAGATAAATACCCCAAAAATCTTTAAGGAGGTGAAGTGAAGGGGAGCTTCCTAGCTCCTCACATTGCAACTTATCTTTTTGGATGGTGTCATGGTAGCCCAAGCATGAGCACCACCTCCTTCACTTGTCAATCCGCGGAGAGTTGAGGTGGATATGAAGATCGTGAGCAATTGTGGCGAGCAAATGTGAGTGATAAGCACATACATGCATGCGCACACACATACACACAGGGCAAGATAACAAAGATAGGAACAATGGAAGGTTTGATTCTCAATAACTTAATTGCACTCTTCAAGAAGCTCTTACTCTAACTTGCTCACGCAAAAATGAGCTTTTTAGCTCTTTTTATAGTTTTTTGACTAGTTTTGGCCGATTTCATACTTAATGGCTGGGCTAGTTGAAAATTAAGTTGTTGATGCTATCTACGGGCTCAAATGAGCTCTAAAAATTATGAAATCCAAAACATAAGTTCTACCTAGGCTCCTCAATCTTGAGGACTCCTTGGGTTGCACAAAATGGAGATGCAAAAATGTGAAATGGTATTTACAATGGTCTTTAGTGATCAAAACCGCTATTTTTATAGGGGTTTCTTCTAAAAAATTCACATATACTACTTTGAGCTCACTATATGCTCCCTCTCCTTGTGTGTCCACTTCTTTGATATGTTCCCATGCCTCCTGCCCGACCTTGAGTGCCAACACCCCCCGCCCTCTCGAGTCTGTCATCCCTGACAAACCCTTTGTTAGAGTTGGTGTTCCATGTAGTACTTTGAGAGGTAGCGTTCGTCATGTATCAACAAGAGTGGTTTGTCTTCCAAATGTAGTAGAATGGGTTGTCCTGTTCTTCATTTTGTAACTGCTAGAATTTTCAAGTTTTACTCCCTTTGTATGTACTTCTTCCTTGGATTCCAGCATGGTGGTGTATTTGTGAGCTTTCAAAAATTGCTAGTCGCTCAAAAGAGGTTGCCAATGTTGATTTTGAGAAGCTATCAGCTATGAATTGCTTGATGTTGTAACCTTCATGCCATCTGCATCTTTCAAACATGGGTTTCATAGTTGTCATGCCAAGTACTCATAACCCATAATGAATGATGGGTAATTATGTTAGTGCATGGGTTGAAGAAAATATGTGCCTTGTGCACAACCTTGTAATGTGTCCCTATGCATGCTTACTTGGGAAATGCATTATTAGAAGTATGGTGCAAAATATTGGGTCTTGATTTAAGTGTTCAAGGGTATGCTAACAAAGAGGTTTCCTAATGTATCATTGTTATAGTATTGCCAAGCTAGGGGATCCTTACCATGGTGAAAGGCCAGTCGATGTTTATCTCTTTGTGTTGTACTCCCATCATGATGATTGACCATTGGGTTATCTTTCATTGTTAATGGATGTCCTTGTTGATGGTTCATTGATGAGATTCTTTGAGCGCATGATCTTGTCCCTTCTCTTTTTTTTTTTTGGAACAATGTTACAAAACAAGAAGAAAGAGGTTAGTATAAATGTAATGTGGCCCTATATTAATGCATATTGTGGAAATGCATGACCTGAATGGTGCAAAAGATGGGGCTATGAAAATGACACATCATTTTCACACGTTAAGGCTTCCGATGTTACTTGTAGACATTGATAAAATCTTTGTTTGGAGGTATCCATTGGAGCTCGAAATGATGCAATCAATTGATGGTTGAATGACAACTGATCATTCCTCCTTATAGGGATCCATGTTATAACAATGTTTGACTGCCTACAGATCACTTTTGGCCTCTTCATCTTTGGATGGTTTATAAAATTTTGTATCCCTCATGGTTGGCTCTTTGGTTCTGTGGGGGCTACTTGTGCTTTTGGCTTCTAAACCCATACCCTTGATGATTGTCTTGTTACTATTGCCGAAGAGGTGAATTGAACTTCTTTTGATCTTTGTGCTTGGTTTTGACCCTTTCCTCTCCTTTGCTTCTTTGTTGAGACTTTTCTTATGAGGGAGAGTACAGGGTTTTGTGTATGTAAGGGTTCCTTGGGGACCCATATGTGTAATCCCCTTGTTGAGTTGTAGCTAATTCCTTAGGCACCCAAATTTGTCAGATACCAGGTGGTTGATCTTGTCCTAGTTGCTTGGTTCTTCTTTTGGCATGGTTGGCTTGCCTTGATGGGAATTGTTGGGGCAAAGATGGTGGTTTCTTGCCTTTCATCACCCATATTTGTTTAGTCTTGCAATTTGGTTCAGGTTTTGTCCTTCTACATGAGGAGTGAGGTTGTGTAGTAGCTTTTTTCACCGAGGTGGCCTCCTTCTTGCCATTTCTAGGTTGCAGTTGTCCTCCTTTTCTCTACAAAGTTGATTGTTCCAATTGTGATGTTGATACTTTTGGAAGAGAAGGGGGTTCTGGTACTTGCAAGACCTGCCCATCAATAGGTGAGGAATGGTGCACATTGGACTCTGTAGTGCTTGCAAAGTGCAAGGTAATGAAATGAAAAGGGCCCTTGCCTTCCAATTCAACTATTCAGCATTGCTTGTTAACCAAGAACTAAAGTGATCTTTGCCGCAGGTTTAAGTCAATTTCATGATTGTACAACTAATCCTGCCCTAATATCATATGTTATGTGATGTCCTTATCATGGCAAACTAGCAACTTTATTGTCAAAGGGACATCCTTTAAGAGGATACAAATGTTTGCCTCGTCGATACAAGGGGTTTACATGCCTCCTAAGCCCACTAAACAAGCTTCTAGTGATGGCTTAACTTCCATGCTCAATCCTTTATAGTATGAGTACATAATTGCACTAGTGGCTGCTCAAGAATCGATCAAAACTATGATCATCTTATTTGCAGCCTCGTGCCCTAGCTCAACCGTGATGAATGGTCTCTATCTATGATGCTAGGATGTGTACTCTTTTTGGTGCACATAGCCATGTGATACCTTGGGGCATTGGGATTGACATGTATGCCTTGGAACCTTAACTTGTTTTGCCTAATGCGCTCTCTAGCCTCTTCCCGTGCTTCTTCTTTAACACAACTCTTATTCTTTTTGCTTCTTAGCAGTGTTGAGTTTGATTAGCATATCCTTTGTAAGAGTTTCTTGATATGGCTTGATTTGGCATCCACTAATATAGCTTGGCAAGCTGTCATCTTCTAGAGTGTCCGATTGAACCGCACCACTAGTGGAAATTCTATTTATGACCATGGGTCCGTATCCTCATTTTTCCAATTTATAGGCATGTTGCTTTAGTGTATAAGTCAACACTAGATATTTGTCTTTCAATCCTTTATCCTTGATTTGTGCATCAAAGTTTGTCTTTTGTCTTTTCTTTGTAGCATAGATGCCCACTCTTGCTCATAGCCTGATTTCACCTAACTTAGCATTCTAGATCTAATATCCTAGAGGACAACTCATGTCCATTCCACTCGTGCTCTTATGCTACTTTTAAAGTCCCAATCAGGAAGTCTAATGGTAACACAACATTCTGTGTGAAGACCATCTGAAATGGGGTGCCATTGATTATAATTTTGTAGGCAATCGGTAAGCCCAAACAACATGGTGAAGTTGTTTATCCCAATCAAAGCATTTATTATTTACTAGTTCTATCAATACATTACATAGGATCTTATTTGTGCTCTCAACTTGTCCATTAGCTTGTGGATGATAGGGGGCAAACTTCTTATGTATCACCAAGGATTCTTGGAGAAGGTTTTCAATGAATTCATTCAAGAAATGCATACCTTTATCACTTACTAACTCTATCGATCACTTGTATCTAGTAAACATGTTCTTGAATAAGAACTTAGCCATCACTTGAGCATCATTCTTTGTCGTGGCTTTTACTTCTACCCACTTTATAAGGTAATTGAAGTATTTTTGATGGCGATGCACGATAGTGTGCTCTCTTCTCGAGAGCTCTACAACGATATCCTTGGAGTAGATAACCGAGCTCCTGAGGCCGCACATGGTACTCCGCACAGAGGTTACAAAATACACGAAAAAACACAGTACACAGGGAGCACAAAGGGAGACTTCTTAGGTCTTACAAATGCAATCGAACTTACAGTCTGTGACTGGCCAGGCCACTATATGTTTTATTAAAGAACATATACAAAGAAGTGTCCGGTGGCCATTGCCTTTCACATGGACACTAACGATAACAATCTCCCACTAAAGGCCAATATGGCCAAAGTAACTATGGGAGAAAAATAAAGAATACCTGAGTGTAAGTATACAAACTATACCTCCCACCTGATGGGCATGTTACACAATATACACGTGACTATATAAGATCATGGATCAAGTAACCCCCATCAAGTGACAATAGTGTCGAAATCTATTTTGTGGTAGAGCTTTAGTCAAAGCATCTGTAGCATTATCTCGAGTATGAACCTTCTCAAGAATAATGCGCTCAGTGGCTAAGCAATCTCTAATGAAGTGATACCTCACCTCAATGTACATGGTCTTTGCATAATAGACCGAATTCTTAGCCAAAGCAATGGCACTCTAACTATTACTGAGTAAACAAGGTACATGTTGAGGTAAACCCATATCACAAGGAAGAAGAGAAAGCCACAATGCTTCCTTACATGCCTCACTTGTTGCAACATACTCTACTTCTCTGGTGGAAACAGTTGTACATTCTTGAAGACGAGATCTCCAAGAGATAGCACCTCCAACAAAATGAAAAATGTACCCCGATGTAGATTTACGATTGTCTACACAACTAGCATAGTCAGAATCTGTGTAACCAGTAATGGATGCTTTTCCTCTACCTAAGCATATACACTTGTCCTTAGTGCCGCTCATATATCTTAAAATCATCTTGACTGCTTCCTAATGTTTCTTGCCAGGATTAGTTCCACTGCAAATGCAATGTCTGGTCTCGTAGCTATCATAGCATACATGAGACTATCAATAGTAGACTGATAGGGAACTTTGGTCATGAATTCCTTTTCCTCATCTGATTTGGGGCAATCATCCTTGCTCAATTTCACATATGTGGGTAAAGGTGTACTCACGCCTTTCCACCTTGCATATTGAACCTGTGAAGTACTTTGGATATGTACTCACTTTGAGACAAGTATATGCATCTTTTACTCCTATCACGAGTAATGCGCATGCCAAGAATATGTTTGGCATACCCCAATTCCTTCATATCAAATGTTTGACTCAATTTCTTTTTGAGAATTGACAAATCATAAGAGGACTTCCTAGCAATCAACATATCATCGACATAAAGTATCAAGTGTATCAAGATGCCATCTGAGCATCCCTTTGTGTAGAGATAATGATCCTCATTGCTTTGAGAATAGCCTTGAGACTTCATAAAAGCATCAAACTTTTGGTACCATTTTCTAGGGGACTGTTTAAGTCCATACAAGCTCTTCTTGAGCTTACAAACTAGACTTTCCTTGCTAGGAACTACATAACCCTCTGGTTGTTCCATATAGATCTCATCTGTAAGATCTCCATGCAAGAAAGCGGTTTTCACATCCATTTGGACTAGCTCTAAGTCCTCCATTGCAGGCTAGTCATCTTGACCACTGGAGAGAATATTTCCTAAAAAACAACACCATGTTGTTGCTTAAAACCCTTTGCAACAAGTCGTGCTTTATACTTTGGAGAAGCACTATCTGATGTGAATTTCAGCTTATATACCCATTTACATGGTAAAGCTTTTTTGCCCTTTGGCAAAGGTACTAAATCCCAAGTACCATTCTTGTGAATAGAATCCAACTCACTCTTCATGGCACGCTCCCACTTGACATGATCCTCTGTCTGCATAGCCTCTTTGTAGCAAGAAGGCTCACCGGCATATGTCAGCATAACAAAATCTAAACCTGGACATATATATTAGGTGGATGTGAGACACGTGCAGAGCGTCTCAATGGTTGTTGAACAGGAACATGTGCAAACTGATATGATTGGACATTCTCTTGAACATCCCTATGTGCAACATTTTTATGCATGCTAACTGGAGGACTAGTATCCTCAAATACCACTCGTCTCACTTCAACCTCCTTAATGGGTTGTTTATGCATCTTTGACTCATTGAAAATGACATCACTACTTCTGATCATTGACCGTGTTTTAAGATGCCATAAGCGATATCCAAATTGTCCTTCTCGACCATATCTTAGAAAAATGCATTTCTTTGACTTATGATCCAACTTTTTTCTAAGATTCTTGGGTATATGAACATACGCTTCACACCCAAAAACTCGAAGATAATCATAATATGGTGGCTTCCCCATCCATAACTCTTGTGCCACTTTTAGACCTTTGGAAGTACTAGGTGAAAGGTTAATCACATGAACTGTAGTCAATATTGCTTCTGCTCAAAAGCCTTGTGAGAGTTTTGCATGATGCAACATAGAAATTAGTCTATCTTGAATAGTTCTATTCATCCTTTCAACTACACCATTCTGTACTGGGGTATAAGGAGCTGTAAAATCTCTACGAATCCCTCTAGACTGACAGAAAAGTCTGAATTCATGTGAGGTATACTCACCCCCATATGTGAACGTAAAGCCTTAAGATTAGTACCTTTTTCAGCCTCAACTAAAGCAAGCCATTTTCTAAAAGTAGGGAATACCTCATCCTTCGATTTGATAGGATATACCCAAACTTTTTTAGTAGCATCATCTATGAAAGTGACAAAGTAAAGTGAACCACCTAAGGACCTAGGGGGCATAGGACCACACACATCTATATGAACAAGATCTAAAGGCTGAATTAAAGAGTCAATGTGCGTTCTATGCACATTTTTTGTTTTCTTTCCATATTGATAATGCTCACAAAATGAAAAATCAAAGAAAGATAACACAGGTAAGTAGCCAGAACGAGAAAGATTTTCCATTCCACTACGAGATATATAGCCCAAACGACCATGCCAAATACAAGCCATAGGTTGTTCAGTAACAGCTAACAAGTGTTCTTTCCGTGATACAAATAAAGGATAAAGTGAGCCAACTTTGCTTCCTTTTGCAATAACCATATAGCCCTTTGATATACGAAAGGACTGAGCATAGAAGACCACCTTGCAACCAAGGTCATCAAGTTGACCAACTAACATCAAATTGCCTGATAACTGAGGTACATGGCGTACATTATGCATAGTAAATTTTGAACCATTGATGAACTGCACAACCACATTTCCAATCCCCACAATGTCACATCGGTAAGAGTCACCAAGTCTCATAGTACCAAGAGACTTCATTGCATAATTATAGAACCATTCTTTGTGTGGTATCACATGGAAAGAAGCACCAAAATCTAGCAGCCATGTGTGGGAAAGAGAATCAGCCATAAGAGCCGCAGTTGGCACAATACTATCAAGTGTCAACACATCTGCATCATCAAAAATAGCATTAATTTCTTCAATCTTCATAGTCGAAGTAGATGGTGCAGGTAACTATTTAACATGCCTAACAACATTTTGTCCTTTACATTTAGCATTCTTTAATGCATAACAACCTTTCTTTATATGTCTTTTCTTATGACAATAATGGCATTCGATAACCCTCTTCCTTGATTTACTTCTACTCTTATTCTGTTGACCATTCTTTTCCTTGTTCTTGCTCCTACCACATTGCTGATTCTTTCCTTGGTAAGAATCACGAACATTATATGCATCTCCACTCTGAGTTCCAACCATAGATTTTCTACGAATCTCCTCGCTCAAGAGTGCTCCACATATGTCATCATAGACAAGCTTACCATCAGGTGCACTATTGTTAATAGCTATGCAAAATGTATCCCATGATGATGGTAGGGTGCACAACATCAATAATACTTTCATTTCATTATCCATATCCATTTTTTGAGCCTGTAATTGGTAGAATATAGCATCAAACTCATTTAGATGAGCAGCAACACTATCTGTGTCCATGCAAAGGTCATATAATTTTCTCATCAGATACACTTTATTTGATGCCGTCTCTTTTGCATATGTATTGGATAACCTCTTCCAAATCTCTAAACTAGGAGACCCCAACATCTAGGTGTCTCCTAGTTAAGTAAACCTCACCACGATCCTCTTTATCAAACCTAAAAGGCTTTATGCAAAAATGTAATTGATATATCAATGACCACATGGACATACATAAGCGATATCCACAAAAGCGTACATGGTGTGTATGTGCTCAATATATGCAATAAAATGACACAGAGGCTGAATGCACAGCCCAGAAACTAGCCAACAACACCTGCAAGTGTCTGTCAACTCTGATGTTTTAGGCTGAAAAAACATGCATAAATTTGCAGCGGCTGCTCCCACCAAAACTGAAAACCTTTCAAGAAACCTGTAGTTTTACGAGTGTGGCTGAAAAACATAGCCCCAAAGGTTGATATTTATTGTCAGATAAGTACAAAGAACACTCTTCTTGATGTTGTTGGACCTTTGTGAAGAGAACTATGTGCAAAAGTACTCCAAAATGGCTCCAAAAGACACCCCAAAAATGCTTCAAAAATAGGCTTTGAAAGCAAGGAATGAAACTTTGAGGGACCAAAACATGTTCAAGGTAATGTTAACCTTAGAGATAGCATGATATGTATGCGGGTCCATTGGCTCATATGAGACATAGATCACATCGATGACTTCAATGTTGGCACTATGGTCGTGAGGGCCATATTCGACGACGTTGCTTCAGGCGGATTTGCGATGACGACGTCAGAGATATGCACGTGATGCAGGTCAGGTAGTGATTTCAGGAGAGTCTATGGTAGTTGATTATGCCAGTGATGGTGATATCACTTTCTCCTATGGTTCATTTCATGATTCCTCTTATTCATTGGATAGCACACATATGGTTTGGTTGCTTGATGCATTAGCCACTTTTCATATTACTCCACATTGTGAGTGGTTTTGTCGATTCTTAGGTGAGAAACATGGATGTGTGCACTTGTCTGATGGTATGACATATGACATTGAGGGTGTAGGAGACGTATGCCTTATGCTACCTAGTGGAATTAGACATGTACATTATGTGCCTTCATTCCCTACGAGCTTGATTTCAGTTAGCCAGTTACAAGAGAGTAGATGTTATGAATTCCTTGGTGAGCATCAATTTCAGTTGCAGTTGGGACAGCTTATGCTTGTCAGAGGTGCCAAGATTGGGCATATGTATCCATTGTAGGTACTCCATGTGAGAGACAGTCTCATCTCAGTGGGAGTTCAGCCTTATGTGCGATGTGAGACTCGTCATGTCTCATTTTCTCTACCTACAGATAGGTTTATTGACATTCATGATGCACATATATGGCAGGATTCAGATGCTCAGATGGATGCATATGTAGAGCATGTTCTGGATGCTCATGTTACTTATCTAGAGCATGACTTTGTTGATCATGTGGATGCTCTTACAGAGCACACTTTGGATGATCAGTTGGATGCTTTAGAGCATGATGTGGATGCTCGTGTAGAGCATTGTGATGATACTCAGTTAGAGTTAGATCATCAGTTTGACCTTGGTATTGATGTTGTGCAGTTAGCTCATGTGGAGCATGATGATACACTTGGTGTGGTAGAGCAGGATAGCTCTTATGATACACAGTGTATGCTAGAGCATACTAGCTCTCAGGGTGCATAGCTAGACACATCCTTGGTTGATAGGATGACTGCTTTAGATGTTGATGAGTCAGCGATCATGCAGTCATTCTTGGATTCACTCATGCCAGATGTTGACACAGATATGTCAGGACATGTTGGTCTTGATGATGGTGCTTTAGATGCCTTGGATACAGGTATGGCTGACATGCTTAGGTTAGCCAGGATAGCACATATTTTGTCAGCATTTGGGAGTCTGATGTATGAGTTGTTATGCTCGAGACCAGATCTTGTAGTTGCTATTGGAGCATTTGCACTTGGAGTTGTCAGTCGTTCGATGATTGATATAGGCATAAAGCGAGTGGGAGCTTTGTAGGAACTTCATCAGTTCTTGCATCAATCATATGTGAGCTTGACTCTTGTTGATATGAGTCTAGAGCAGTTTGAGGTGCATGGATACACCTTGTTCGAGGCAGTTGGTGTAGGTTGATCTGTATGGGTTGAGATTTGTACTCTTGCTGTACATTATTGTATAGTCCTACATCATTCTTTGTATGTGTTACCACCTATGGCCACATTGACCCTTAAGTGGGAGATTGTTGGGGATGTAAGGGTCTTGTGACCTTACCCCCATATTCATGTATATACATCATATATAGTGTTGATATATTTAGGTAGTGATGTGTGTGAACACACTAGGACCGCTGGGTTCCCTCTTTAGGAGGTTTTTTTCCCTCGGCTTCTATATATGCCTATTGCCCTAATGGGCTACTTATCTTTGTACATTCTCTAGTAATACATTCAGTATTGTGTGTTGTGCTCCAAGCTTCCTCTTCTTCCTTGTGTTGTTCACGTGCTTCCGCAGACGTCTAACTCCAACAACTGGTATCAGGGCAGGTCGTCGCTTCATCTAGGGCGCCATCGACACTCCTCCATTTTGCAGTCTCAGATTCGCACGAAATTCGGTCTGAGCTCGTTTCGGCCTCCGAACGCACTATCGTAGTGCTTGTGCAGGCTATTTCATCTTTTTGTGCCAAAGGTATATACTAGTTTCTATTCGCCAGTGTAAGCGTCTCGAAGTTTGCTACAGGTCTAGCAAAATTTGTCTGGGCAGTTCTGTTCAACTTTTTGAGATACAGTCAATTTTCTGCATCAAGGTATTTCAGTCACCGGCCATGGCTGAAAGCATTGATGTATTCCGTATGTTGGCTGTTGAGGATAAGTTGGATGGTACCAACTACCCATTATGGGCTTATATGATGCGACATGTATTGGTTGCAAAAGGATTGTGGAACATTGTGCAGGGTGTTGAAAGACATCATGTTACACCTGTAACAACATGTACTGCAAATACAGGTGCTGGAGCTGATGAAGATGGTGTCGAAGATGATATTGTGCAGATTCCTGTTCATGTTGTTGTTTCTGCTACACCTACTGCAGAGCAGATTCGTTGGGATGGCAGAGATGCCCAGACACATGCAGAGGCTCGAGTGAAGAGAAGAAACTGCGCTGCGAGGTTATATGTTTGGTTGCCCCACTGTCAAAATACTGGCAAACATCTAAGTCTACTGCAGACATGCACTGCTCATGAGAAGATGGGTCAAAACTGTAGGCAGTAGTAAATGCCCATTCTTCTTCCTGCACAAGATTAGCAGACTCTGTTTTTGGTGTAGAGGCCTCTGTGACAACCATTCCAGCCTCTTTCTTCTTTGCCTCTTTAGGAGCTAGTTTTGGACAGTTCTTTATGATATGATCATTCCCTTTACAATACTTACAAAACAATTTCTGGTTTTCTGATTTCTTCTCATCTTTATCTTCCTTCTTTGAATATGCAGAATTAGTAGATTTCTGCTTACTAGTTGAAGAGCTCCATTTTCCTTTGCCCTTCTGACTAGCCAGGAAAGCTTGATCTACAACTCACATGTTCTGCCTGGACTGATCTTCCTGCAAGAGAAAAGAGACTAACTCCTCAAATGATAAGGCATTCGGATTGCCTTTCATCATCAACCGAAGAGTAGAAACAAAACTCTGATATGAATCAGGAAGACCATTCAGAACGGTGTGCACAAGTGAGCTATCTGGTACAACCTCATCAACAGAAATCAATTGTTCCTTCAAATATTTGATCTTCGTTAGGAAACTGTCCATAGAATCACCTTCATTCATGTGCTCACTCTCCAACTGTTTTCGGAGGTAAGCAACACGAGCCTCATTCCTAGCTTGGTACAATGTGGTAAGTGTGTCCCAAGCATCCTTAGCTGTTCTACAAGAGCAAATGTGTGGAATAATGGCACGTTTGACAGACAAAGCTATCAATCCATGTGCCTGGGCATCTCTGCCATCCCAGCGAATTTGCTCTGCAGTAGGTGCAACAGAAACTGCAACACGAACAAGAATATGCAGAATATCATCATCTTCGACACCTTCTACATTAGCTTCAATACCTGCAGTTGTAATAGTTACAGGTGTGATATGATGTTTTTCGACACCCTGCACAATGTTCCACAGTCCTTTTGCAACCAACACATGTCGCATCATATAAGCCCATAATGGGTAGTTGGTACCATCCAACTTATCCTCAACAGCCAACATACGGAATACATCACTGCTTTCAGCCATGGCCGGTGACTAAAATACCTTGATGCAGAAAATTGACTGTATGTCAAAAAGTTGAACAGAATTACCCAGACGAATCCCACTAGACTTGTAGCAGACTTTGAGATGCTTATATTGGCGAATAGAAACTGGTATATACCTTTGGCACAAAAAGACAAAATAGCCTACACAAGTGTTGCGATAGTGCGTTCGAAGGCTAAAACGAGCGATTCTAAGTATGCTCACCAAAATTCATGCGATTCTGAGACTGCAAACGAAGGAGTGTCGACAACGCCCTAGATGAAGCGACGACCTGCTCTGATACCAATTGTTGGAGATAGACGTATGCGGAAGCATGCGAACAACACAAGGAAGGAGAAAGAAGCTTGGAGCACAACACACAATACTGATTGTATTACTAGAGAATGTACAAAGATAAGTAGCCCATTAGGGCAATAGGCATATATACAAGCCAGGGGAAAAATACCTCCTAAAGAGAGAAAAAAGTGCCCTGGCGGTCCTAGAGTGTTCACACACATCACTACCTAAATATATCAACAAGACAAAAACAACCTCTCAGGATATTTATATACTTGTTTAAGGTAGCTGTGATTGTGTGAAAATGTCGTGATTGTCTAAGAGAATCATGATGTTATGAGAAAATCATGATGTTGTGACAACTGGAATTGTGATTTTATGAGAGTCAGACAATTGTGATGATGTGAGATAATCGTGATGTTGAGACAACCAAAGAATCACGATTTTATGAGAGTCATACAATTGCGATGCTGTGAGATAATCACAATGTTGAGACAACTAGAGAATCATGATTTTATGAAAGTCAGACAATCGTGATGTTATGAAATAATGGTGATGTTGTGACAACTAAAGAATCACGATTTTGTGAAAGTAAGACAATCATGATGTTGTGACAACTAGAGAATCACGATTTTGTGAAAGTCACACAATCACGATGCTGTGAGATGATCGTGATGTTATGACAACTAGAGAGTCACAATTTTATGAATGATTTTAGGCACGAACTTCCAATACTAAGGCGATCACGATGCTCTAAAAAAATTTGAATTTTCCACAAAGTCGTGTTTTTTTCCACAAAATGAAGATTTTCTGAGAGTTTTGTCAAGAAATTTGAAATAGAACGTCGAGGGCTTGTGTATTGTGGTAAGGATGGTGGCAAGCTCTATATGTGCAGACAATTGCAAAAATCACAAAGACTTGCACACACAAACACTTTGTCTATCTCTCTCTCTCTCTCACAGCCATGAATGAGAAATGAGGTGAAAAGGGAATATACAATCAAAAACAAAAAATTTCTGTGAAGATCAAGATGGGAGAAGATGATGATGATGAAGAAGGTGGAGAAAAGAAAATCAGAAAATTAATAAAAAATGACTATTTTTACCTTCCAACATCACAAATCTATGATCTTACCATCACAATGCTCGTCCTCGAGCAACTCCCCGACAATGGTGCCAAAATGTGGTGTAACCCAAGCATGAGCACCAACTCCTTTACTTGTCAATCCATGGAGAGGTGAGGCAGATATGAAGATCGTGAGCAATTGTGAGTGACAAGCACATACATGCATGCACACACACATGCACACACACATGCACACAAGGCAAGATAACAAAGATAGGAACAATGGAAGCTTTGATTTTTAATAACTCAATTACACTCTTCAAGAATCTCTTTCTCTAACTTCCTCACGCAAAAATGAGCTCTCTATATCTTTTTATAGTTTTTTGACTAGTTTTGGCCGATTTCAAACCTAATGACCAACGTAGTTAAAAATTAAGTTCTTGATGCTATTCGAGGGCTCAAATGAGCTCTAAAAATTATAAAATTCAAGTCATGAGTTCTACTTAGGCTCCTCAAGCTTGAGGAGCCATCGGCTTGCACAAAATGGATCTGCAAAAATATGAAATGATATTTACAATGATTTCTCATGATCAAAATCACTATTTTTATAGGGGGTTTCTTTTGAAAAATTGACATATACTGCTTTGAGCTCCCTACATGCTCCCTTTCATTGTGCGTCCACTTCTTCGATGTGTTCTCTTGCCTCATGTCCCAACCTTGAGTGCCAACAACCACCTATTTGTGCAAACCTATAGAAAACGTGCAAAAAATAGAGAATAAAGAGTATGAGTTAATTGTATGGAGGTTTCATAAATGGCCGGTCTCAATAGAGTTCATGACTGACCAAGGCACTATATGTTTTATCAGAACAAACATATACAAGAGTGTTCAATGGCCATTTGGCGTTTCACATAGACACTAACGATAACAATCCGTAACATTGTCCCAATAAAGGTCAATATGGATGATATAGCCAAGGCATAAAAATAAAAAATGACAAAAATACATGCACAAGATCATTTCAACCTTTTCCCAATGGTTCTTGCTAGGATTTGACATATATTTGCTCACAACGCCCACTACAAATCCAATCTCTAGTCTCATAGTCACCATAACAAACATGAGATGAACACAACATATTGATAAGGCTTTTTTTAAAGGATTCCTTCTCCTTGTGAGATTTGGGACAATCATCCTGGCTCAGCTTCACATATGTAGGAAATGATGCACTCAATGCCTTTCCACCATGCATATTGAATCTATAAAGCACTTTGTACTCACTCTAAGACAAGTATATGCATCTCTCACTCCTATCATGATTAATGTGCATACCATGAATATGTTTAGCATCTCCTAGTTCTCTCATGTCAAAGTTTTGACTCCACTTTGTCTTGAAGAGATAAAATTTTTTTTTGAGAAACTTCTCGACAATCAACATATCATCAACATAAAGTACCAAGCATATGAAGCTTCCATTTAAACATCTCTTAAAGTCGAGATCTAGGTTGCATTATTCGTTATTCGACAATTTGTTTATTCGTGAATAATTACGGAATTTTACGGCAACCCCCCATTATTAAATGAATTATTCGGTGCCACATCAGCTTATTCAGAGATGAGTGAATACTTATTGCATGGTAATTCGACAATTTTCGATAAACCGCGCTTTCGGTCGAAAAAGTTTTCGATAAAAAATTCTTTGATGGAATTAAATTTCGAATGAAACAAATTTGATAAAAATTTTTCCTATAGAACAACACAAGTAGACTCATTTTTCATAAGAGTTACTTTGTTTTTTACGAACTTATAGTGTCGTAGATAGAACAAAGTATAAACGCTTGCTATACATATTAACTTTCGTACTTAAAGCATAAAGAAAAATATATTTGTTTGCAAATTAAAAACTATTGTGATTGTTTTACTCAACATTGATTCTTACTTCACAATAGTACATGTATGTGTGTGTATGATTGTAAGTAATATGTATTTTGATTGTTTGAATCCATATTGATTCTTACTTCATAATAGTATATGTATTTGTATTTGAGTGTATAATTGTGAATGAAATCTATTGTGATTGTTTGATTCAACACTGATTCTTACTTCACAATAGTATATGTGTGTGTGTATGATTGTGAATAAAAATGTATTGTGATTGTTTGAATCAATATTGATTCTTACTTCACAATACTATGTGTATGTATATGTGTATGTGCGTGTATGTTATATGCATGTGAGTATATGTGTATGTGTGGCCATGTGTGTATGTATATGTTGTTACACTTATGTGTTCCTTGAGTAGCTTTGATGTGAACCTTTTCCCTATACATGGGCACTTTTTACTCTAGTGCTGGCTAGAGGTTTTTTCCCCATGTTACCACATACTTGATACTCTCATATGTGGTGGTACTCTGTACTTAGGGATATTATTCAGCTCTTACTTCAGTTGAGTTCATCGATCAATAGAGAGAGCTATTCCAGCCATCGTCTTCTCCGTGTGTCTTGCTGCATTTGTCCTCTTTGTGTGTGCTTCTTGTGTGTCTCTCGCACTTCTACACACACCCAACAGTGGTATCAGAGCAGGTTCAGCTTCTTCTTAAGTTTCGGTTTTTCACGTTGCGGCGCGCGCGCACTTTTAACAGTGCAAATCGACTTTGAAGCATAGAAGAGTGAATTTTAGCAGCCAAGAAACATTTCCACCAGGTGCGCTAGAGTTCTACCCCCATTTCGAAGCCATTCGTGCAGTTAGAATCGCCATCAGAGTGATGGTTTGTGAGCTGAAATTTCAGCACTTATTTCAGCTTTCGTCGAAGTGAAGATTTTGTCACATTCTTGTTCCTTAGTGAAATGGCGGGCAGCAATGACTTGTTTGGCATGCTTCAAGCTGAAGATAAGCTTGATGGGACCAACTATCCGATGTGGTCTTACATGATGAAGCATGTTCTTGTTACAAAACAACTTTGGAACATAGTGGCAGATGTAGATCGAAGACCAGCAGGTGCTTCTACTTCACAGTCTACTTTCACAGATGGAGCTTCTTCTTCGAGTACAGTGGTTTCCCCTTCTCCGCCTACACAGGAGCAGCTTAGATGGGATGGAAAAGATGCTCAAGCTCATGCTTTGATTGCGCTTTCAGTGAAGCATCATATAGTTCCACACATTCGTCATGTTCTAAATCGAGACAGGCATGGGAAACTCTTGCTTCTTTGTATGCCGTGTGTAATGAAGCACGTGTTGCATACTTGAGGAAGCAACTTGAGGATGTATGTATGGCTGAAAATGAGTCAGTGGATGTGTATATGACACGCATCAAGGACTTGAAAGAGCAATTGGCAAACATAGATGAGATGATTCCGGATGCATCACTCATTTCTACATTGTTGAAAGGATTACCGGAATCTTTTCAAAGCTTTGCTACTACACTTCGTTTGGTTGCAAAAGGAAATCCTAATATGTATGCATTTGATGAGGTTGTGTCTCTTCTTTTGCAAGAAGAGCAATCTAGAGTGAATAGGAGTGGTTTGATTGAGGGAACGCAAGCACTTGCTATCTCACAAAAGGGGAAAAGCAAGTATGGTTCAACTTTGTGTTCATCAAAACCAAAGCCTCAAGCTTCCTCTTCCACTCATTCCTCTAATGATGGTGATTTGCAAAAGAAGAAGAGATGCAAATATTGCCGAAAGGCTGGTCATACTATTGATGAGTGTAGAAAGCTTGCTAAACGCAATGAAAAGAAGAAGGAATCCGGCATGTCTATTGCTGAAAATTCAGCAAATGCAAAGAATGATGAAGCTAACATGGCTCAAGATTTTTGGGCATGTGTTGTTACATGTCCTTATGATGCTTCTTTACATTCTAAATGTATGTTTGTGAGTGAGGCTGATTCGATTGGTTCTTTGATAGTGGTGCTTCAAAGCACATAACATCATGCAAAAGATTTTTTGCCTCTTTGAAAGATGCACCTAAAGGAGGACATGTGGTGTGTGAAAACAATGCCTCTTATCCTATCATTGGAGTAGGAGAAATTGAGCTTACGGCTGCAAATGGAGGTGTGATTCTCTTGAAAAATGCATTGTATGTGCCCGGTATCAAGAAGAACTTAATTTCAATTCCGTTGATTGCCAAAGCTGCACTTCATGTACACTTTGTTGATGATAAGTGTATGGTTCATGATTTCAGCAATGGCGATGTTATTGTGATGTCCGGTACATTATGTAATGGTTTGTATCACATGGATACATACAAGAGGGCTGCCTCGAATGCCTTAGTTGCTCATACTTCTTCCATGGCTGAAATGGAGCTTTGGCATGCTCATTTTGGTCATTTAAACTTCAATAGTTTGCTCTACCTGCAAAAGAAGGACATGGTTATTGGTTTGCCTACATTTGAGTCCATTGAAAAGCATGCATGTGAAGGTTGCATTCTTGGAAAAATGCATCGTGCTTCTTTTCCAAAAGATAGTCATACACACACTACAAGAAAATTACAACTTGTTCATAGTGATGTATGTGGTCCGGTCAAGACTCCATCTTTTGGGAAGCATGCATATTTTGTTACCTTCATTGATGATGCTACTCGCCATACATGGGTGTATCCTATGAAAGCAAAGAATGAGGTATTTTCTTGCTTCAAAGCATTTTTAGCTATGGCTGAAAATTTTTCTTCACAAAAGCTTTTGACTCTACGCACTGATCGTGGTGGTGAATACATGTCACATGAGTTTAATGCTTTTCTTCGTGAAAGAGGTATTTCGCACCAATGTACGGTGCCATATACACCTCAACAAAATGGTGCTGCCGAGCATAAAAATAGAACTCTACTTGAAATGGCACGATGTATGGTTAAAGGAAAGCATCTTCCTGATAAGTTTTGGATGGAAGCAGTCATGTGTGCAAATTATGTGTTGAATCGCTACCCTACAAAAGCATTGAGAGTCATCACTCCTTATGAGGCTTGGAATGGTCATACGCATATGGTTAGTCATATGTGTGTGTTTGGTTGTTTGCCACATGCTCTTGTGCCATCACAACAACGTCACAAACTTGATGACAAGGCAAAGAAATGTATATTTGTTGGTTATAGTGCGATATCGGTTGTACCATCCATTGACGACACAATTATTGTGAGTCGAGATGTGGTATTTGCTGAAAATTCAGTTTTCCCTCTACTTGAATGCAAAAAACTGCCAACAGTTAGCTCATAAGATGTGTTCAATACACTCATGCCTTTGTTCCAAAATGGTGCGCTTGACTATGGCCATGTATACCAGCCAACTAAGGTTCAAAGGGCTGAAAAATTCCAGCGAAATAGAGCTGAAAATGTAGAGAATTTCCAGCCAAACATGGCTGAAAAATTTCAGTCAAAAAATGTCCAAACTATTGGAAATTTCCAACCACATATGGCTGAACATTTGCGTCAAAATATGGCTGAAACTGAGTATGAAATTCAGCCCACGCATGATGTACATATTGAAGATGTTTTACATAATGAACGCATGTCTATCAAGAGTGCACAATCTATGCCAAAGTGGCTGAAACAAACTTTGCAGGACAGCAAATTGAGTGCACCTTTACTTGGTAGAACAAGATCAAGCTCTCACCATGCATCAAGTAATTTTGTGGATTATTCTCTTATTGCTACAGCATGTAATGAAGAGCCACTTTCTTTTGAAGATGCATGTGACGATCCACAATGGATGAGTGCTATGCAATCAGAAATGGATTCCATACATAGGAATGGTACTTGGGAGTTTTGTGAATTGCCAAAAGGAAAGAATGCCATTGGTACAAAGTGGGTTTACAAGATTAAGAGAAAATCTGATGGTAGCATTGATCACTACAAAGTTAGATTGGTTGCCAAAAGATATGTGCAACAATATAGCATTGACTATGAGGAAACTTTTGCACCTACTTCACGCATGACTACCATTCGTACCGTGGTTGCATTGGCTGCCCATCGAGGTTGGAAAGTGCATCAGTTGGACATAAAAACAGCCTTCTTGAATGGTGATTTGCAAGAAGAGGTCTATGTGAAGCAACCTCCTAGATTTGCTATGAAAGGGCAAGAGCATATGGTTTGTCACTTGCATAAAGCTTTGTATGGTCTCAAGCAAGCTCCACGTGCATGGTATGAAAAAATCCATAAGCACTTGAGTGCTCTTGGCTTCACATGTAGTCCGATTGAAAGCACACTCTATGTACGCAAAAATGGGGCTGATCTTATAGTGCTTGTTCTTTATGTTGATAACATACTCTTGACTGGGTCATGTGATGCAAAACTTGACATTCTTATGGCTGATTTGCAGCATACTTTTGATGTCACTTACGTTGGTCTTTTGAGCTACTATCTTGGCATCCAGTTTGTATCCGTTGAGGAGGGAATTGTTATGCATCAAGCAAAGTATGTTGAAAAACTACTTCAACGTTTTGATTTTGAGGATTGTAAGCCAGTTTCCACACCAGTTGAGACAGGATTCAGGTTCTCTATTGAGGATTCCAGTGATGCATTTGACACTTTTCTTTATCAACAAGTTGTGGGATGTCTTATATATGCATGCAACACAAGGCCGGATATACAGTATGCAGTTTCCCAGTTGAGTTGATTCATGCATAGCCCTGGCACTAAGCATTGGCAAGCGGTGAAACGTGTGTTTAAATATCTCCGAGGCACTTTGAGCTTAGGTCTCTTTTATGGCAGAGATGTTCACCCATGCTTGCATGCTTTTATAGATAGTGATTGGGCTGGTTGTTATGATACTCGCGTGTCCACTAGTGGTAATTGCTTTTTCCTTGGAGACTCATGCATATCTTGGTTGAGTAAGAAGCAACCAACAGTGGCGACATCGAGTTGTGAAGCTGAGTACAGGGCAGTTTTCACAGCTACAGTGGACTGTATATGGTTGAGACGCCTATTGATGGATCTTTGCATGGAGATTGATGCTGCTATGCATATTCTCACAGATAGTCAGAGTGCTTTGGCTATTGCACGAAACCCAGTGTTTCATGCACGGACCAAACATATTGAGGAGCATTATTACTATGTGAGAGAGCGCCTTTATGCAGGAGATATTGATTTGGTATATGTGCCTACACAAGATAATGTGATAGCCATATTCACCAAAGCTCTTCCACGGGAAAAGTTTGAAGCTTTCGCAAAGCTTTAGGCTTATTACCTTGTGGGGGCTGATATGTCACTCACTGTATGTGTTCACATCATTCGTTCCAAGGGGGTTTGTTACACTTATGTGTTCCTCGAGTAGCTTTGATGTGAACCTTTTCCCTTTACATGGGCACTTTTTATTCTAGTGCTGGCTAGAGGTTTTTTCCCCATGTTACCACATACTTGATACTCTCATATGTGGTGGTACTTTGACTTAGGGATATTATTCAGCTCTTACTTCAGTTTAGTTCATCGATCAATAGAGAGAGCTATTCCAGCCATCATCTTCTCCGTGTGTCTTGCTGCATTTGTCCTCTTTGTGTGTGCTTCTTGTGTGTCTCTCACACTTCTACACACACCCAACATATGTGCAAGTTTCTATATATATATATATATATATATATATATATATATATATATATATATATATATATATATATATATATATATATATATATATGTATATGTGTATGTGTGCATGAAAGTATGTGTATGCATGTGTGTATGTATGTGCACATGAAAGTATGTGTATGCAAGTGTGTATGTGTATGTGCATGTGTGTATATGATTGCAAGTGAAAATCAAATATGATTGTGTATGTGTATGTGTGTGTATGATTGTGAATTAAAAACTATTGTAATTGTTGAAAAAGGTTTTGTGTTGTTTTTATAATTCAAGGGTTGAGAAGGTATCAACAAGTGAAGATCAATGGCATCTTGGACAATGTATTACAACTAATAGAAGGTTCGTGTTGTATTAATACAAGTCAACTTCACATATCCATAGATCTTATTTAGAAAGTTGTATTGTATTGATACAACACGAACTTTCTGTTAGCTAAGATATTGACATCAAGACAATCACATCAAGAGGGACTTGTTGGGAAGAAAGAAATAGACTTATTGAGATAATAGCATCAAGAGGGACTTGTTATGGCCAAGTTTTGATAGAAATCGACTTATGCACTCAAACTTTCGATACTTACGACAAAAGAGATATAAACAGGTAATAAAATATTATACTTTTTATGATATAATTTAATACTTTTTCAAGCACATAATAATGATTTTTTATATTTTATATTTGCATAGGTTATTTTGAAGGTTGATTGATTTTGAGCTGAGTATAAAGGTAGAAATTTCCCATTAAAAAGGGATCTTTATCAATTGTTAACTTGAATCATTTGAATCATTAACTTTGCTTTTTTTTTAGGCTCAAGTCGATTTATTGTGTGTATGTGCTTGTATTTATGTATATATACATATGCATGTGTGTACATATGTATACATATGCATGTGTGTGTATGAATGCAAGTAAGTATGTATGCACATGTGTGTGTATGCATATGTATGCATGTGCATGTGTATGCATATGTAGGTATGTGCGTATGTGTATATGCATATGTATGTATGTATGTATGTGCATGTGTGTATATGCATATGTATGTATGTATGTGCATGTGTGTATACATGTCTATGTATGTATGCATATGCATGTATGTATGCATATGCATGTATGTATGCATATGCATGTATGTATGCATGTGAGTGTATGTGTGTGTGTCTATATGTGTGCGTATATGTGCAAGTATCTATATATGTGTGTGTATGATTTTATGTGTACATGTGTACATGTGTACATGTTTGTGTGTGTATATGTGTGCATGTGTGTATGCATATGTGTGTATGACATGCACATACATATACACATATGCATATACGTACTTTCAAATCTGTAAAACAAAAAACACTAATTTTATCTTTGAAGAAAAGTCACAAGCTCTCTAAAGTCTAGACTCTCAAACATGTGCAAAATGAGTTCTCGATAACAAAGTTTTGATCGAAAGAAATTTTGAACGAAAATGTTTCAATCAAAATTTTTTTCTTCGAAAAAACTTTTGATCGAAAGCTTTTCGATCGAAAGTCTATCCCTGTCCATTTTTTTCAGTGTTTATTCGGACAACCCCGAATAAAATGAACATATTCAGTATTTTTTAATTATTTGATCGAATAAATGCAACCTAGGTCAAGATAGTGATCATCATTACTTCTAGAATAGCCTTGGGACTTCATGAATGCATTCAACTTTTCAAACCATTATCTAGGTGACTAATTAAGTCCATACAATCTCTTTTTGAGCTTACACACTAGACTTCCTTTGTCACAAACTACATAACCCTCTGGTTGTTCCATATAGATCTCATCTATAAGGTTTCCATGCAAGAAATCAATCTTCACATCCATTTAGACTAGCTCTATGTTACCTTTTGCAACTAATCCAAGCAACATGCATAATGTCATCATCTTGATTAAAAGTGAGAAGATTTTCTCAAAACTTTGTTTTCATGCCCTTTCTACACAAAATCACAAGGTTGAGATACATACACTTCTTCATGTAAGTCAATTTTAATGTCCAATTGATGTACATTCCAAGCACAATGAGCTGCAAGTGCACATCTATGAATAGTGGTCATTCGGGAAGTGGGTGCAAAGCTCTCATCAAAATCAATGCCTCTCCCTTGAGCATAACCTTTTGCAAGAAACTAAGGATTACAACCACCATGTGCTAGAGAGATGACTGTCCTCCTAACCATATGAATCTATATATAGCTCTCTCCAGGGGATTGCCTTCTTGGGCAAGTGGATTCGAACCATCCATGTGCTAGCCATCTAACTGCATGTGCACCAAGTGTCCCAGTTAACTCGAGTTATTGAATGCTTCTAGAAGGCTCTAGATCTCTTTGGGCAAAATACTCTCCCCATGTACCCCATTGGGATTCAACCCAGGACCTCCTCTTTCACACCCTTAAGACTTAACCGCTAGGCTAAGTGGACCACTTGTTTACAAGAGCACATGACCTCCTAGTAAGTCTAGACTCGAGAATTTTGGTCGTACACATTGTTGACCAAACGGTATCCGATCTTAGATCTGTCTAAACCGATCGGACCCTTAGATCATAAACTTACTTTATCACAATGTTTTCCCCCTTGGAAAAATATTTTCCTCTGTGAAAATAGAGCTATATAAATACCATAGGCAACCCTCGAGCCTCATGTTCTAAAAAGTGAAGAACATGTCTCATCTCTATGGTGGGATCCCTGCCCAAATGATTCAAAACACCATCTAGCTTTTCCCTTTGATAAACACATCAAAGTGCAAAGTAGTGAATGAATAATAAGGGTGGATCTAATAACATCCTTGGACAATTCACTATTTTACTAGGTGTGATCTGGGCACAAAGATGTGAAGTGGGTGGGTCAAATTACTAGTCCATTTTTGGGCACGATTGGTGCATGGACTTAGTAACAAAGGTGAGAATCTTATTCCTATCAAGACTTTGGTACCTCTTGATTCACTTGAATTTGATTTGGAGAATTTGAAGTCTGGTTGGCTCAAATATCTAATTTGGATGTTTGTAGAATGGTTTACTCCCAACCAATACTTACTTGATTTTTTCACCCGACTGGAGGACTACTTTGTCCTAATGGGCTAGAAAATCCTATGTAAACTGTAGGAGAAAGTTTGCCATTTACTTTGGGTCAACCGTACTATAACTTGACCAAGTCAAATCTAAAATGGAAATTGTCCAACTTAGGACACTTTTCTCAAAGACTTTATATTCAAGTTCTTGGGAATTGTCAATCTAATTAGCAATTTTTAACTTCTCTATTCTAGAGTATAATGGACTCTAGGAAGTCACTATGCTATATATCTTGAAGCAATCTTAAATGAATAAGTCAACTTAGACTTATCCTCTTTTGAAAATTGAAAAGGTTCTTGTACAATACATATATCTAGGAAGTTAAACTTAGTTATCTTGTTCTAACCGGCTAACCCTAGACATTTTGTGAAAAGAATCAAATACCATATCTGAGTCAAATCCAAAAGATTAACCAATAGAAAGAAAGAACTAAAACTCTATGCAACCTATTCAAAATTCAAAGATACATAAACTTGTATGAATCAAATTATAGATGACTCAAGACTTTAACTTCTCAAAGATCTATTTCAAAAAGGTATTGAAACATTTTTCCTATCTTTAAGAGAAATAAATTGGATTCTTGAAAAGATTCAGAGCATGTCTAAAACATCATCCAACCACAAGATACTAGTGTAGTAGCCAACATCAGTGTGTTGACCCACTGAGGTTCTATTGATGAGTTTTTTCTACTCAAATAATGCTTCACTATTGATGAGATTCTACTCAAATAATAGCCCTATATTCAATATTTATGACTCCTTACTGGGAATGCAATTCTTGTGCATTTCTTCGAGACAAATGATTGAATTCACCAAGTTACACTAGGAACTTGCTGCTTGACTTAGTCAGTCTATTCCTTAGTTGAAAGGATCATTTTAATGTCAAAGTCCTACGTCTTCATAAGTTTATGAGGTATTTCTAAATCAACAACTCTTTATCTTGAAGTGTTTTATGATTCAAATAAGAACAAGTATGTGCCTTATTTGAAAAAGACGATCTACAAAGTTACCAACTTTATATCTTCTGCTTCCTTGATCTTGAAGTATCTTGAGATCATTATAAACTTCTCCTTTGAGATTTAATCCCTTGATGATCAAATCTAACATCAAGATTCATTCTAGGACTAAAAGATAATTATCACCTCACGGTCCGATGTTCCATACCATCTTTCCTACATGAATCTGAAAATAAAATTTGGTGTCTCATACCACACTATTTATATTCACATTAACATGTGAGTGATATTTATCCTGAAGTCTAAACATATCTCGATAAAGTACATTCTCTCTTCAATTCTTTAAAAGAATTTTGAAGTTTCAGGCATTACCTCTAACTTGATATTCTAGGTTTTGATTCCTTCACATGATCATTTTATGATCTCATGCTTTGCCTTGGAAACTTGAAAACCTCTTGATAGAATATCAATTCTTCTTCACTAGGGTTTTCAAATGAAAACCAATTAGAATTCCAAGTACTTGAATTTTGACAAATTCAAGTCCAATTGGTTTAATCTTGACCAATTTGTAGGGATAAGAGCTTTTTACTTATTGTCTTTAGATTCTGTTCTTACTGATGCTTTGGGTCCCTACCCTGGCTAGGACTTTACATGAATCTCTCTATTGCTTAAGTATAAGCATCTGCTCATGCTTTTTGGATTGTATCGAAATCCCTTTAAGGATAGGCAAACATTATGTTTTACCTTCCACAGACTTAAGTACCATCATCACGGTTGCAGACTACATACTTGGAATTTTTTCACTCTGTTCAGACTTAGAACAACTTACTTTTTTCACACTTTTCCATTGGATAAATGAAACCTGAGTGAAAATTTCCCAAAAGGAATTTTATTGCCAATACTTGGGAAAACTTCAGAGCAATTCCAATCACAAGTTTTTGGACAAGCACGACCAAGCTTGATCAAGTCTGGTTGACCTTTCAATGAAAAAAAGATTTAGTGTTTATTGTTAAGATCTCTTTGAACTATCAAAAGCTTGTTCACTTATCGTGGGATTTTTAGAGATCCTTTCCTCAACTCAAGTCTGAGCATATGCTAATGCCTCTCAGATTCCAAAGCTAAGAATCTTTGATATATCTTTAGGTTATATCAATCATTGGACTTAAGTACCACTATCGGTGGTTTGGGACTTCTTCGGAACTACTTACTGTCTAATGAGTTTGAAGAATTTCATTCTCACTACTATGGAGAATTTTATTCTTCAAGGACTTGAGATTCATTCTAGGGGATCAAATAACCTAAGAAAATGATTCCTCATGGAATTCATTGCACTTTTCAACCTAGATTAGTGCATCCATACTAGAGTGTCAAGAAAGCTAATGATTCGCTCCTCGTACATAGTAAAAAACCACCTTTAGGATTATGTACCCCATCTTTTTCTAGACTTTAGCATGCCATAAAGTTATTTTTTAGATAACTTTCTTGAATAAACATCTATACCCTAAATATGTTTACTTTCTAAGGAATCAAATAGCCTAAGCAAATGATTCATCATGGAATCCATTACACTATTGTAATGGTTTTTGAAAGCATTTCTTGATTTTTCAACATGAATTAGTGCATCCGTATAGGAGTGTCAATAAAGATAATGCTTTGCTTCTCGTATGTGTTAAAAAACCACCTTTAGGATTAGGAATCCCATCCTTTTTTAGACTTTAGCATGCCAAAAAGTTATTTTCTAGATAACTTTTTTTAATAAATATCTATATCCTGAAGGTGTTTACTTTCCCTTCTTCTGAATTCAATCCCAAGCCTCCCAATTGTGTTCCTCCTCATTCTTGGGGAGAAACTCCTTTGTGAAGAGGTGGGTGAATCCATCCTTAGTTGAGGGTTTTTATGAGTCTGAATGAGACTCATCCACCACATGTAGGCCTTAGGGTTTAACAACAAATTGGCCTCTACCATTTGCACAAATTTGGGGTGTTATTGAGTTGGTGGACATCGTTCCACTTTCCAAGAACGTTAAGATTGCATCCTTATTTTGATCTTTATCTTCACTCCAAAAGTAAGGATGACATAGATCTTTCCCTAGAGAAAGACCTTATGGATGGCTTACATCCATTGATTACCCCAAAGTGCTTGCAAAAAGTAAAATGATAGGAGTCTTCTAACTGGGATGACTCAAACTACTAGTTAAGGGAAGAAGTCCTTTTGGAAAATGGATGGACCCGTATCGTTTTCCAAAATAAACAGACGTGGGCAAGGTCACGGTCATATCAATATGGCTACCAAGGATAGCCCTGCCTACACCATTGGACTTCTGAAGTAAGTCCAAAATAGCTCGAAGGTAATTCTAAACCTCGTGAATGGATTGAAAAAGCTCTACGACCTTAGCCTAGACATTGGACAAATATTTGAGTTCCTGCTCTACTTTCAAAAACCTATCTTTGAATTCATTCCTCTCATTTGAAGTGTTTTTGGTTTCCCCTTACTCTGTGGTACCTTAATGTTTAAAGCTAAAGTCATTAATCCTACGTTCCATGCATTAGGCGTATGACTTAGAATTGAAATCATTCTTACAAATGCATGCCATGCTTATGATGATATAGGTGGGCTAAACATGAATGAAGATATTGATGAAAGTGGTATCGAAACATTCATAAACATGCTTATACTACTCGTAAGCGCGGCATGACTTGAAGTACCCTCCATTGCACACATTCTGTTTTTTAACTTTCTTTAGAGTTCCTAACACAAGTGGTGCATGAGAAAATCAAAAGAACAATGCACAATTTCACAAGAGTACTTCCCGATTTAATTTTGCTTCGATGTAGACTCGATTCTAGCAAAGGATGCTAGAAATATGATGTGGCAAAACCTCCAAAAGTGGATGGACTCCATAGCTTCACTCTCATATCTCGATCACTTCACGATGCTCCTAGACAACTTGATCTACGTTCCTTTGTCCTTGGATGATAAGTGAATAATGCATTGCTTTGTCCTTCTTGGGATCAAGAAGAAGTTACAAACTTGGTTCACAATTAACTTTGATCGGGTATACCAGAGAGCAGAAGCATTGTTGATCTTTAAAAAGCATTGTTGAACGCTCTCTATGCTAGTGGTTAATGCGCCTGCCCCTCGATGATAAAAGAATGGGTTCGATCTTGCACCGATGAGGAAACAACTTTCAACCGTTTATTATACTTTAATCTCCTCCTGAAGAACGTGATTAGAGGGAATGTATGATGGGCAACTCGCTGAAGAACGTGATTAGAGGGAATGTATGATGGGCAATGTCGGTAGTCTCTGAGAATCGATCTGGACTCTGCTTATAGATGTGAAGAGCAATAGTGAACTTGCTTATCAAGTGTGCTCTCTTGGTTAGAGAAGCGTAGTATCTTGAAGAGGACAGAGGTTTAAAACCTCTAAATTGCATCACATGCAATTCCTTAACTTTTGCTCCACAGAAGGATCTCAATCTATAATAAAATCCATGCTATATTGGCACATCCAGCCCTCCTAGAACGTGTGCATAACATAAATCGTCTCTACCCTAATGATATGAGTTCGAGCACTACTATCATCGACGTGCTCAAAATGTGAAGGCTTTAATTGTTTTCTTTTTGCTTCGCAAGTTCCATAAGATGAAAGATATTTGAAGCATGAAATCTCGGGTTTGATAAAAAGAGGACACGTGCGAGCATGGAAGCAAAGAATTTGGAGAAGATGATGATGCAAGATGCAAGGTTTCCATGAAAGCTTGCCTAGCTTTGATACCAATGCAAAAAACTAAGGATTACGACCACCACACGCTAGAGAGATGACTCTCCTCCCAACCATATGCCTTTATATATAGCTCTCTCTAGGGAGCTGCCTTCTTGGGCAAGTGGATTTTAACCATCCATGTGTTGACCATGTAACTGCATGTGCGCCAAGTATCCCAATTAACTTGAGTTAACTCAAATGGATGCATCTAGAAGGCTCTAGATCTCTTTGGGCAAAATACTCTCCCCAATGTAACCCATGGGGATTAAACCCAATACCTCCTCCTTCACACCCTTAAGACTTAACCACTAGGCTAAGTGGACCACTTGTTTACAAGAGCACATGGTAAGTCTAGACTCGAGATCTTTGGTCATACACACAAGTGACCAAATGGTATCCGATTTCAGATTTTTAAGAACCAATCGGACCCTTAGATCATAAACTTACTTTATTACATTTTTTGCAACAAGCCTTAGCCTTATACTTGTCAACTTTTCCATCATGTTTACGTTTCACCTTGTATACCCATTTAGTGCCAATGGACTTTTTGCAAGGAGGAAAATCACATAAAGAATAGGTACCATTCTTCATAATTGCATCATATTCTGATTGCATAACAGCCATCCAATTTTCAGAATTTTGTGCTTCATCAAAATAAATAGGCTCATTCTCATCATAAAGACTAGAGGGAGCCATAGCATAACAATCAGACGCAAAAGAAGCACTATGAGAGCCTGGACAAGTATGATATGACAGAGGTGCATCTAATTTGCTATCTCACAAAGTTTGCACCAACCATTTAGGTATAGTTTTTGCCTCCACTACATCATCCCTCTCATTAACAAGTGCATCATGTAAATCTGCATAAAAAATGGAATGATTTGCATCATCATGTGGAACCTCTAAAGGTTGAGACATCGCCTCATTTGGACCAACACTTGACTACCCACATATAAAAAGAGGAAGCAAAGTGTCATACACACCTTTGGAGCTAATTGATGCCTTCTTCGTACATGAAAGTAATGGTTAAATTTTTCTTCCACAAAAACAACATCAATGACTAACCCAAATGCATTTAGTCTATGTACAATATAGATGATGGCCTTTGCTTTCAAAACTGTACCCAACAAAAATACATTTAACTGCTTTATCATCTCTACACTATTGTTCTGGTACTAATGCATATGCCAGACAACCAAAGACATACATATGAACAAAAGATTTCTTGTAACCATGCCAAGCCTCATATGGAGTGATAGACTGCGATGCTTTGGTGGGTGTTAGGCAGTGTGGTGAGACATATATAGTTTTTGTAATTCTTTAAATTTCGATGAAGGGATTTCCCAAATAGATATAACTTTTCAAATCAATATAATGACTAAAATTTTACAAGGTTTGGGACTTTGAAAGCTACGAATCCGGAGAGGCTCAATCGGTTGGTCATCTGGCGAAGGATCGACCTCAACATTTTCACTATAATTCTGGTGTTACAGTGTCGTTGTTCTATTTCTAGTTTGTTAATTAAGTCAATTAAGTTATTGTAATTTGTTCGATGAAGTAATCATAATTGTTTGTGTTAAGATCGCTATGCACTTAAGTTAATGTTGTGGTTAAGTTTTTTTTTTGCAAGTGATTTTGTATGCATAGTGGTTCTATAAGCGATTTTGTTGTTCATTACCATTATAAAAGTGGATGATTAGATGGAAGTATTAAGTTATTTGTGTGTAATTCATGCAAGTATCTAGTGATGTTGTTTCAGTGTTTATCTGTATTTTTGTAGTTGGGAAATGAAATTAGTCTACAGATCCAATATGACAGGCTACCACCCAAGAACCCTTCTTGTGATCCCTATTATATGGTTGTAATTTGTTAGCACATGTAAAGGGGTTAACACTTTGGCAATTCTAATAGGGAGTGGAGACCAAAAGGAGTGGAGACTATAAAGTGAAGATAAGAAGGCTAGTTTATGCTAGCTCTACATTTCAGTGTAGAGTATCCATGATATCGGCATGATAAAACACCCATACAAGTCCCCACATCCATCCCAGAAGTCAATGCAAGTTCTGCAATAAAAGATCAGCCGAAAAGCATGGGTAAGGAATGAAGTATCATTTACAAATTGATAGAGTTAAAAGATGAGCCAATATTTGAAGGAGAAAGTTTGGTAGGAATAAAGAATGCTTTAGATGCCAAGGATTTGTTGGCGTATGAAGGACAGAATCAAGAAGAATCGATAGATCTTATTAATGCTCTTACATGCACAAAGCCCTAGGCTCTCTCTCACAAGAAGAGGCTCAACAAAGGAGCCAAGCAGAAGTAAGAATCAGAACCAAACACAAAAATCACAAGAAGACCAACTCACCTCTTCGGCAATAGTAAGTAGACAAGCATCAAGGGTACGGGTTTGGAAGCCAAAAGCACCAATGGCCCCTACAAAACCAAAGAGCTAACCACAGGGGATATAAAATGTAAGAAACCATCCAAAGATGAAGAGGCCAAAAATGATCTATACATAGCCAAACACTATTCCCAAATGGATCCCTATAAGGAGGAATTATTTTTTGTCCGTCAATCGTTGATTGATTGAATCAACTTCTACAAGTAAAATCGGAAGCCTCGACTTGCAAAAACCATGTGCTTCTTGCACAATCCTATCTTTTGCACCATTCAGGTCATGCATTTCCAAAGTATGCATTAATATATGGCCACATTACATGGCCATGCATAGAGACATTTGAGAGTCCCATGCACAAGAGCACATTGACATATGTCAACTATTTTTACTAATACTAACATTTGTCTTCTTGTTTTGTGACATTGTTCAAAGAGAGAGAGAGAGAGAGAGAGAGAGCTCGTTCCTAGGTTTGGCTCATGGAACATGAATGAGTCATGCTTAGTTGAAGGTGGAACCATTGATTATTATCAGTTTTGATAGAAGTGTGTCTCGGCTAGCAGATGATATTATTACTACCATCAGCCTTATCTGGTAGATGTCAAGAACTTGGCATGAACATGGCACTCGCTTACCTTGGTAGGAGGGAAGAACTTGAAGGTCCGCAACTTGAGAGACACTTAACTACAGTATGTACAAGAGCCTCCGAGGAGACATCTACAAGGTGTAGTTCTAAACTCTGCAGATCCTTGTAAGTATACTCGGTGAGAAAACTCCTACTTTGGGTGAGCTAAAGTTACCCAATGCTATTTGTCAAGGAATATAGAGAAATTCAATTCTTAGTATTTGGCAAGTGTTTCTTTGAAGAGAGGGGATAGGACCAGGCACTCAAAGACTTTCATCAATGGACCATCAAAAGGACATTCATTGACAATGAGAAAGACTAGCTGATGGTCCATCACATTGATGGGTGTACAACATGAAGAGATAAACATCGATCGATCATTCATCATGGTAAGAATCTTGAATTTGGAAACACCATAACCATGCTAGATTAGGAAACCTCTTCATAAGCATACCCTTGAGCACTTAGCTCACGACCCAACTTGTTGCACCATACTTCTTCCAATGCATTTTTACAAGTAAGCATGCATAGGGCCACATTACAAGGCAGTGCACAAGGCACATATTTTCTTCAACCCATGCACTAACACACTTACCCATCATTCACTATGGGTTATGAGTACTTGGCATGACTACAATGAACATCATCTTTGGAAGATCTAGAGGACATCATGGCGACAGCATCAATACCTAGGGAACAATTCAAAGTCAGTAGTTGCTCTAAATCAACCTTGACAAACTTTTTTGACCAACTTGCACTTTTTGGAAGCTCACAATGACACATTTTTGCTAGAATCCAAGGAAGAAGCACATAGAAAGGAAACTAAGACTTACAACAGCTAGCAATGGCAAATGAAGAATCGGACAACCGACCCTGCTACATTTTGGAAGATAGATGGTTCTTGTTCATACACGCTGAACACTCATATTTTTGTAACTCCATTTTGTTCAAGCCAAGGAGTCCTTGAGCTTGAGGAGCATTAGAAGTATCATCCTACCAATTTTCATAATTTTTAGACTCTGTTTGAGCCCTCAAATAATCCTTGGAACCTAATTTTTAACTAGGTCAGACACTAGGTCTGGACAGGGCCAAAACCACTCAAAAAACTATAAAAAGAGCTAGGGAGCTCATTTTTGAGGTGGGCTATTTAGAGAGGTGGCTTGTTAGAGATTGAAGCTTTGTACGAGAGTTCTTTGTAATAGAAGCTTTCCATTGTTCCTCTCTTTGCTCTTACCGTGTGTGTGTATGCGTATGTGTGTGCTTTCACTCATGCTCTTGTGCCATCACTTGCTCATGGTCATCATACCAGTCCTCACGTCTCTGCGGATTGACAAGTAAAGGAGGTGGTGCTTATGCTTGACCTACAATCCTAAAATATGTTCACTCATCAGACAAAACAATGTTATTTTCAATGAGATAAATATGCATAAACATCATTAAAGAGGTTGAAGTGAGAAGAGTAATATTTGATGATATTAGTCCTTCAGCTAGTATGCATAAGATTTTGATAGAAAAAGTTATTGATTAAAATGTTCAACAATTGTCTGTTAGTGCTCATGATCAACAACCATTGGGAAAATATTTATGTATCTCACATCCACTTGATAGATTTGTTCAAGGATCGGATTTTTTGATATTGGTAGATGTTGATATCTTTGGGTAGTGATGTGTGTGAACACACTAGGACCATCAGAGCACTTTTTTCCCTCTTTAGAATGTTTTTTCCCCTGAGCTTGTATATATGCCTATAACCCTAATAGGTCACTTATCTTTTGCACATTCACTTGGTAATACATTATGTATTGTGTGTTGTGCTCCAAGCTTCTTCTTCTTCCTTGTGTTGTTTGTGTGCTTCCATAGACCTCAAACTCCAACAATTGGTATAAGAGAAGGTCATTGCTTCATCTAGGGCATCTTCAACACCCCTCTTATCATAGTCTCAGAATTGCACGAAAATTGGTTAGCATACTCCAAACACACTATTATAGCACTTGTGCAAGTAATTTTGTCCTTTTGTCTCAAACATATATATAGGTTTTGGTTTGCCATTATAAGCTCCTCGAAGTCTGCTATAGGTTTAGCAGTGCTGGATAGGGTAGTTAAGTTCAACTTTTGAGCTATACTTATTGCTAGACTTTTGCACTAATATGTCAAAAAAAGAGCTTAAAAGCTTGTTGCATTATAGAGGATGCGTTGGAGTGTCCCCTGGGTTGGGAAGGCTTCACCATGGGTTCTCAACTGCTTTTATGTTCTTTGTGTCATGCAAGATTGGTGCAGTAGGGCAAGCAAGAAGTTTGCAGGCTGAAATTGCCAGACAAGGATTGATTGATCATGACCAGAATATCAGTGATGCATTAGTTGACATGTTACGTCAAGCACGGATATGGAGAGGAGGTTTTGTGCCTTTACTAAAATGCTTTTGGAAGGCTTTGATCTAGATCTAGTCATAGCAGGAGTTGTCTTGTAATGGATGTGACTTCAGGTAACTACCTCCTTAACATGTATGCGAGGTGCTCAAGCCTTGGAGAAGCATGGTGTATGTTCAAAGTGTTGAGGCAACGAGATTTTGTCATTTGGAGTTCCATGGTTGATTCATATGTAGAGCATAAGGACCCTTCTTTGGCTCTGGGCTTCTTTGAGCTGATGCTAGAAGAGAAAATAAAACTTGGTGAAGTTGCCTTCTTGTTGTAAAGATAGTCTCCAAATGAAGGTGTCTGTATAGGACCACATACATCACTATGCACAAGCTGCAATTTCTAAGTAGCTTGAATTGAACCATCTTTTGGGAAGGATGAACGTTTCATTTTTCCCAAAATAAATTCTTCACAAACATGTTTATCGGGTGCCTCAAGTTTGGGCAAAGAGGACATCATTTCAGATCTCTGCAAATGTAGCAAACTAGCAAACTTCAGATGACCAAAGCGTGCATGCCAAAGGTTTGCATCTGACATAGCCTAAGAATCATGTATTGCATATGCTAAATCATTCACAGATTTTTCATAGTATATGAGCTTATATATCCCACAACATAAAATGCTAGAAGCAATAATCACGTTGCCATTTGACACATCATGAACTGTACATCTCTCATCAATGAATTTCACAACAAACCCAATCTTGGCTAAATCTGGAATCGATAACATATTCTTCTTGATCCCTGGCACAAATAGAGCATCCAACAATGTGAAAGAACTACCATCATCAGTAGTCAAAATGATCTTACCGAATCCCATGATAGGATAAGAGGAGTTGTTGGCGCATATGATAGCATCCCTGTAGGGGCATGCTTGAGTGAAGTGAAGAATCTGCCCTACGAGTTAATATGTTTGGTTACCCCACTATCAAAGTACTAAACATCTAAGTCTACTGCAGACATACACTATTCAGGAGAGGATGGGTCAAAATTGCAAACAATAGTAAACACCCATTATTCATTTTACACTAGATTAACAGACTCTATTTTTGGCGTAGAGGCCTCTGCAACAACCATTCCAGCCTCTTTTTCTTTCCCTCTTTTGCAACCAATTTCAGACAATTCTTTATGACATGATCATTTGCTTTACAATACTTGCAAAACAATTTTTGCTTTTCAATTTTCTTCTCTTCTCTGTCTTCCTTCTCTGATTGTTCAAAATTAGTAGATTTTTGCTTACTGGTAGAAGAGCTCCATTTACCTTTGCCTTTCTAACTAGCAAGGAAAGCTTGATCTACAGCATGCATAATGGACCTATTCTGCCTAGACTGATCTTCCTCCAACAAAACAAAGACTAACTCCTCAAATGTTAAGGCATTTGGATTGCCTTTCATCATCAAATTAAGAGTATAAGCAAAACTTTGGTATGAATCGGGAAGATCATTCAGAACAGTTTGCACAAGTGAACTATCAGGCAAGACTTCATCAGCAAAAATTAATTATTCTTTCAAATCTTTGATCTTTGTTAGAAAACTGTCCATAGAATCACCTTCATTCATATGCTCACTCTCCAACTATTTTTAGAGATAAGCAACACGAGCCTCATTCCTAGCCTGATACAATGTGGTAAGTGTATCCCAAGCATCCTTAACTGCTCTACAAGAGTGAATGTGAGGAATAATGGCATGTTTGATAGACAAGGCTATCAATGCATGTGCTTGAGCATCTCTACCATCCCAACAAATTTGCTCTATAGTAGGTGCAACAAGAACTGCAACACCAACAAGAACATGAAGAATATCTTCATCTTCAATGCCATCTGCACCAACTTCAGTAGTTGTATTTGCAGGTGTAATAGGATTATTTTTAATACCCTGCATAATATTCCACAATCCTTTTGCGACCAATACATGATGCATCATATAAGCCCACATTGGGTAGTTTATACCATCCAACTTATCCTCAATAGCCAACATACAAAATACGTCACTACTTTCAGCCATGGCCACTGACTATAATACCCTGATGTAGAAAAATGATTGTATCTAAAAAAGTTGAACAGAAGTACCCTAACGAGTTTTGCTAAACCTATAGCAGACTTCGAGACACTTATACTGGCAAACCAAAATTTGTATATATCTTTGGTACAAAAAGACAAAATAGCCTACACAAGCACTATGATAGTGCGTTTGGAGGCTGAAATGAGTTTAGATCGTGATTTTGACACCATAGAATGAACCTTTTTTGATCTGCTAATCACCCTTAGTATCCACACCAAATTCTGTGCAATTCTGAGACTTTGTTTGGAACATGGACATAAGCCTCACAACCAAATACTCTAAGGTGATCATAATGTGTTGATCGGATCTTGGAGATGCACGTACACAGAGGAGAAATGAAGTCTCACAAAAGCATAAACAGAATAGAAAGAGACAAGAGACTTGACATCAGATTGGTTACAATCTCCCCCCACATGCTCTGATGGACAAATCTATCAGAGCATGTGTATTTATAGGTATTTTTCATTACATCCTCAATAGAAGATACATGAAGGTGATGCTTTGAAAAGCATGTGTTTACAAAAATTTATTTTATTTACAAAATCATCGCTTTCTAAGCAATCTACTATTTTTACAAAAATGTAGCTTTCTAAAGCAATCTATTGTTTTTACAAAAAATATCTTGTAAAAATCTTAAAAAATATTTGAATAAGTCCACATGCGTTCACACCCTCATGAGTCTTCACCTGCTACGAGATGAAGTTGTAGGAAGACCAATAATAAAATCCATAGAAATTTGTTCCCATGGTCCATTAGGTATGGGAAGTGGCATTAATAATCCAAATGGTTTAGCATGATGTTGTTTCACACATTGATACACAATGCAATGGTAAACATACTTTGCAATATCCTTTTCCATATTTGGCCAAAAGAAAAATTATTTACATGTAGAAATAGTACTTTGTATGCCCCTATGACCCATATATGGTGGTTCATGCATCTCTTTCATAAAAAAATTTAAAAAACCTTGTGTGATGCATAACTTGTGTTGGAAATACAAGAATCCTTTATGAAAAGTATAGTGATCCTCATTAGGTGGTGTTGAATTATTGAAAGCATTCCATGTTTATGAAAAATATAAATCAAATGCATAAGTAGGAATGAAGTCATGAAATGAATGAATATGAACAACACAAATATTATTCATTGAAATAATATTTGTTTGTGGGGATGGGAAATGACTAAGGACATCAACTACAACATTACCTTTTCCAGGTTGATATTGAATCATAAGCTGAAAATTTTGTATGAATGAAGCCCATTTTATGTGTCTATCAGAAATCAATAGTTGATTTAATAAATGCTTAATAGCATTGATTAAAACATCAGAACCCATAAGGTAATGTTTCCAAATTTTTAAAGCATGCACAATAGCCAAAAGTTCCTTATCATATGTACTATAATTCTTTTCACAAGGTTTAAGTTTCCTACTTTCAAATGCAATGGGATTATCATTTTACATTAATACAGCACCTATACGTTAACCAGTAGCATCTGTAACTACATGGAAGGGTTGTGCAAAATATCGCAATTGCAAAAAGATGCATGAGAAAGTGCATGTTTGAGTTTTTCAAAATATTGTTGTTGTGCTAATCCCCATGCAAATTTTTACTTTTTCTTCAATAATAATGTGAGTGGAAGTGCTAAATAAGAAAAATCTTTTACAAACTTTCTATAAAAACTAGCTAATGCTAGAAAAGAGCATACATCATTCACAGATTGAGGGACATGCCATTCTTCAATTACTTTAATTTTCTTTGGATCTACATGAATGCTTTGACTAGAAACAATATGGCCTAAATACTCTAATTCTTTTAGGCAGAAATAACTCTTATTAGGATTGGCGTAAATTTTGTTTTTGCATAACAAATTAAAGACAATTTCTATATGATTTTCATGGTCATTGTCATTCTCACTATAGACAAGTATATCATCAAAGAAAACAAGAACAAAGGCTTGGTAATCAAGAAAAATGTTATTCATTATATGTGCAAATGTAGCAGGTGCATTGGTGGGATATCTATTTTTAGTTGTGATCTTTTTCGGTGCCCTATAGCCAATGCACGTCCTATAAGTCTTTTTCTTCTTCTCTACTAAAAGAATAGGTGCTCCAAAGGGAGAAGAACTAGGCCTTACTTGAGTATGAGTAATTAATGGAAATGGTTGGAATTCATGCATTGCAGACAAAGAAATATCTTGATTGTTAAACTTAAAACTCGTTGTGTGTGTATGAAAATCAACGCATGGATTATAATGATGACAAAAAAACATACCAATTATAACATCATAGGACTACAAAGGAGCAATTAAGAGTGTGTGTTCATCTATGTATGGACCTATACAAATCTGGAAGTTATGTACTTTAGTAACATTATATCTATTTCCTTGAAATGTAGCCTTAACTTTATACATAGAAGGAAGTGGATGTAATTGAAGATCTTGCACTAATGTATAAAAAAAAAAAATCATGTGAGCTACCATCATCATGTAAAATATTAACAACTTTACCATTAATAGTACCTTGCATGCAAAGTAAAGAATGAATAGAAATTTTGTTACTCAAGGTACTTAGATCCTTTTCCAATGCTTCTTCAGTCCGATCACGTTGAGTGTCTTCATGAACCACCTCCATGGTGTGTACTTGAGCTCCGATGGGCTTCATGTCATCTACATTTAACTTTAATATGAACAAAGTTACCACAATGATAGCCAGTGATACGGGGCTGTTGAAACTCAAGGTCAAGCATAAAACATGGAAGCACATCAAAGAAGTAGACATAAAAGAAGAGATAGCAAGTAGGGAGCTCCAAGAAGTGTATGTCAAATTTTCACAAGAATTCCCTACAAAAATAGTGATTTTCATCACTAAAAACCATTGTAAATACCATTTTCTATTTCTATAACTCCATTTTGTTCAAGCCAAGGAGTCCTTGAGCTTGAGGAGTATTATAAGTATTATCCTACCAATTTTCATAATTTCTAGACTCCGTTTGAGCCCTCAAATAAGTCCTGGAACTTAATTTTTAACTAGGCCGGACACTAGGTCTGGACAGGGCCAAAACTAGTCAAAAAACTATAAAAAGAGCTAGAGAGCTCATTTTTGAGGTTAGCTTGTTAGAGAATAGAGCTTTTATAAGAGAACTCTTTTGCAATCAAAGCTTTCCATTGTTCCTCTCTTTGATCTTACCTTGTGCGCGTTTGTGTGTATGTGTGTGCATGTTTGTGTGCTTTCACTCACGCACTTGTGCCTTCACTTGCTCGTGGTCTTCATACCGGTCCTCACATCTCCGTGGATTGAAAAGTAAAGGAGGTGGTGCTTACGCTAGAGCTACACCAAATTTTGGCGCCGTTGCCAGGGAGAGAGCTTCGAGGACGAGCGTTGTGATGGTAAGATCGTAGATTTGCGACGTTGGAAGGTAAAAAAAAAATTATCATTTTTGTTCATTTTCTGATTTTTCTTCTTCATCTTCATCATCATCACCATCTCCATCTTCTTCCATCTTCTTCTTCATAGAAATTTCTTGTTTTTTAGTGCATTTTCATCATTTTCATACCATCTTTCATGCATTATTGTGCAAGGAGGAGTTAGGAAGTGCAAGAGAGTGCAAGCGCTGTGTTTTTTCATGATTTTCTGCACATACGGAGCTCACCATTGCTCGGCGCTCAGAAATTCGAAGTTCCTGCCAAAAAACACGATTCTGTGATGAAAAACACGATTTTGTGAAAATTCAATTTTTTTTTGAAAATCGCGATTCTTTGTTTCCCGCCTAAAAGCCTTTTGAAAAGAACATGATTCTGTGGTCATTCTCAAAATCGCGATTTTGTGGTTGTGCTCAAAATCGCGATTCTCACAAATCACAATTTTCAGCCAAAAAACACGATTCTGAGAAAACATGATTCTGTGGTTGTGCTCAAAATCGCGATTCTCACAAATCACGATTTTCAGCCAAAAAAACATGATTCTGAGAAAACACGATTCTGTGGTTGTGCTCAAAATCACGATTCTCTAAATTTTTGAAAACCACGATTTTGAGACAAAATCGCGATTTTCAAAACACGATTTTGTGAAAACACGATTCTGTGAACCACGATTCTCTGCTCAAAATCGCGATTCTCAAAAACACGATTCTCTACTCAAAATCGCGATTCTCACAAATCACGATTTTCAGCAAAAACACAATTTTGTGAAAAGACGATTTTGTGAAAACACGATTCTCTGCTCAAAATTGCGATTCTCAAAAACACGATTCTCTGCTCAAAATCGCGATTCTCACAAATCACGATTTTCAGCAAAAACACGATTTTGTGAAAAGACGATTCTGTGAAAACACGATTCTCTGCTCAAAATCGCGATTCTCACAAATCACGATTTTCAGCAAAAACACGATTTTGTGAAAAGACGATTCTGTGACAACACGATTTTGTGAAAACACGATTCTCTGCTCAAAATCGCGATTCTTTTGGTTTCACAAGATCACGATTCTCTGATTTCATAGCATCGCGATTCTCTTGAGATTCACAAAATCGCGATTCTCTGGAGATTTACAGCATCGCGATTCTCTTGAAGTTCACAAAATCGTGATTCTCTTGATTTCACAAAATCGCGATTCTCTTGATTTCACAAAATCGCGATTTTTTCCAAAACGTCCTGTTTGCCTGATTTGACATAACTTTTTCATCCAAAGTCCATTTTTTGAGCTCTATAGCTCGTTGGAAAGCTCGTTTCGAATCCTACACGCGTTGATTTTTAGATAGGATAATTTGAAGTTGGGCTTCAAGTGGGACTAGGAAACCAAGGGGGCTCCAAAGGATTTTTGAACCATACCAAGGGGAAATTTTGGACTCTTAGCCAAAACTTATGAACCTGAGATCTGGTAGACACCTAGGCAAGGATAGACAAAGCATTAGGTCTTCTCAGTCTAGTGTCAACCATACAGCTAAGTCTTGGGCACAACAACTAAGTGGTTGTCCTTACGTACTAAGCTCTGACACAAGTGACTCTGAAATGTCTTTTAGCATGGGGAAACCAGCAGGTGGCTCAGGAAATGCCCATCTAGAAACACCAGAAGGTCCCTATAAGACACAATTGGAATATATTCGGACCAACCGATTAGGTGCTCGCATCTATGAGGATGGCCTGAGGCGATCAGTGGTCCAAATCAAAAATCCTGATCAACCCTTTGGACTTGAACACCCGGTGGTCAAGTTCGAAGAGGGTTCATACATTGATAAGGAAGGAACCATGTATGTGGTCACCAACCTACCAGATAGGACTGATGAGTTTGGAAATATCATTCCTGAGAATGAGATAGGAGACCTAGAACAAGGAAATGTAGGACAAGGACCCCAGACTCCTAGAGGCAAGTTAGTTTTGACCAGAGTGATCACTCGAGATTGGATTCCTCAAGATAACAAAAGCATAGAACTATTCTTGAATAGAGAAACAAAGGAAGCCTTTTGGAGATTCAAGCCAGATCAACCTAGCCACTTGGGCATAGTCATCATCTACGAGTTCAAATCAAAAATCCTGGTAACAGAAAGTGTTCTTGGTAACAGAACATGATAGACATGCATATACTTGGAAGAGTGAATTGATTTTCCCTCCATCAAGATCCAATGTTTCCCATGGCCTCCAAGGAGTAGGATCATCCCAAGCTCATGAAGCCCAAAGAGAAAGAAATAGAGAGAGACCTGAGGTAAGTTTTGCACACACTGTGGGTAGAAATAGAGCAGGATTTGAAAATGAAATACCTGAAAGAGAGAGACATCAAGCACATAGGCAACAAAGAGATGAACATGCTTTTCCATTGCCTAGACCCCGAGAGCACCCAAGAACCCTTAGACCCACTCAAGCGATCAAGGCAATGAAGAATTACTTCGATGGGACAGGAGATCCTTATGATCATGTGGCCGAGTTCAAATAAGTGTTAAGAGCTGAACAGATTGAGGATTTGTTCACCCAGTACGAGGCATTTGGTTTGACTCTTAAGGGCACTGCCCTAGCTTGGTTTCAACCACTGAGTAGTCGCAACTATCACAATATAAGTCAGTTGCTAGACGAATTCATTGTAGAGTTTTCCAAGAGTGGTATCAGGCATAACACTTCATCTTTGATCCACAGTTTCAAGCAGACACCCCAAGAAACAGTGCAACTAGCAGGTAGAAGGTTCAGACAGTACCTAGAAAGATGCCCTGCTCCAGAGTTACCCACTCCAGCCAAACAAGTGGCTTTGTTCTTAGATGGCTTATTGAGCACAAAGTTAAGATCATATGTGTACTTGAAAGAGCCTAGATCCATAGAAGAGTGTGTGCGGACGTGCATTGACATAGAAGATAACTTGGGTGAGGAGTTAGGATTGTCCAAACTCTATAAGGATTCTGATAGTTCTACTAGTCATACTTCAAAAATCTCCACGGAAATAGATGAGATAGCTGAGGAAGTTGCCAAGAAGCTGGGAGTCCAAAATAGACAAGCACAAAGAGTCACCTCATTGAACCGATGTTATACATGTGGAGGGCACCACATGGCTAACATATGCCCAATGCAAAACCAAAACGTTACAGAAAGGAACGCTCCATATTGCACTATTGAGAGAAAATACACGAACCACACGGCTCAAGATTGTCCCTACAGTAGGCAAGCTGTTAGACAAATTTATCAGCAACCTTACCAACAAGGTAGGTATCAGAACCAATACCAACAGCCATATTATCGACCACAACAGCAATATCAGGCATAATATAGGCCACAACCAGTCTTGGGAAACCAACCACCAGCTCCTGCAAACGTGATTCCAGTCAAGTATGCAGTGGGAGAGGAAAATCCAAATAGAGCATTGGTGCCAGTGACCCCATTGATCTTAGAGAATGACTCTCATGCTCATAGTTCAGACTACTCCCATGAAGGTAGTCCACATGCTTATTACACAGAGTCACCTGAACATAGTGAGATTTACCCGTATCAATATGAGACACCACCTATGGAACAAAATTGGGAGCCTGAATACTCCAATGTCATGTACACAAATGCGAACCCTAGGCCCCAATGGAGAGAAGGGAGACCACAAGCCCCTAGAGGACCTTGTTTCAGATGTCAGGGTGACCATTTCCTTCGTGATTGTCCCCACCCACCATCTCCGAGTCAAGGTCAGGCTATCACAATACAAGCTTTTTGTCCTGAATGTGGCAAAGACCATCTTCCCAGAGATTGTCCAAGAAACCCCTCTCGTGCACCCAAGATTACACCCATTAATGTGGTAGGCTTAGTGGCGGATTCTAGTTCAAGTAGCAGTAGTGTGGCTCCTATACAAGCTGTCACTAGAGCACAAGCCTTAAAACAGGATAAACCAGCAGAGCAATCAGAGTCGAGTGAATCGGGGGAAGCTAGTAGGAGGAAAACAAGAACATGGAAAGATACCAGAGAGAAGGCTAATCGCAAGTGGAACAAAAACTTATCGGAACTAGAAGAAAGCTTGAAAGACGCAAAAACAAAAATAGAAGACATCGCATCTCACAACCCCTCGCATGCCGACACTCCATCCACTCCACCTCATCCCACCCCACCACCCATTGTAAATAGGCCGCAGCCAGGGTCTGTTCTTGCAGATCCAACCTGAGAAGGCTTGGACATGATGTTCAAGGCCTACCAGGCTCGACTTCAAGAAGGGCCTATAGCTGGAAACCTAGACAAGAGTTACCCTAGAGCGGATTTAGAGATTGAACGGATGAAAATGTGCATGAAAATGGTAGAACAAGCTCAAGCCATACTTGAGACTAGTCAAAAGTTCAATCAGACAAACTCTATCAAATCAGATTTGCATTTCCAGGGCTTACTAGAAAGATTAGAGAAATTGCTAAACAAACCACAAGTTTCTTTACCTCCACAGGCTCAACTAGTTATTGAAAGAGGAAGCTCACCACCAATGGGAGCTTATGTTCCTAATTCCACAGATGTTGGAATACCTCCTTCAATTCAACAGTACTCTCAAGAGTTCTTGCGGGAAATACAAGAAGATAAATGGGCCAAGGAGAAGGGTAATTCCCCTCCTATTCCTGAGATTGATGATCTTCATGATCAATTTCCCCAAGACATTCCATCTATTTACGGAGATGAAGCAGAACAACAAGAAGATGAAAGGTTAGATTTTGAATCTAATACCTTAGAGGAACTGCCTCAATTTCCACGCCCATGGGAATTTGAATCTCTTCAGATCAGAGCTCCCACAATACTGGTCAGACATGAAGACTCAGTGGTCCCAAGGAACACTAATGTCGTGAAGAACACTAAGGTTCAATGTAATCTCTGTGAAGAGATGGATAGGTATGTGCTTGAAGATGAAGAGGTGTTGCAAAATCCTTGATCTACACCAACCAAATGAACTCCAGGAGTATATGGTGGGCCCTTTTAGCTTGCCAATGGATGTATTAGACACCCTATCTACCTTGGAAGATCACTCTCAAAAAGATAGATCAAAACAGATAAGTTGGAGTTAGCTCAGAGGTGAAAACTTGCTATTCTTGGTTCATACACCTGTCCAGTGTTTTACATAATTCTCTGAGCATAGTAGCAATTAGCTTAATTCCTCTTGGGGAAGTCTAGGTAGCTTAAAGAGCTAACTTTCAAGAGTAATCTCATCAAAAATAATAAACCACACACTGAGAATGAGTTTTAACAAGTGATGACATCATCCCGATTTTCACGGGCTGCTACAGTTTGAGACCAGTGAGCAGAAAAATGAACATAACTCAAAATGTAGGAATCCAATGATTATGAAAATTTTTATGGTTATACTAGACAGTAAGCTGAATCCAATAAGCTTTAAATCACTGAATTTGAATAAATAACCACTAAGAAATGGCTCTGACAAGATGAGTGAAAAAGTTGGGTACCTAACAGAGAAGTGAAAATGAACAGACACTGTTGACTTCAACTGATCATAACTGAAGATTGCAACATCCAAATGACATGAAAATTTGTGAGCATATAGTAGACTTATAGAGCTAACTTTAACAAGTTAAATCACTGAAAATGATGCACCAAGCTCAGAGAAACAATCTCTGCAATCTGACTGAGAAAACTGAGAGTAATGGCATTGAGTAGTACACTTCACAAGAACATGGAAATATGAACTCAAATGATCATGAAAATAAAGTATATTGCTTGTACAATACATTGAAATTACTGATACATATGTGTGCCTTGGAATCACACCTTGATATGGCATAAAGCTAAGCTCTTGGAGGTCTTGACATAGGTCTCTCTAACCACGACTAAAACTGCCATCTATTTATAGTTGAGTTTGGGAGGCTAACTTCCCTCAATCACTCTCCAATCAATCAATGATTGATTTGATTCTCTACCTACCACAAATCATGAATTCGTGGCTCCTCTTTCCATTCTTGATCAAGTGGACTCAACCACTTAAGATTCTTTCACTTCTACATTAAGTAAACTCTTCAAAAGTTACAAGAGGTAGTTCACAAGTGAACTTTACATAGTCTTCATTTTAAAGCTTTTTTCATGACTTTGTGAGACTCAAGCCAATACTTAGGCTTGTCATAGACTTGCTCCAATAGCTCCCCCTCAAGCCAAGTATGCTTGAGGTCTTCAATCTTCCAAGATTACCTGTTGGTAGGGTTGTATAACCTATAGCCCTTTTGATTGTTGTCATATCCAATAAATACACACCTTTCTGCCTTTGGATCCATCTTGCCTCTAACCTGTGAAGGAACATGAGCAAAAGCAATACATCCAAAAATTTTACAATGATCTAAGCTTGGTCTTCTTCCATTCCAAGCCTCATATGGAGTCATCCCATCAAGGGATTTTGAAGGCAACCTGTTAATCAAGTAAGTGGCTGTAGATACAGCATCAGCCCATAAGTAATTAGGTAAATGCTTTTCATTTAACATAGATCTTGGAGCTTCAACAATTGTCCTATTCCTCCTTTCTGCCACTCCATTTTGCTCAGGAGTGTACCTTGTAGTTACCTCTCTTTTGATTCCTCTTTCTTGAAGAAAAGAATCAAAATCATGGGAGAAGTATTCTCCCCCTCCATCTGACCTTAGCCTTTTTAGTGATTTACCTGTTTGATTCTCCACAAGAGCCAAATATCTTTTGAAACATGAAAAAACTTCATCTTTGTGTTTCATAAAGAATAGGATAGTCCATCTGCTGCAATCATCAATAAAGGAGACATAATACCTTGATCCAGATATTGAAGCTTCCTTGCTAGGTCCCCATATATCTATATGAACCAACTCCAAGAGATCTCCATGCATATAACCTTTCTTCATGAATGGTAACCTGTGAGACTTTCCAAATTGACATGCACTACACTTATAAATCATATGTTGTTTTGACACATTAGGGAGTCCAAGTACACTTTGGTCCCTGCAGATTTGCTTTAATGACCTTTCACCAATATGTGCTAACCTTTTGTGCCATACTTCCAATTCTGTGAGTGTCTGACTACCATAATTAAAGAGAGCAATGTTTCTAATGTCCTGTAATTCAAATGTGAACAATCTACCTGTCTTTTCACCTTTTGCAATTTTTCTAAATCCTTGACTTGGATCTTCAACAAATGCTCATGCCTTTGTGAACCTGACTTGCAACCCTTTCTCTACTATCTGCCCAACACTTATCAAAATCTTTGTAATGGTAGGGACATAGAGTACCTTACTGAGTAGGTTGATGTTTCCATCAGGTGCTTTGACATTGCCTATTTTCTCCACAGGATGTTTTGTATCATCTCCTGTTTGTACCTCATGCTTATTCCTTGGATCTTCTAAATCTGATAGGAGTGCCACATTTCCTGCCACATGATTTGAACAACCTGAATCTATGTAGAAAACATGCTCATCAGATTTACCTTGTGGCATAGCCATGTTCATGATCAATAATGAATCCTCTTTGTTTGAGTCTTCTGTGTAGTTATTGTAGTCTCTCCTTCCTTTGTAGCCTCCTTGATAATTTGAATGATTGTAGTTGTTGTAATTGCCATGGTAGTTGTTGAACCTTCCTCTTGAGTAGCCATAACTTCCTCTATTGTATCCTCTGCCTCTTTGATTCTTGGAATTCCTAAAGCAATTTTCAGTTGTATGATTAGTTAGTCCACAAATAGAACATGGGTTGGAGTCTTGGGATCTCCCCCTGCCTTGTCTGCCTTCACTTGCTCGTGGTCTTCATACCGGTCCTCACATCTCCGCGGATTGACAAGTAAAGGAGGTGGTGCTTATGCTAGAGCTACAGGGGCCTCTTTTGTTGAGCATCCATCATCATAGTTTGAAGAGTTGGAGGTTTGGTAGAGTGTAAGGGGGTTGGCTTGTGAACTCATGTGAAATTAGATTGAGGAGGGAGCTGAAAAGTAGGAGGGCACTGAAAAGTAGGAGAAGAAAAATTAGTGAAAGGATGCTTGAAAGGAAAATTGGACTTGATTGGTTGTTGTCGTTGACATGTTTGTTGTAAGCGAATGGACTGAAACTCCTTCTCAGCATCATGTGCAAAAGAAATAGCTTCATAGAGGGTCATAGGATGTAGTGCATTGAGCTTGGCTTGGATTCCCATATCCAAACCATCTTCATACTTCCATTGCAAGGTATCTTCAGGAATCATTTTAGGTGAACAAATAAGTAGTAGCCATTGCCAAAAGTGTTCCTAGTGTAGGTAGACACAATATTTCCATCTTTCCATCCAAAAGTTGTCCATGATCAACGAGCATGTAAATGAAATTGGGGACAAAGGAAAAAATCCTTGAACTTTTCTTGAAATGCAGTCCATATGGTGAGGTGGTCAGTGCTATGCCACAAAACATTCCACCATAACTGGGCCTTACCTACCAAACAATAAGTAACAAATTTCATTTTCTCAATTTCACAATATGATTCGTTAATATAAAAGTCATCAAATTGAGAAATCCATGAAAGAACAAATTGGCCATCCTTTCACCCATCGAATTGTGAAAATTGGGAAATTTTGGCACCAATCTTGGACTACATGCCTTGTTCTTGAGCGATGAGAATGGCCTTCACCACCCTAACTAAGTTGTTGTCATCATTTTGCATTTGTTGGAGGGTGGCATCATGTTCTTTTATCTCGTTTTGATCATGTTGGAGTTCATGTTGCAAAAGCTCTAATTGTTGCTCAATAGGTACCCCAAGTAGGGGTGATATACCAAAATCCTTGGTATTATGGGTAGGTTCCATGGCCTTATATAGAACCAAAACCTAGGACTAGACCAGATGATTGAGATGAATGCCAAATTGCAAACAGATGCCATGAATCACAATGACATGCCAAGAAACCACCTTTGCAGGTATGCTTTGGCTCTGATACCACTATTGATTAGATCCTGTAGATGCACGTATGCAAAGGATAGTATAGAAATGAGATCTCATAAAAGCGTAAATAGAATAGAAAGAGATAAGAGACTTGACACTAGATTGGGTACAATCTCCCCCCACATACTCTGATGGACGAACCTATGAGAGCATGTGTATTTATAGGTATTTTTCATTACATCCTGAATAGAAGATACATGAGGGTGGCGCTTCAAAAAGTGTGTGTTTATGAAAATTTGCTTTATTTATAAAATCGTCACTTTCTAAGCGATCTAGTATTTTTTAGAGAAACATCTAATTTTACAAAAAATATCTAAAATACTATCTTTTAACTATCTTCAAAAATATATGAATAAGTCCACACACGTTCACACTCTCATGAGTCTTCATGTGCTAAATCAAAACACAAATCACATTAAAAACCTCAAGACATTAAAATCCATATAACATTCCATTATTCCATAAATTATGACATAATGTGGTGGCTATCTTGCGCATAACTATGTGCCACTTTCAAGCCTTTTGTGTTACTAGGTGAAAGGTTAATTACATGAGCTGCAGTCAAAAAGCCTTGTGAAAGGTTTCCATGATGCCACTACTCTATCCTGAATAGTCTTATTCATCCTTTCATCTCTACCATTTTGTACATGCGCATAAGGAGCTATATTCATGTGAGATGTACTCACAATCATTATCTAAATATAAAGCCTTAAGCTTAATTACCTTCTTTGTCTCTACTAAGGCAAGCCTTTTTCTAAAAGTAGGGAATATCTCATCCTTGGACTTGAAGTGATAATTCCAACCTTTTCTAGTAGCATTATCTGTGAAAGTGATGAAGTAAAAAGCACCACTTAATGAACTAGTTGGTATAGGACCACATACATTTGACAATGCTCACAAAAAAAAAAAATAAAGAAAAGTAACACAAGGAAGTAGTCAGGATGAGATAGAATTTCCATTACACTACGAGATATGTGGCCCAAATGGCCATATCATATATAAGCCATTGATTGTTTAGTGATGGGTAACAAGTGTTGGATCTGAGATACAAACAATTGGTCAAGTGAGCCAACTTTTCTTTCTTTAGCAATAACCATATTGCCCTTTGAAATGCAAAAGGATTGTGAACAGAAAGTCACTTTGTGGCCAAGATAATCAAGCTAACCAACTGACATCAAACTACATGAAAGATGAGGCACATGGCATCCATTATGCATGGTAAACTATGAACCATCAACAAACTAAATGAGCACATCTCCAGTTCCAACAACATCACACTAGTTAGAATCACCAAGCCTCATTGTACCAAGAAACTTTGTTGCATAACTAGAGAACCACTCTCTATGTGGTTTCACATGAAAAGAAGAACCATAATCTAGCAATCATGTGTGTGAAAGGGAATCAACCATAAGAGCCCCATTACACATAGTGCTCTAAAGTGTCAACACATCAATGTCATCAAAAAAATAGCATTTATTTTCTCTATCTTCACAAATGAAGTATATGATGCAAGCAACTGTTAAACATGGCCATCAACATGAGGATCTTTATTTTTAAAATTATTTAAAGCATAATAATCCTTCTTCATATGTCCCTTCTTGTGGCAATGATTGAATTCAATATCCCTCTCTTGTGACTTTCTTATACTCTTTCCACATTGACCGTGATTGTCTCTATTCTTGCTTCTTCCACTGATTGATTCTTTCCTTGTTAAAAATCACAGACACTATATGCATCCCAATTGTGTGTGGCGACCATAGAATTCTTGTGAATCTCTTCATTGAGAAGTGCACCGCATATGTCACTATAGCTAAGCTTGCCCCCATGTGCACTATTACTAATGGTTGTGCCAAATGTATTCCATGAGGGTGGCAATGTGCATAGAAAGAGAACTACTTTCATTTCATCCTCCATTTCCATCTTTTGAGCTTGCAATAGTGAAAAAAATCATCAAACTCATTTAAATGAGGTGCAACACTATCCATGTCTTTCATGCACAAGTCATACATCTACCACATTATATAGACTTTGTTGGAAGAATTTTACTTCTCAAATGTGTTACGAATTCTTCTACATCTCCTCTGATGTCTTGCAATCCAAAATAGTGAAACAAACACTATCGTTAGGTGTAGAAGAATCATGAACATTGGCATGATCAAGCTCTTCCCAATCATCATGCATATCAATAGATTTCTTTGCAAGACCACCAATCAACTTCCATTGTGTTCTCTATGTCAGGACATCACAAATTTGATTCTTCCATTGAGAGCTGAAGACCCCAACATCTACATATCTCCTAGTTTCGAAAAACCTCACCATGGTCCTCTTTAACACATCAAGGTTATGCAAACTATAAATATCATGCTATACCACGTGAACATATATAGGTGGTTTTTGTTGGAGTTTGGGGTCTTCGAAAGCATGCGAACAACACAAGGAAGAAGAAGAATCTTGGAGCACAACACACAATACTGAATGTATATTACCAAGAGAATGTACAAAGATAAGTAGACCATTAGGGTAATAGGTGTATATACAAGCCATGGGAAAAAAACCTCCTGAAAAGGGAAAAAAGTGCCCCCGTGTTCTTCGAGTGTTCACACACATCACTACCTAAATATATCAATAAATTCCCGCTAGGAGTGATGTAGTGAACAAGGAGCTAGCACTCATGTATAAGGAAGTGCCAAGCTATATGGAATCAATCCACAAAAAGGAAGTAATCCCAAAGCTTTGCGGAAAGCTTCAAACTTCTCCCTAGGTAGAGCCTTTGTGAAAAGGTCTGCAATGTTGTCCTATGTGGGCATATATGCCAAACTGATCTCTCCACTAGAGAACCTCTCCCTGACATAATGATAGTGCACCTCAATGTGCTTAGTGCGAGCATGGAACACAGGGTTCCTTACAACTGCCAATGCACTCTAACTATCAGTGAAGATGGTGGTGGTAGAAGAATGACCAACATCCAAATCAGCCATAAGGCGTTTGAGCCACACACACTCAATATTCATTATGAAAGTTGCCCTATCCTCAACCTCACAACTAGAAGTGGCCATAGTAGGTTGCTTCTTACTAAACCAAGATATAGATGAGCTACGAAGCATGAAGCAAAAGCCACTAGTGGACACACAAGCGTCATAGCAACCAGCCCAATCACAGTAAAAAAAAGCATGTAAATCTGGCAGTAGTGATCCCCCCTTGGGATAAAACAATCCAAGTATTTGAGTACCACTCAAGTAGCGAATGATGTGTTTAACCACCTGCCAATGCTTGACACCTAGGAAATGCATAAACATGCTCATCTATGAGATCACAAACTGAATATCTGGCCAAGTACTGCATAAGTAAATCAAGCATCCAACAACCTACTTTGTGAGAAGAATTGGTAGTGCCTCCAAACATTTGCACCGTAAGTCAAGCTAGCTTCATATATGAACTCTGTGTTTCCCAGGGGTCCTGCAAGCCCTTGGAACTAGTGAGCCTTGCTGCTTACTCTTTTTGTCTGTCCTTAACACTAGTGTTGTACCAAAACAGGACACTATAGTGTCCTTTTTTCTAATAAATAAAAAAAATCACACATACTAATCAAATAAAATTTTGAAAAAACCTTAAAGCTCCATAAAGATCTATACCTAGATGCTCTATAAAAAATATATATTTTAAAAAATAACCTTTTTTGATAACTCAAAATATACAAATGATTGAATATGGTTGAGAAAAACTGTTTTTCTGTAAGCTTATATATGAAAAGCAAGAAATATCTCCATAAAAGGATTTTTCCTCCTATTGGAATCATTTTTCTAATGTTAATTTATTGTCATATAATCATTTACGACAAGTCTTCGGAACTAGAAAAATCATTTTTATAATAAAAAAGTATTACAATATAGGGTGCTCATTATATAGTTATACACTTTAGCAGCCTTCTATATGATATTGATTCATAAAAACACTAAAATGGTTTGTGTTTTATCTCAAAAACCATCATATAGTAGAAGAAAGATATGCTACATGTCTTTGAACCAATAATTTTGTATGTATCTCACATACCACTAAAAATCTCAATATTTCATTGAATGGCCATAATCCTCTCTACTGAGAACAAAAATTCATCCTAAAAAATTAGGTTTTCTAAATGATATAAGGTATATATTATGAATCAAAATAATTCTATAAGCATTATAAACTATTTTATATAGAAAAAACTAGCATGTTAATTTTAATCATGTAGCATATGCAATATTTCCTCATAAAATGACCTTTTCTTAGCGTAGAAAAATAGTGGTATTGTTTAACTTGAAGAAACGACATAGAAATTCAACTCCTAAGGTTGTCAAAAAAATATTTCTAGTTGTTATAATATCAAATAGTATTTTGATAACAAAAAATGATGCATGTTCATACCATCACTTTGTAAAATAATTCATAGATGATAAGACTGTCATATCACAAATGAGCTTCATTTTATGCCATAAACCTAGTAAAATTCATTACAAATCTCTAATTATCGATAGAAACATGTTGGCATATTTAAAATAAAAGATTTTATTGCATTTAGACCAATGAAAATAACAAGATCATGATTTTAATTAAAAAAAACCTCTAACTTACAACACTGTAATTTCTGCGCCAGTATTGAAATTAGCATCATAAAATTAGTGAATAAATATTAATTTTTATATCCTTTAATAAAAACTATATTTTTCTAAAAATATTCAACCCTTATGCCAACATGTTGCATAGTTAGATTTATAAATGGTTTCTTCTAGTAATCTAAAAAATTCATCAAACATTGATTCTTTTTTAGGACACTAAAGTGTCCAAGTACAAGACTAGTGTTAAGGAGGGTCTTCGATGGGCATAGGTCCATTGAAACCCTAGAACTCTGTCGGGATATCAGTAGGCAAGCCCTCGAATGGAAGAGCCGAGAAGTCAAAAATAGGCCACCCGAGCATTGCAATGGTAGAACTTGCATGATTGAAAGTTGGTGTTGCGAACCTAAGCTAGAGTGAAGGGGAAAACATATTAGTCATTGAAATAATTAAGATCCCAAGAAGATGAGACCTCCATTCCTTTCCATCACGAACATGCTTCCTGTGCAATGTATGTGATTTTAACATTGTGAGACGTGAATTGTGAGAAGTGCATGCTTTGACTGTGAGTGGGAGTGTGTGAGGTGTGTGGCTTTACAATTGACTTTGAATGAGTATGGCCTACAAAGTTAGTGTATGTTATAAGGATGGTGGTGATATCCGATTCGATATTTTTAATTTTGTTCACTTAAGCTAATACCTAAAACCCGAAGGGTTAAGCATTCCCTACATGCTGTAGCTGTAGCTTCACCAACATGGTCCTTCTTGACTACATGGTCTTGTTTTGCGCTTAGCTTCTAACAAGTTGAGCTTAGCTTCGCACCTCCCCTTCCGCTCGATACGCTTCAACTCGATTCATCCGCCTCCGCTCCGCTTCGCGAGAGATTGTTTTCAAAGACGTTTACAACACTATAGCAGCTAATACCTAACGGTAAACGTAAACGCATAGCACCAAAAGGGGTCGATATGGCAGGAAAAGGGGATTGATGACTAATCCGGCCCCTTATGTTATGACAGAGGTTGCGTGTGGTCTCTTTAGCGCCTACATGGTCAAAGCTCCGGGCCAACATGGTTTTGTCAACTCCCTAATACCTGCCCCGCCGGGAACTTTATCTCGTAAAAAAAAATTTCTTTAATTTTTTCAAAAAAAAATATTAAGTACTTTATTGGTGTCATTTCAAGTCATATTTGACTGGGATCTTGAACAATTATTAATGAATTTATCGAATTTATTTGATGAAATTTCAGGAAAGCTTATTAAGCTTTTCGGGAATAATATTCAACAACTAATAATTCATTTAGATTTAAATCGACAGATTTGTCGAGCTGGGTCTGAGTGGAGTGGTTAATAAGTGTTTTGCTTCACAAAGTCGGTGGGCCGTTTGAGTTTTGTCGAGAATTATAGTCATTAATGAAGGGTTGGGGATCCATTTCTGTACCACACAGTGTGGTTTAGAAGAGATGAAGTGGAATCTACAAAAGAAGGTGTGTAGGTTGTCCTAGTAGTCTCACAAAAGGTCTTCTTTGAGCTGACTAAGGTCGAAGCGTAAGCTACACATTTTTTTGGTACCCAGAACTGGCAAGACTTGGACTAAGCGGTCACCAAGGATTTGGGCACCCAAATCTATCGAATCCATTGTCTCGATTGAAATTGAGAGGGGTGTCAAAGATCTCGAGTGTTTGACCCACTAGACACGGACGCTTTGCGTATCCACCTCGGTTGTGGAGATGCTTGATTAGACTCTCTAACGGGCCACTTTGATGTACTGCACCGTTGAGTGCGTGGAAGATGTGACCGTGCTATTGGCCGAGAGTGAGATAGCGTATTCACATGCTTTTTGTAAAAGAAGGGAGATCCACTGCTATCCTACCCGAAAGTGATGACTGGCCTATTTTTGTCCAATAGGGTTTGTTGACTCCAACAAGGTTGGGGGGAGGCCACACACAGTAGGGGAGGCTTCCGTCATGTCGAACACCTCTCTGCACCGACCTTGGAGGGGTAGTTCATGATACTGTCCTACAAGTTCCAACTGAAGCACACTTTTGCGAAGATTTAAAGTCATTGAATAGTGGTATAACCATTCCTGGCCTAGGATCATAGGTTCTATTTAGTCGTCGTTATGGCAAACCAACAGTTTTATTGTCAAGGTCACATCATCAATGGAAATTGATAGCTCGACCTCGCATATGCAAGGGGTTTCTAATCCACCGAGTCCTATGAGATAGGCTTCGAGAGGCTTCATTTCATATTCTCTACAAAGAGAGCATCGAATTGCATTCATTGCTACACCAGAGTCAATCAAAACCTTACATTGTGTATGCATGGAGTCCTATCCTAGAGTGATATTATTGAATGGCCTCCTATCAGTAATACTCAGGACATCTCTTCCTCCAAGTTGGCACATTGCTACAAGATATTGTGAGGCATCCACCGATTGAGGTTCTCTACCTAATCCTCTCCTTCGTAGTCTCATTGGTTTAATGTGTTCCAACACTTCTGCTTGGGCTTTAGCTCTTATTCATTCCTCTCTTCCTTTCACTTCTTGGCAAGATTTAGTCGTTTAAGCATGTCTGTTGTTAACGGTTCCTGATATAGCTTAACTCGACCTGCTGATATAGTTGGGCATTACTTCACCTTCTAGAGTTGCTAGTTGAACCGCTTTGCTAGTTGATATTCTATTGATGGGTCCGTATCCTCATTTCTCTAGTTTGTGGGCATGTTGTTTCAAGGTGTAGACTAGCACCAAATCTCCTACTTGTAATCCTTTATCCTTAATATGAGCATCAAAGTAGGCTTTTTGTCTCTTCTTAGCAGCATAAATTCCGGTTGTTGCTCGCAATCTTGTCTCTCCCAATCATTCTAAGTCAAGTATTCTTGAGGAAAGCTCATGACCCCTCCACCCATATTCCTGAGCTATTTTGAGTGTGGATATCAAAAAGTCTAGGGGCATCACAACATTCTAACCAAACATCATTTGGAATGGTCTAGCATTAAGTACTATTTTATAGGCTATGCGATAGGCCCACAAGGCATGGTGTAATTGTTGATCCCAATCCAAACATTGATTGTTCACAATCTTGGTGAAAATGTTTCACAAAATCTTATTAGTACTCTTAGCCTGCCTGTTAGCTTGTAGATGATACGGTGCCGATTTCTTGTGTACTACCGTAAAGTCTTGTAATAGATATTCAATAACATCATTTAAGAAGTGAGTACCCCTATCACTTACAAGCTCAGTAGGAAGTCCATATCTTTTGAAGACATTCTCGAACAAGAACTTAGCCGTGCTACGTGCATCGTTTTTCTTTGTGGCCTTGGCTTCTACCCATTTAGTGAGATAGTCAGTGGCAATTATGATATACTCGGCATGAGAATTCCTTGTAGGGGGGTTAATGGGTCCCGCAAAATATATTCCCCACTTTGAGAATGCCTGCACTCCCATCATGGGCCATAGGGGCATCTCATCCCTGCGTATGGGTACTGAGTCCTCTGACATACATCACAACGTTTTATGTAGGTGTGGGCATCCATATGCAGAGTGGGCCACCATAATCCTGAAAATAGTATGGCCTTGATAATACGATCCCGTCCAAAATGGCCTCCTGCTACACCCTGGTGTGCAGCTTCCAAAAGGTTAAGATATTCAATTTCGTGCACACATATCCTCAGATAACTGTCTCGTCCTCGCTTATACAAATTATCACCAATGAGCTTGTAATCTAAGGCCTCTTGCTCTAGGCTTCATTTACGTGCTATAGTCATGTCCGCTGGCAAAGTCTTTGTCCATAGGTAAGTAACTAAAGGTTCACTCTAGTCTGGTGTTAGGGTCACCTAGTATAAAGTGGCATGTCCTATTAGGGGCCTATTACAACACTTTGGACATTCGTCACATAGTTGTCGGACATCTTTTTCCATTGATGACCAATACACACCTAACCTCTTCAAGTTCAATAGCATCGTTTGTCTAGAATGGTGTTGCTCTAGTGCACCTACATGTGCTAATTGCAACCAATTGTTATATTTCTATTCTTCTACACAACATGCAAGGATATTTTGATGGTCCTGCCTATAAATACTTCCTGCGAGAAGTTGGTATCTCTACGCTCTCACTACCTCTTTCTCTTGGGTTCTCACTTGAGGGTTCTTAGGTCCGTATGTCAATATTGGAACTAATGATTGGGCCCATTCAGGGACAATCTCGACATTGAAGAGATATGCATTTGGTAGCTCATCTGCTACTCCAATAGCTACTTCTCCAGAAGTTATCCTAGAGAGTTGGTCTGCTCTCAAGTGTGTCTTCCCCTTCTTGACTACAACTTTGAAATCATACTCCATCAATAGTAAAAACCAACATATTAATCTACCTGTGTGCACAAGTGCATGAGTGAAAGCACACAAGCATGCACACACATACACACACACACACGGTAAGAGTGAGAAGAGGAACAATGGAAAGCTTCTATTACAAAAGAGTTCTCTTACAAAAGCTCAAATCTACCACAAGCTAACCCCAAAAATGAGCTCTCTAACTCTTTTTATATTTTTTTGACTAGTTTTGGCCCTGTCTAGACCTAGTGTCCGGCCTAGTTAAAAATTAGGTTCTAGGGCTTATTTGAGGGCTCAAACAGAGTCTAAAAATTATGAAAATTGGTAGGATGATACTTCTAATATCCTCAAGCTTGAGGACTCCTCGGCTTGAACAAAATGGAGTTACAAAAAGCTGAAATGATATTTACAATGGTTTTAGTGATCAAAATCACTATTTTTATAGGGATTTCTTCTAAAAATTTGGCATACACTTCTTGGAGCTCCCTAATTGTTCCTTCTTCTTGTGTGTCCACTTCTTTGATGCACTTCCATGCTTTGTGCTTTTCCTTGAGTGTCAACACTCCCCCTCCCTCTTGAGTCTGTTGTCCTTGACAGACCCTTGTTGTAAGGGTTGTTCCATGTAGTGCTTTGAGAGGTAGTTTCCATCCTTTTGTATGTGCTTCTTCCGTGGATTCTAGTGAAAGTGTGTCATTGTGAGCTTCCAAAAACTATGAGTTGCTCAAAAGAGGTGATTAAGATTGAGTTTTAGCAACTGCTGGCTTCGAATTGCTTCCTAGCTATTGATGTTATCCTTGTGATGTCCTCTAGATCTTCCAAAGATGATGTTCATAGTAGTCATGCCAAGTACTCATAATCCATAGTGAATGATGGGTTAGTGTATCAGTGCATGGGTTGAAGAAAGTATGTGCCTTGTGCATGGCCTTGTAATGTAGCCCCCTTCTCCTTCTGTCTAGCATCACCCACTCACCTTGACTGTATCTTCTGCACCAATTACTTCTCCCCATCCCACTTCTTCCTCTCTTGCTTCCTCTACTGATACCCCATCCAACTTTGGTTTGTATGCCACCCACCCCGATAGTCATTGCCTCATCCTCTTCATTACCCTTGCCCTTTCTACCTTCCGTACAACATTTGACCGTCATTGGTCAATATACCATTCAGGCTTTAGAAGCGATCCACTCTCAGATGTTTACAGAGAAGCAAAATCTTCGTCAAGAATTCTAGCATAAATTGGAAGTCTTGGAAGCAAATATTGCACCACTCCAGGAGGAACTCCTTGGTCTTTGTGCCAATGAAGCTCACCTATAGAGCCAGGTATCTTCCCAAGAAATCAAATTGTTGCAGTTACAGCAAGCCTTGGCAGATAAAGATGCTACCCTAGATAAGATGGGTAAAGCCTTGGAAGCAACAAGTACTCAGGTTGTTGACTTGGAGCAAACTTGTGCCACTATGCATGCTAAATCAGTCCAATGGGAGAAAGAATTGGCAGACACCAAAGAGGAACTATTTCAAAAAGTGCAAGCTTTAATTAATGAAGTAGGTTGCACAATTCAAGTAAAGAAAGAGCTGACATCCACTTAGAAGGAGTGTCATGCTTACTTTAAAACCATTCAATTTCAATCTCAGTAGATGGAATGGATGGAAAAACAACTCCGTATTCAAAAGGATCAACTACAGAGAGTAGATGTGAAGATCGCTGACAGTAAACTACGGTATCAAGCTACTTTAAAGAATGATTTTTATCTGCAGGAAGCATTCTTACAATATCAAAGTCCTTAGTTCCAATGGCCTTCTGGCTAGGAGGCAAGTCACATGCCTTGATTTTCACCTTGAATGGCAACCCAATGGCCTAGAAGTTTATGCTCTGCCTAAGCTAATGGATAGGATCACAAATCATCTATTACCATCAATGGTCACACATAGACCTTATCTAACTTGGAAGTTAGGGTTCCACAAATGTTCGGGCTCTCACAATCGCTTCTCCTCATAATGGGGGTCTTACAACTTAGAGCACCATGGATCATTTGTGGTCACTTGAGGGTGGAGTATTGAGTATATCTAACAAGAGTGAGATAACCTATAGGAACCATTCATTAGTACGATTTTAGATCTTTAAGCAAGTCATGCCACTATAAAATTATTGGTGTAGATGGTGGTGTGGTATGAGGACTTCGACGAACATGTAGGAGGAATGGAGTGAATGCTGACACAAATAGACTAAGAGAGAAAGGTTGATAAGATAGAGAGAGAAAAATATCTCAATTCACAAATATGCAAAAGGCAGAGAGAGACAAAGAAACAATTTCTCTTTATATGGTATACGCATGGATATAGAAAAAGCAAATGTGCCTTGTTTTCATTCATCAAGGAATGTGTCTTTATACAAGCATAAAAAATGCTTTTTCCCAATAAAAAATAAGATAGTGATTTGGATAAGATAACCCTCTTAGACATAGGTGTTCACACACAAGAGATATGTTGGAAATGAAGTAGGCCCATAGCTCATATCACAGGTCCATGGTTCCATAGGTCCAACATATACAACATAGAATCTAGCAATTTTCTAATATTGACAAAACATGAACATACCACATTTAATCATACAAATGATGAGACAAAGATAAAGAAAGATTAGACAACATGTGTAAAGTGTTACGTAAGCCACTGCTTACTCACACTATCAGATATACCAATGTTCAATGTACAATGTGGGAGCAAAACTCTCAACCACTCTATGTGAACAAAAATAGATGGATGAGTGAATGTACAAATGTAACAAACATATTCAGATGTATGGACATAAATCTGAATATATATGAGATGTGTGACCTAATAGGTTGTAGAAGAGTGAATATGAGTGACAAAAAGAGGAAGGATTAGTCTAAAACTGATAATCAACAAACCCTCATCTAACCTTAGGCTATGGAAGACCCTAAGTTAGAAACATGTGTGAATAGATCACATACTTACAAAAGTAGCAAAGAATGCTAACAAGTTTGCTGTCAAAAATCCTCAAACTCATATGAACATATATTCTCTAACACCTCATCCAAATATGCATGAAGCATATACGTATGGATTCTCTTGTACCTATGCGGAATAGGACTCCTCTTGATATGGATGTCACTACCTCCATAAACTTCATGTACTTGTGTGCATAAAGAGAATATGTACCTGAATTCTTAACATAAGATGTAAATCTTATGTTAACCACCATCCAAAATCTTTGAAGTAAACCGAAATCTTCATGTAGAAGACAATCTTCAAATACATCATGTGAATGGCCGATCCACACCACCAAGCTACTAATAGCTTCTCCATAAGCAAGACTGTGAGCACACTCTTCTTCTCCAAGAAGAACTCCATAGCCGCTCCTCAACATGCTTCAACAAAGCACCATGGCTGCCCCATGTGCTAAAAGCACTACCTCAAAGACGTACCAAGCTTCCAAAGTTTGTGTTGTAATAGGTGATGGATGAACAAAGTGATCCCAAAGACTCTCTTTTATAGTAGAGCCTCCAACAATAAAGCTATTGTGAAAAGCACTCCAATAAAGCACTTTCGTAGAGATCTATGTAAAAACAAAAACCTTCACGATCCAACGTTTTTCAAAAAACGTGTCTGTCCAAAAGTAAGGAATAAAAAATATCGCATACGTCCTGCTGTTTTGAAAATCTTGGAAAACAAAAAAATCTTTATGATTTCACTGGCGTCGGGTTTCGAACCTTGGCGGGGGCTTTGAGAGGATAACCATCTATCCAAGCCGTTCGCGCCATTTGCTGTTAGAAGGAGTAAAATGAATAGCTACTCATACTATGATAGCTGAAGATTTTTTTGGACATTTTGGACATTGACTTCAACAATCCCCCCTTTAATGTCAAAATGGTACAAATTAAATTGGATCTGCAAACTATCAAAGCTGCAAACAATCACAAGCTTCAAGCTTGTACTCTCGAACTGACCTTCAAACCTTTTCTTTAAAAGTCTTCGTCAAAATTGAATTTGACTTTCCTTCAAAAAACCTGAACTTGCTGAATATGAACCATAATACTTGAGAAAATATGCAAACTAGATATCCAATAGTGTTCTCATCAAGAAATCATTGCTTGATAACAAATGTAGCAAGTACTGACTGTGAACCTGCTATCTCTTGTAAACTTGAAAACTTACACTAGGATCCACATATTTGCATTTACCTTACAAAAGCTTTCTCAATGTATTTCTGTTGCGTCATGTAAATACATTTAAACAAAATCAAGAACTGAATCCTAGCACCTGTGATTGATAACTCGCAACTTAGTGTATTATGAACACTGCTAGTTCATCTCTGACTGTACTCAAGTCAAGTCAACTCAACTCAACTGAAATCAAATCATGAGTCTCATCAAAAAAATATATGATGTCATCATGTCTTCATCTTTGCTCAGTCTGTAAGTCCTTCATACCTCTTTCCTTCAGAACCTGGTACAAACATAAATGTGCACACTTCTAAAACATATCTCTCTGAAATATCAAGCTTCTCTTCAATAGAACTCTGGAACCTTCTCCTCAACAAGAACACCCTAACAAGAACTTTCTCTAGACATTCTCCTTCTTCCTTCTTCTTTCAAAGCTGGAACATAAAGAGAACCTGACAAAGGAAATATAGGAATACCTGAAATAGGAATACCTGTAGATATGACTCTGCATTCTTTTACATATGGCTGAAAATAAGTCTTCATGTTTCACCCCCCTAGATGACTTAACACTAGTATCCAGAATTCTTCAAATATATCAGACCTTATGAAATATGGAACGTCTTCCTTCATAAATCTGATCTTTAGTGATCAATACCTGTATCTGAAACAAAATCTTTGAACCCTTTTTATTAGCACTGTACATATGCCAATAGCTTTCCCTGTCATTCCTCAGCTTCCCAAAATCTAGAATAAGGTTAGCTGATCTATCATAAAAAACTTGCTGAAAGCATTTTAGGATTCATAACCTTCTGCAACATAACAAGTATCTTCTTCTATCTCTCTGCAATACAAATCTGATAGAACCTGAATCTTTGACTTACTTTTTCCAATGCTAAGAACCTTATAAACAAAGGATAGACAACTAACCCATAAATACTCAAGATCATTCAAAATCATTCAAGATCATTCAAGATCATATAAGATCTATCAAGATCATATAAGATCTATCAAGATCATATAAGATCTATCAAGATCATACAAGATCATCCAAGATCAATGATCTCTTCAACAAAATACCTGTGTAGAATCATCTTTCATCAAACCTTCATGACTGAATGTTTGATTTACTACCTGAATATATCCAAGTGTCCATGCTTCTTACAAAGTTGTAAAACTTTTCTTCAAACAAATCCTTCCCAAGAATCTGCAATTCCTACTTGAAACATAAGTGGACAAACCTCTCACCTTGAGAACTCCAAAAGCTGCAAGTTGATACTTCAAATCTTCATATTCTACCCGGGTGAAATGTGATAGTACCTGCTTGACTTTCTTTTGGATAACTCCACTTCTCAATCAAGTGACAGGATTTAATGGAACACCTTTTTTAATACAAGCATGTATCCAAAAATCAAGACAAACATAGAAAGTAGATTCTCCATTGACTTGTACATCAACAAATCTGAAATTTCTGAAGTTTTCTGAAAATACTGAATATGAGCTAACCTTTCCAAACACAAAACCTCAACCCAAGTCTTCAACATCTGCTACAAAAAAACTCTTTTAACTCAAGAGTTAGATAAAGAAGAAATATACTTCTCTGCAACTTGTCATATACCAAGTAGCTTTGTATTGACACTCCAAGAATTCTTTGAGGGAACATATAAGCTACCTGCTTAAAAGCTTCAACTAAAACATAACTCATACATATATGAGTCAAAACATATATCTGCTGCTTTTCTTTCTCTCAATGCAATTCTAAGTCAAATCTACTAAATCATGACCAAGTGTGATGCAAAACAAGAAACTGTAGCCTTACTTTTCTTTTGGAAATGATGGACTTTCTTCTTCTGCATCTTTCTTCCACATGATGATGATAACATCTTGAAACTTCCCTTCCATACCCTTTGTTTTTTTTTTTTTAATCTTGAAGTAGCAAGCACTCTTAAATTCTTTAAATGAACTCTTTCTCTTCCTCTAATGCTAAGGGTAAGAGACAAAACAACCATGGTATACAAATGGAAGTGAATATAGAATCATGTTTTATCATCTCCTCATATCTCTGAATAAAAATTTTGCTTCAAATGTGACTGATATGACTGAATTCACCAACCTTTTGTCTAAATGATGAATTACCTTTCTAGAGTTACCTCTCTAGATACAAAATCTGTACTTTAATATCCAACCAACTTACAAAAAAAATTGGCAGAACACAAAACTCATCTCATCTCCAAATTTATCTTCTTAGATGAGCTTTCTTGCCATGAAAGAGATCTCTCAAAATTCTCTAGAAAAACCTCTAGATACCTGTTTCGATGTAGTTTTTAACTTTCAATTAATGAAAGTGTATAAAAGCACTCCTTGAATCCTTCAAATCTCTTCATAACTGCTCTTCTAAGATATGACCTGTAAATGATAATCTAATAGTAGAAATTGATACCTATGATTTGATATCAATTTGGTTTCTTCATCTTCTCTAAACCATTGTTCTTCCTTGAATTTGAAGTAGCCTTCTCTTCATCAAGTCTAGGTCTTCAAGCAATACTTCTGTAAAGTATTTTCATACTCTTCCAAAAGTATTCGGTTGCTAACAGATCATCAACTTCATACTGCACACTGATGAATACACATGTGACTGAATTGTCTAATTCTCAAATCTTTACTCATCTAGATTAAATGTGTATGTTAAATGTCAAATGTTAGAAGATGCTCTTAAATCATATGTTGTAAACCTGGAAGTCTGGAAACGTGGGAATCTGAATGAGCCTTAATGATCTGATGCCAAAGCCCTAAAGCTCTGATACCAAAACCTTGAGCTTTGATACCAAATGTTGGAAATGAAGTAGGCCCATAGCTCATATCACAGGTCCATGGTTCCATAGGTCCAGCATATACAACATAGAATCTAGCGATCTTCCAATATTGACAAAACTTGAACATACCACATTTAATCATACAAATGATGAGACAAAGATAAAGAAAGATTAGACAACATGTGTAAAGTGTTACGTAAGCCACTGCTTACTCACACTATCATATATATCAATGTTCAATGTACAATGTGGGAGCAAAACTCTCAACCACTCTATGTGAACAGAAATAGATGGATGAGTGAATGTACAAATACAATAAACATATTCAGATGTATGGACATAAATCTGAATATATATGAGATGTGTGACCTGATAGGTTGTAGAAGAGTGAATATGAGTGACACAAAGAGGAAGGAACAGTCTAAAACTGATAATCAACAAACCCTCATCTAACCTTAGGCTATGGAAGACCCTAAGTTAGATACATGTGTGAATAGATCACATACTTACAAAAGTAGCAAAGAATGCTAACAAGTTTGCTGTCAAAAATCCTCAAACTCCTATGAACATATCTTCTCTAACACCTCATCCAAATATGCATGAAGCATATACGTACTGATTCTCTTGTACCTATGTCGAATAGGACTCCTCTTGATATGGATGTCACTGCCTCCATAAACTTCAAGTAGTACTTGTGTGCATAAAGAGAATATGTACTTGAATTCTTAACATAAGATGTAAATCTTATGTTAACCACCATCCAATGTCTTTGAAGTAAACCAAAATCTTCATGTAGAAGACAATCTTCAAATACATCATGTGAATGGCCGATCCACACCACCAAGCTACTAATAGCTTCTCCATAAGCAAGAGTGTGAGCACGCTCTTCTTCTCCAAGAAGAACTCCATAGTGGCTCCTCAACATGCTTCAACAAAGCACCATGGCTGCCCCATGTGCTAAAAGCACTACCTCAAAGAGGTACCAAGCTTGCAAACCTTGTGTTGTAATAGGTGATGGATGAACAAAGTGATCCCAAAGACTCTCTTTTATAGTAGAGCCTCCAACAATAAAGCTATTGTGAAAAGCACTCCAATAAAGCACTTTCGTAGCAATCTATGTAAAAACAAAAACCTTCACGATCTAATGTTTTTCGGAAAACATGTCTGTCCAAAAGTAAGGAATAAAAAACATCGCATACGTCCTGCTATTTTGAAAATCTTGGAAAACAAAAAAAAATCTTTACGATTTCTCTAGCGACGGGTTTCGAACCCTGGCATGGGCTTTGAGAGGATAACCATCTATCCACGGTGTTCGCGCCGTTTACTATTAGAAGAAGTAAAATGAATAGCTACTCATGCTATAATAGCTGAAGATTTTTTTGGACATTGACTCCAACAAGATACATAAAGCTCATAGCCAACAATCTCCTCCTTGGGCTTGATTATACAACTAGCTCTTTGGGAACTATCCTTTCCTCACAACTAAACTAGGGTGGTACAAATAGCTATAAATAGGTATTTTGTAACCTTCATTGATGTCTTTTCAAGAAAAGTATGGTTGTATTGCATTAGAAACAAATCAGATGTGTTCCACTACTTCAATAAATTCAAAGCATAAGTGGATGAGTCTAGCAAGTTTATCAAAACTTTGAGATCCGATGGAGGGGGAGAGTACTTCTCCCATGAATTTTTTGACTTTTTTCAAGTCAATGGCATCAAAAGAAAATTTACATGCAGGTATACCCCTCAACAAAATGGGGTAGCAGAGACAAAGAACAGACACATAACAGAGGTAGCAAGGTGTATGCTCAACAAAATGAATATGCCGCATTGTTATTGGGGAGAGGCTACATATACAACCACATACATCATGAATAGATGTCCTACATCAGGTATACAACATCTAACCCTTGAGGAAACATGGAGTGGAAGAAAACCTTGCATTTCACATCTTAGAATCTTTGGTTGTATATGTTATGTACATGTATCTCAATAGTTGAGGTCAAAGCTAGATACCAAATCGGAAAGGTGTATCTTTTTGGGATATTCTATGGAACAAAAGGGGTATAAATGCTATAATCCCATCACCAAGGAACTGAAGGTATGGAGGGATGTTGTCTTTGATGAGTTGAAGCCTTGGGATGCATGCACAAGTCCATTGCATGTTGAAGAGATAAGTGAGATAGATAAAAAGAATGATGATAGAGTTCAAGAAAGCATGGATTTAAGTGGTCCAAGCAACTCATCCAACACAAGGACACTCTCACCATGGAGTGGAAGGCTTAGGGAAAGAGAGACAAGCTTTGAAGAAAGCAAAGTCAAAGGCAAAGAGAATATGCAAGATGAAGAGATAGCAGAAATTCAAACTCTAGGAGTGGCAAAACAAAGAAAGAAGATGGAAACCACACCTAAAGGAAGTGAAAGAAGGTCTTCAAGAGTAAGAATCCAGTTCAAAGGTTAACATATGATAATTTCATTGCAAAGCATTATGCATACATGACTCAAGAAATATTCAAGGACAAAGAACCAACTAGTTATGAAGAAGCTAAGGATTGCAAGGAATGGCAAGAGGCAATGAAGGAAGATCTCAAGGCACTTTATGAGAACCATACTTGGAGCTTGGTATCAGCTCAAGAAGACATGAAGGTGATAGGTAATGACGGTTTACAAAATTAAAAGAAACTCAGATAGTTCCGAGGTTGGTGGAAAAAGGCTTCTCCCAAAGCTATGAGATAGATTATGATGAAACTTTCAGCCCCATAGCCAAAATGCCAACAATTAGGAATTTGATTGCAGTGACCACATCAAGGAAATGGAGCTTATATCAGTTGGATGTGAAGAATTCCTTCTTCAATGGAGAGCTTGAAAAACTAGTCTACATGAGCCAACCTCAAGGATTTGCTAGTATGAGGTACCCAAATCATGTTTGCATACTAAGGAAATCATGGTATGGACTAAAGCAAGCCCCAGGGGCCTAGAATCAGAGGTTAGTGGATTATTTATCAAGTTGTGGATACAAAGAAAGTGTTGCAGATCCATCACTTTACCTGAAGAAGCAAGGAGACAAGACGATATACATATGCATCTATGTGGATGATTTGATCATCACTAGAAGTGATATTGCAGGTATTAAAGATATCAAATCAAAGCTAGGAAAGGATTTAAAGATATCCGATCTTGGAACACTAAAGTACTTCTTGGGAATAGAGGTAATCTATGCACACAATGGCATCTTCTTGATTCAAAGAAAATACTTGTTGGATGTGCTATATAGGTTTGGTATGAGTGGTTGTAAGCCACTTTCTCAACCCATGGAGCCCAATACAAAGTTGGTTGCAAGTCAAGGAGAGGCTATACAAGATATTACACTATATATAAGCATAATTGGCTCATTAATTTATGCTACATTCACTAGACCTAATCTTGCATATGTAGTAGGTGTTCTCTCTAAATTTTTGCATGCACTCACTCATGATCATCTTATGGCAGTAAGAAAAGTGCTTAGATACATCAAGCACACCATCAACCAAGGTCTATTTTACTCATATGATGCTGATCTAAGTGTCAAAGGATATAGTGATGCTAATTGGGCAGGTATCAATGATGATCTAAGGAGTACATCAGGTTATGTTTTCATGATAGGTACAAAAGTGATCTCTTGGAGCTCTAAGAAGCAACCCATTGTTTCTCTTTCATCCACAGAGGTTGAGTACAGAGGTTTAGCATTAACCATATGTGAGATATTATGGCTTAAGAAGCTACTTAAGGACTTGGAAGTGGAGGTGGATAATTTTCCTCTTTCTGGAGACAAGATTTCAAGCATCTACCTAGCTAAAAATCCCTTTTTTTCATGCAAGAAGCAAGCACATAGAGGTTCATTACCACTTCGTTAGAGAAAAGGTGATGGCGAAGGAGCTAGATATAAGGTATGTGAGCACTAAAGTGCAGGTTGCAGACATGATGACAAAGTTTCTTGAAGGTACAAAGCTTGGAGAATTCAAAGAAGCAATCAACATACGAGACATAGGATGAAGCAACGAAGGAAAAAGACTTGAGCTTGAGGGGGAGTGTTGAAAGTTTTGTACTTCAAGCTCAAGAGTGTGGGAACATGCCCCAAATTGAACCTTCCACATCATCCACTATCAAAGGAGGCTGATTTCCACAAGTTGGAGGCATCAAATCATGACTATAATTAAAAGAAGTTTATTAGAGAAGATTTAGCTCACTTTTTGATGTGATTGGACCTCATTTTTTGTATTATATGCTTTTGATTGGTTACAGAGGTTGGTATGTGACCTTTAAAGGCTTTAATCAGTTTTCTTATGACTTAGAGTCATGGAAATACGTGCCCAAGTTGCCCTCTTGCTTAAGTACACCCCCTACTAGCTATTCTCTACATATTTTGCAGAAATTTCACTTTTACACACTCTATCTATCTAGATGATTTTGATAGACCCCTCGAACTTGTAATTGTTGTTTCTCCTTCATCCCAAATCCATTTGCAATGATTTTTATCTTGTTGGAAAGATTATAAGTTCTACTTTGAGTGGTATAAGTCTCGGGTTTTGTGCTTGCACATGTACAGAGAAATGCCCAAAAACAAAGTCTCTGTAGTTAGCTAATACTCTGTGAAGACATCAAGTTATCTGTTTTGTTGCCATTGGTTGAGGCATCATCCAATATCCAAATGGAGTGATTTTACTGTCATTTGAAAGCTCTCTAAGACTAATTTAAAAGTTCAAAGCTTCATTTTCATTCTTTGCATGAAACTCAAAAAACACAAAGCCTATGTCAGAAAATTTTCAAGATCCTAGGAGGGTTCATTTGCTTTTGTTGTGCACATAGGAGTGTTTATCCTCCAACATTTATGAAATTATCTAGACTTGTAATAGGATCTTTATATTTCATGTTGACTCATGTTGGTAGATTCTAACTCCTTACAACTTTTATTTCAAAGATTTATTTTTAGGGGAAGGCCTTGCCTCTCAAAATTGAGGATAGTATCTATTCCCAACATATGTTCTAGATATTGCAACAAATAGCTAATGAGTTTGAGATTGATTCATTGGATACCAGGGTTATATTGAAGATTGAAAGGCATAAACTTTGAAATTTTCTCACTCCATATCGACCTCCCTACATATTTATTTGCATACAAACTATCTTTGAAATTATAGAACAAACAGGTTATGAACCTAGTCTTTCTTGTCAGCTTAGATTGTAACAACTGGTACACATCTCACAACAACACATTGAGAAGGATAACCTTGAAAGGCAAAGGAAGTTACTTGCAAAGCATAGCTTTGCATAAGAAACTACATATGCACCCATCCTTAGGTGGAAGACATCCCAACAATCAAGTGTACTTTGTTACCTGCTTGCAAGAACTAGTTGAACTTTCTTGATATGGTTGCACCTTGGATACTATAAAATATTGGCAAAAGATTCTATGGAAATTTCTTGATGCTCATTGTGGATTGCTCATCAAGATTCTAGAAATGTTGAAGGATTGTCTCACAAATTTCAATAAAGAGGATGCACCTCGCCCCAAGCAATGATGTTTTCATCTTGGAATAAAACCTCCATTGTATGATATGAGTTAGATGCCTAACCTTGCCACGCTCATGGCAAATTTGGTTGCGTGATATACCTCCCAAGCCACTACTTATAGACATTCAATGAAGCTTGCTTTACTAGCTTTAGGGAATATCACACTGAAAGTCATGCTTGTCGAGGATGGCAAAATCTAGGGGGGGAGTTGTTGGATGAAGATGATGCAACAAAAAGGTCTCCACAACATTTCTAGATGGACTCTCACTTGGAATGATCGTTATATCTCTTGGTAGAGAAGCCAAAAATAACACTTGAATATAAATGCTAAAGTTTAGGGCAACCAAGGGGCTACGTATGCTATATTTGCTCAACATTTGTAATTGAACTTGATAAATTATAAACTCAAAGCTCCACTTTGTAAAGGAAAAGGATTTCTTGAGCGTCAATAGCACATCCCCTAACTATTTGACCATTTAACTTTGTCTTTGACCTTTGATTGTGGTAGAAATTACCTCTAGAAGTAGTATTTTTAAGTTTTGAACACTTCTTAAGTAGGAAAAGGGCCATTGTCTAAGCATGAAGGACAATGGAACCCTATTTTGCTATAGGTTTTTTGAGCCATTTGAAGAAAACTCGTCATGTTTGCTTCTAGCTTCTCTCTTTTTCATCCTTTTCTTCATCTTGAGCTTCCATTGTGTTCTTGAGATGGCCTAAGCCATATTGGACCTAAGGAGAGTATCTTGGCACACTTTCGATGCATGTTCTTATTTCGTAAGGCTAGTTTCTTATTATACTACTTCTTTCTAGTCTCTTGGTTTGTGTGAAGACATGTCTACGTGCACTTGATTGTGTCACCACTCTATTTGACAACTTGATACGTTGATCCAACCACTTGATGTTAGTGAATTCTTCATCGACATTGTGTTTGCGGGTCTATGAAAACACTTCCTTTTGTGGATTGATTTCATTCCACATAGACTTGCACTTCCTTATACATAAGTGCTAGCTCCTTGTTCACCACATCACTCTCAAGGTATACTTGTTTATATATATTGATAATGATGTGTGTGAACAAACTTAGGACCTACGGGGAACTTTTTTCATTGTTTAAGACATTCCAACACTTGTATATATGTCTATAGCCCTAACGGGCTGCTCATCTTATCTTGTAAATTCACTTGGTAATAGACTGTGTGTGTTGTGCTCCAATCTTCTTTTTCTTCCTTCTATTGTTTGTGTGCTTCTATATTCCTCCAACTCCAACATATATAAGGTTTGCCAAAATGGTTTTTGTTACTCATGTCCTTGCTTACCAAGCTTGTGTAGAGTCATGAATAACACATTCAAAACTATTTCAGATCACAAACTTGAAGATATTTGATGATATTATGTGTGTATTGGGGGTTCTATACATCTCCACTCTTCGTTTTAATGTGAATATAGAAAATTGTTATGTCATTGTTTTTTGAGTCTACAAATACCTTGGTATGCATAGTCACTTTGCACACATTGTTTTGCTTAGTGTCATTTGTATATATGATATTTGGCTCGTGCCTAGGTGATATATTTATAAGGCATAACTTTATGGACATGATGGCCATTTATAATCAAAATCATATGAAACTCCAATTGGCCCATTACATTTCCATTTTTCATGATAGATTTATTTTTGCGTTTATTTGCATATCCTATACACGTTCTATTATTTGTTGGATTCCTATTGTGAATAGTTCAAAAAATGGTAATGATCATTATCTATTTTTCACATATGATAATCATTTTGATTTGATTAATCACTCATCATAAGGAATTTTGATTTGGCATACAATATGGCAACCTCTTATAAATCTTGGATACTTTTGTTTCGTGGGTATTCTTGATGGAAAATTGGTTACCAGTGGAATATGGATATGACAATATGTTGTATTTAATTGTATGGGATGTCTATTAGGTCCTTGAATATCAAGGTAGGGTAATATTGAAAACATAAAAATTATGGGAAAATGGACTTTTTTTGCAGATTTGATTTTTTCAAGACTAATAAGGCTCTATGCAATATGATTTTCAGCTATAGAGTTCTCAAAAGAATACAAAGTGTGAAGGATCAATTTTGTTTTTTGAACAATTTGGGCATGGGAAAAGGTATGGAAAGTTGAAATATGTTTTTCATTCATGCGGGATCATTTGTTTGTTGGTGATATTACATAGTTTTGACTGATCATAAGTGGAGATTTTGTTATACCTATTTGATGTATTGGTGCCCCATAAGTGTAAAAAAATGAGAGTACCTTTTTTGTTGGGGTTGTAAGGGTCATGTGACCTTACCCCATATTCATATATATACATCATTTATAGAGCATTGCCTCAAGAGAGATCATTATGTGGGTTTCGAGGCTCCCACACATGTGCACACATCTCTCCTCTCTTTTCTCTTCCTCCATCTCCTCCTTGCTCCTCTTGTTCTGCACACCAAAGCCCTTCATTGGTATCAAAGCATGCTGAAGGTTGGTGTGCAAGAAGCTTCAATGGAAGCTTAGGTCACAAGAGGTGAATGTGCAGGTTAGCACCTTTTGACAGCAGTTTAGTATTTCCGCCATAGCTCGAGCTAGGAAGCTCCGAATGATGCGTTTTAAAGTTCTCTGCATAGCAACCTCTACTATAACTTCATAGAATGGTGCATAACCTGATTTGGAGCTCTATAGTGCCAAAATTTTAAAAAATGCAAACTGATGTAGAAGATGAATCTACAATCACTTGGACTGTAGGTTAGTGTTTTGGCTATAAATTGAATTTTACAAATTGCTTCAACTTTCTATGTGTAGCTTGCAATAACTTCTACAATTTTTTAGAAGAACACAGATCTAGATTCTGAGTGCAAGGTTGCCAAAATTGCAAAATACAGAGTAGCAGTGTTGTAGGTGAAGGTGAAATTGACAGTTGATGTTTGTTTTGTGCATATATTGAGCTACGCACCTCTGATTGAGTTGTTCTTTATCTCCATACGTAGCGAAGAAAGATTTCTTGAATTTTTCTGAAGAGAAAAAAATCAGATTCAGAGGTTATCACCTCTGAAACAGCAAAACATAGAGCAGCATATTTTCACTAAAAGAACCCTAGTGGCTTTTGGAGTTTCATTTTGGTTTGGAACTTCTTCGAGAGAGATTTTTTGGTGTGCAAGCTCTTATTTTCAGAGCTTGAAAATTCCATGCACAATCATTGTGGTAGCTCCTCCATATGAGAGTAGAGCATGATCTTGTCACGTGCTTGGCATATGAGATGACATTGTGGTATACTCTTTTTGAGGTTTATGTCATCATGAGGTTGATCATGGCATTATCAGTGGATGTATAGTGGCATTGTGGCCTCTATCTTGCTTATGCCACTTGATTACGGATTTACTTGCCGGTTGCACATAATTTTATGAGAGTTGATTTTGGATCTTGGTTGATACTTGTATCTTTGTTTTCTTTGTAGGTACATGATTTAGATTGGAGCGTCAGTTGCACATTCATTTGTCATCTTGATTGTCTATTCTATTAGCATATGGTCATTAATTGATATCCCCAATGTGATTCTTGGCATATGTGGATGGTGATTCCCACATGGTTTATTTGGTTCAGAGTCCACTTTACAGAGGAGATGTTGTCAAAATTTCGATAGCTTTTATGCTAGAAGAGAACTCTAGTGGATCTTGAAGTTTGTGTGATAGTTTTGGATCATTGTTTATCTCCATTTACTTGGACTTGGCCATAGGTTATTCATGACAGGTTGGACCATCTTGCAAGATTTATTCTTGAGTGGGAGGTGTATCTCCATTATATTGGCATCTATTTCCATTAGTTTTTGGCATGTGTATTTGCCATTATCTTTGGTTGGATCAGTGACAAGTGGTGACAGGTTACTCATTGTTCTTTTATTCTTGGTTATCTTGTTTGTTTGCTCAATTCATAGGGGATACTCTACCAAATTTTTTTCAAGATTCTTTCACATCTACTTGATCATTTTGGAGATTTGGTGAGCAAGCTTATGCTCATGGTTTTATTGTGCATGCTAGATGCATGGTTATATGACATGGGGTTCACATGGTTTCTTCTCCAGCAAGACACTTGTGATGTGAGTTATGTGTATGGATATGCAGGTGTGATTCTATTGGTGATAGAGTATTGTTTCTAGTCTCTTGTTATAATTCTAGTCTCTTGGATTTCCAGCATGATGTCTTCTCGGGTTGATGACTTTGACTTTTGGAGATGGAAAGATCAAATGTGGCATACATTGGTTCATTCAGGGTTACACATGTATCTGCATAGAGATGCACAAAGGCCTCGTGACATGCCCGACCACATATGGATGGATATGGATGCATTGTCCAGCTCCATTATCTACTTACAACTTGTGGATTCTATATATGAGTCTGTTATGTATGAGGAGACAAGTAGTGCATAATGGCAGAGGCTACATGATATGTATGCGAGTCCATTGACTCATGTGAGACATAGATCATATCGACAGCTTCGATGTTGGCACTGTGGTCGTGAGGGCCATATTCGATGATGTTTCTTCAAGAGGATGCGATGACGACATCAGAGATATGCAAGTAATGCAGGTGAGGTAGTGATTTCAGGAAAGTCTATGGCAGTTGATTATGCTAGTGATGGTGATATCACTTTCTCTTGCGGTTCATCTTATGATTCCTCTTGTTCATTGGATAGCACATATATGGCCCGGTTGCTTGATGAACTAGCCGATTTTCATGTTACTCCACATCGCGAGTGTTTTTGTCGATTCTTAGGTGAGAGTCGTGGATGTGTGCACATGCCTGACGGTACGACATATGACATTGAGGGTGCAAGAGATGTATGCCTTATGCTACCTAGTGGAGCATCACTTATACTCAGACATGTGCACTATGTGCCTTCATTCCCTATGAGCTTGATTTTAGTTAGCCAGTTATAGGAGAGCAGATGTTATGCATTCCTTGGTGAGCATCATTTTCAGTTGCAGTTGGGATAGCTTATGCTTGTCAGAGGTGCCAAGATTGGGCACAAGTATCCACTGCAGGTTCTTCATGTGAGAATAGTCTCATCTTAGTGGGAGTTCAGCCTTAGGTGTGATGTGAGACTTGTCATGTCTCATTTTGTCTACCTACACATAGGTCTATTGACATTCATGATGCACATGTATGGCAGGATTCAGATGCTCAGATGGATGCACATGTAGAGCATGTTTTGGATGCCCATGATGCTTATGTAGAGCATGATTTTGTTGATCATATAGATGCTCATATGGAGCACACTTTGGATGATCATTTGGATGCTTTACAGCATGATGTGGATGCTCATGTAGAGCATTGTGATGATACTCAGTTAGAGTTTATTCATCAGCTTGATCTTGGAGTTGATGTTGTGCAGTTAGCTCATGTGGAGCATGATGATACACTTGGTGTGGTAGAGCAGGATAGCTCTTATGATACACAATGTATGCTAGAGCATAATAGCTCTCATGATGCACAGCTAAACACATCCTTGGTTGAGAGAATGACTGATTTAGATGTTGATGAGTCAGCAAGCATGCAGTCATTCTTGGATTCGCTCATGATAGATGTTGACAGAGATATGTCAAGACATGTTGGACTTGATGATCGTGCTTTGGATGCCTTGGATACATACATGGTTGACATACTTAGGTTAGCTAGGATAGCACATGTTTCGTCAGCATTCGAGTTGTTATGCTCGAGACCAGACATTCCAGTTGCTATTGGAGCATTTGCACTTGGAGTTGTCAGTCATTCGATGATTGACATAGGCATAGAGTGAGTGGAAGCTTTGTAGGATCTTATCAGTTCTTGCATGAGTCATATGTGAGCTCGACTCTTGTCAATATGAGTCTAAAGCAGTTTGAGCTGCATGGATACACCTTGTTCGAGGCAGTTGGTGTAGGTTAATTTGTATGGATTGAGATCCAGACTCTTCTTGTACATTAGTCTATAGTCCTACATCATTCTTTGTATATTTTTCCACTTATGGTCACATTGACCCTTAAGTGCGAGATTGTTGGGGATGTAAGGGTCATGTGACCTTACCCCATATTCATATATATACATCATTTATAGAGCATTGACTCAAGAGAGATCATTATGTGGGTTTCGAGGCTCCCAGGCATGTGCACACATCTCTCCTCTCTTCTCTCTTCCTCCATCTCCTCCTTGCTCCTCTTGTTCTACACACCAAATCCCTTCACTTTTTGCAATAAGCCACACATTTATCATTCAACTAATAAATGGTATGTTGGGGATCGCTAAATAAATGTTTGCATATTCACTTCTATGATTTTATTCTCATAGATAATTGGCACCTTTATGATTTGGTGAACATATTGGTCCTTCTCACCTACCATGCTACATGGTTATATATTATCCTATGTCTAGCTTTCCAATGTACCATGTGTGAGTGAGTGAATGAGGAAACACCAATAGAAGTACACACAAGAGCAAAGAACAAGATCGAAGCACATAGACACACAATGTCTGGAAGAACTCTCTATCGATAGATGATCAATAGTATGAGAATGTGTGAAGTGAGAACTATAAGTGAATCCCTAAGTACAAATTACCACCACACATGAGTATATCATGTATATGTGGTTACATGGGGAAAAAACCTCTGACCAACACTAGAGTAAAAAGTGCCCATGTATAGGAAAATGGTTCACATCAATGCTACTTGAGGGACACATAAGTGTAATAACCCCCCCCCCCCCCCCCCCTTGAGAGAATGATGTGAACACGTACAAGGAGTAACAAATTAGCTCCCATAAGGTAATAAGTCTAAATCTTTGTGAAAAGCTTCAAACTTTTCTCATAGAAGAGCTTTGGTGAATATGCCTACCACATTATCTTGTATAGGCAGATATACCAAAATCAATATATCTCCAGCACGAAGGCACTCTCTAACATAATGATAATGAACCTCAATGTGCTTTTTGCATGCATGAAACACCAAGTTTCTTGCAACCGCCAATGCAATTTGATTAAAAGTGAAATTATGCATAGATGCATCAGTCTTCATGCATAGATCCATCAATAAGCATCTCAACCATATACACTCCATTGTAGTTGTGAATACATCCCTATACTTAGCTTCATAACTCAATGTGTCCACATTAAGTTGCTTCTTACTACCACTAGTGGACATCCATGCATCATAACAACCAGCTCAATCACTATATGTAAAAGCATGCAAGCATGGTTGAACATCTATGCCATAAAAGATACCCAAACTCAAAGTGCCTTTGAGATATCTAAACACACATTTTATCGCTTGCCAATGCTTAGTGCTAGGGCTATGCATAAATCAACTCAACTAGGAAATTACATATTGTATATGTGGCCTTGTGTTACATGCATATATCAAACCCCTATCTTGCTGATAAAAGAAGTATTAAATGCATCACCTACATCCTCAATTCATAACCTAAATCTTGTTTCCACTAGTGTTGAGATAGGCTTAGAATAATCAAAACCAAAATTTTGATGTAGTTTCTCAATATATATTGCTAGTTGATGCATAACAATTCCCCCTCAACGGATACAAATTGGATGCCAATGTAATTCTCCAAAAGGCCAAGATATGTGACATCAAAGCTATGGTCCAAATAAGCCATGAGCATGCCAATTTTCTCATCATGTGATCGATTCAAGAGAATATCATCAACATAAAGAACAAGCACTGTAAGATGAGCCCTATCTTTGCATAGATAAAGTGTGCTTTTAATTGGACTACATGTAAAACCAAGAGCAATCTAGTGCTTATGTATCTTTTCATACCATGCACATGGAGCTTGCTTCAGTCCATGCAAAGTGACAAACCATATGCTCTTGACCTTTGATGGCAAATCGAGGAGATTGCTTCACAAAGACCTCCTTTTGCAGATCGCTATTCAAAAAAACTATCTTTATATCCGATTGATGCACTTTCCAATCACGATGGGTAGCCAATGCAATCATATAACAAATGGTAGTCATATATGTGTGAAGTAGGTGAAAAAATCTCCTCATATCAATGCCATGTTTTTGTGCATAACCTTTTGCAACTAGTCTAGATTTGTAGCGATCAACTGTACCATCTAACTTTCTTTTAATCTAGTAAACCCACTTAGTACCAATAGATTTTTACCTTTTGGTAATTCACATAACTCTCAAGTATGATTTGTGTGAATAGAATTGAATTCTAATTGCATTGCACTCATCCAATTTGAATCATCACATGTAGCTTCAAAAGTGAGTGGCTCTTCATTACATGTCGTTGCAATAAGAGTTACATCCACAGAGTCACGTGATGCATGGTGAGATCTTGATCTTGTTCTACTAATCATATTTATGGAATATAATAACATAAATATCATATCCCTAAATCAATGATTTTCATAAAACTTTGTACATATTTCTAAACGACAATAAGGTTTGAATTTTTGAAAATTAATGGAAACACAAATTGGGATCGAGTGAAATCATAATTTGGAGAAGCTTAAATTAAATATTTTTTGGAAAATACCTGAAAATAAAAAAAGAAATCATGGAATTTAGGAAATAATTTAAGGAATTGGTGATTATTCCGTTGAAAGGAGTATACTTGGTGATATGGAAATTATAGATATTATGCAAAAATAACCTAAAAATAATTTTGAATAATTTGATGAATTCCTAAGGGAACTTTTTTTATCAAACATTGTGTATTCAAGGTAACTGGTATTTTTTGATATAAAATGTTCTAATATTAGTTCATTATTTTTAAGAAAATAGGTTTGTTGTTTAGAACTTTAGGAACAACAATCAAGTGATCTGAGGTTCAACACAATCAAGTGTGGATTACTCGTCTTGTGAGTCATCATGTGGGGTGAACATTTTGTAATATTTCGATTTGAAAGGTCCGTAAAGCTTTCTATAGTTCTTTGCCTTGCGCTCCGCCTCCTGCAACTGCCGGCGAAATGCCTGACGTTCTTGTGATACCGCGTTGGAAGCTATTGCCTCCTTAGCTGCGCGAGCGCGAGCGATCGCGTCTCTTATGGTCGATCCCTTTCCAGCTTCTGGGTCTCCGCTTTGTTGCACCTTATCGTTGCTCGGAGGAGCTATTTGCCTTCCTGCATCGTTCTGGACTTCGACGTCCATATCTCCCGCTGTTGTAGGCAGACTGATTTTGCGTGGTTCTGCAGTATTCTGATGTTCTTGACAGTGGCCGCGTTTTCCTGCGCCGGCTTGTAAGGTGGGCCCATTCTTCTTCTCCACGTCGATTGTTAGCTCTGTCATAGGACATGAATTGCCCTCATAAGCTGATATATCTTAAAACTTTTGTCGATTATGAGAATATTCTATGCTTTTTCAAGTGACTATCATCATCTTGTGCCAGATCAATGTGGAATCAGCAGAATAAAACCCGTGTTCCTCGTTGCCTTCCCACTCATATACTACGACATACATGGCTAGCTACATGATTGACAATCTTCTTCTCTATCTGTGGCTATCTAGTCATGCAGTCCCCATGGTTTATGAGACGGATGAGATGCTTTAAGGAATTCTTTACGTATCAACTGAGGTGAAGATAGTTCTGACAGAACGAAACTTCATTTCCAGATCTTCTCAAATTATTGGTAGGTAAAACATTGCTGACATCTTTGTTACAAACTGGTCAATCTTATGCAAATACCGACAACCGTCGTAGCCGACGTTAGATGGTCAGACAATGATTTTTTAATCGCCAATTGATGATTACTGACACCTTGAGCTGCTGCAAGAGACTGCCTATGTACCAAGCTAACTGAATTTGGAGGCTGAGTCCACACCAAGGAGACCAACAAGGACTTGTGCCTGCGGGGTTCCCAAATCATGGATCATGGAAATGCAGCTGAAATGTGATAATTAAACTACATAACCGCTGCTTGGGTAGCTACTTGTAGGTACATCGAATTATCTGTTATGTCTATGCCCGCCCACACATGCAGTGCATCATTTTGATTCAGTCTTGAACTGCTGCAAGCGACGTCTTTGTTTCCAATGGACTACATAAAGCTGAATGTTTGGTATAATTTGCAAAGGAACTGTTGTGCCTGTTCATGAACTTCCTCCTTATGGTCATGTGGACATTGTGTTTCAGTAGGGAGACAATGCATAATGAAAACAGATCAAGTTTTTTCTGAAGTACTCAATCTGATCACATTGCTTCATGACCTGGCATGCTAATTTCTTTTGTGAAAGTAATACAATTGAAAATGATTCATTGCGGTGGTTGATAGCAGCAGCAGACTCTGCGCTTTTAGTAATTTGCAGTGGATGAAACTAATTAGATCCCTGCCTCCTATATTCTGTGTTGATTTGGAACAGATTGAGAGGGGTAGCAACTCCACCTGTTGCAGGTTTTCCTTGATGGGCAGCAGGAAAAAGACACTTGGTTGATCTGTTTCACTTTATGTTGCAACATGCTCCTCATAATTGTTTAAAAGTGATACACATGCACTTGTTTATGTGTATTCTGCAAAAACTTATGGAAGTGAAAGCTGATCACGAAGTTTCGAACATTAGTAAGGCTTTCAGATTTTGAAGGATGAAAAGTGTACGAATTCAGCTGCACTTAGATGGTTTAGTCCTTGGGGACAGACACATCTAATTGATACATGCTCCTAATGAACATGCCAGTTTCCGAAATCGCATTGCCTCGTAAGAGGAAACAGGGGACCATCATAACGATCACTTACTCTCAGATCAGAAATTCTGAACAATATTGATGCTATTAGATCTGAAGGATGAACAATACGCTATAAGAACTTGAGGATGATAGTGATGCTATTAGATCTTAAGGATGAACAATATCCCCATAAGAGAAAAAGCGGACGAAGTTTGCTTTCATAACAATTATTTATTCTCAGACCACTTTTGAGATCGTGAATAATAATGATGCTATTAGATCTCATGGATGAGCAGTATGCTTATTCAGGCACGCTTGGAGGCTTTAACTCTTGTACTTTTTAGTATGGACACGTGTAGTTAGATACATGCTTAATGTGGACATCACAGGCGAAATTGATTTGAAAATTGCAGTTTTTCGCTTGTATGAGAAAACAGTATAACTTGAATTGCTTCAGCAATCGCATACTCTCAGCCTACTTATCTACTGTTTTCTTCCCCTGGAGCAGTTCATGATGTTTAGTGCTCGAGTCCATTGTAGGTCTCTTGCAGAAGTCTTGATCATGAACACTGTCTTTATGTTCGGTACTCAATTATCTTCTTCACTCTCTAATTATCTTCTTCACTCTCTACTTTACCACATGTGTGTTTCTTCCCTTGTGCTAGAGACTAGTTCATGATGGTAAAAACTGTAAGCTCATAGACGGGGTATTCTATGCTTCCAATCTTCAGTAGCTAATGATGCGCCCAGAAATAGTTCATGCTCTTTACATACAAGCAGAACTATTTCTGGGAATCATGATGCGCCCAGAAATAGTCCCTGTCACACATGAGAATGGCAAGCTTGTTGAGGGTTTGGACATTCCATGCAGTGGTGGCATTCCGTGCACTTCATTTATATCTTCAATGATACTTCCCCTCTCTAAGAATTTTTCCAAGCATGAGCTATTTCTAATTGAGGTTTTTGTATACTTCTCCTTTTCATCCCTGTATTGTACTAGTATCTTTATTTGGCTACCTGGTACGTCTATATATGAGTTCTTATTTATGATGTTGTTATCCAGGTTCGATATTGTAAGTTAACATGGGTTAAATCTTTTCTTACCTTCATGTCTGGGTCCAAAGCCTTGGGTTGATTGAAGATCTCCAATCGATGCATTTGGATTCTGGTAGTATTCTGTTATGTATGTGTCACGACCTTCATCTCCTATTTTACCTGTACTATTTGTTGCTGGTTTCATGGCGTGTACTTCCTCTTCATCAACTATTTCAACTTCTTCGTCTTCCTCGCCGCAGATAGTGTCTTCTATCGGGCTGTCTCCCTTCTTTTCTGTGTCGTTCTCTACTTTATTTCTGCATTTTCTTGAGGTGGTTTTATTCGTTGGAGGATTTTGTGGGCAGCTTAATCTCTTCGACTTCTCTATAGCTGCGGCCTCTTTTCCTTTTGCATAATCAGAGTAAACCTTGATAATTGCTTCTGTTCCATACTCCTTTTCTCTTCCACATGTCGTTATCATGAACTCCAGTCTTTGATAGAAAGCTTGGGCGGTCTCAGTTGCAAGGTCTATGACCTTGGCACTCTGTTCTTGTTGAGTATGTGGGTGTTGATCAAGATTTTGATCTTTCGTCTTTAAAGTGACGAATTGGTAGCTACTTTCTGATCCAATCCTCAACATTTTGTGACAGGTCTCTTCTGTGCTGTGATGAGGGAGTAAGGGTCCCTCTTGTATCTCTTGTTGGCTTTGTTTTTCTTTATCCTTCTGCTTCTGTCTCTTGCGTTCTTTTCTCATTCTGCACTTGCATTTCCTTTTCTTTGTTGTTGTATGAGCAGGTGCATTTTTGTATATTTCTTCTTGTCTCAAGTTGTCAATTTGCGAACCACTTGGTTCATGCTCTTGCAGACCATGATGTGGCCTACTATCTTGAAGGGGAGCACTGACTGAAGGTTCCAGGTTTATGCTTGCAGACTTCCCACTCTGCTTTCTGCTTCTTTCTGTTAAAATGGCGCCTATTTCAGCCACTTTTCTCTTAGCAGCTATTTGTTTATTATCTGCTTTTGCCCTTTCAGGAGGTGGCTTCAACTGCATGTCTGTGTGCTTCTCCAGATTTTGTGCCTTACATGCAGATGGTCTGACTTGGATCTGTGCTGCGTTATTGATTTATTTGAGTATATTCACAATTGGCTATGCAAGAGGGATTTGACGTACAAATTTTGAACCTCAATATCTAACATGACTTGCCTTGGAGAGTGGAGTTTGAATCCTTATTTTCATTTCCCTGTGTTTGTCAGAGACATCATTATGTGGAGAATGGATATCTGATCTATTCTCTTCGGGTTGAGTATTTAGCTTGCTGGCTCCGGGGATGGAGATCTGTTGTTTAACTCTTGTAGGAGTTTCATTCTTTGTCTCCATAGTTGGGGGTAGTGTTTTTCTCTGTTTTGTTTTGTCTTTATTGATAATATTGGTATTTGAAAATACCTGAGTAATTCCATGATTGTTTTTTGCATCCTTAATATGCTGAATGTTTTTGTTGCTGGTTTTAGAATCATGCAGCATAGTGGATGGAGCACGATCAATGTTTAGGGCATGGGAGGTGCCTTTTTCTTTTGTTTTATTCATACGTGTGTCACTGTTAAGGGCAGAGGGAACTTCTTGGGCATTTTCACGATCATTTACAATTACTGCACCGTGAGCATTTCCCTGACCAGTTTTAGAAGGAACGCTTTGATTTTTAGCTCTGGAAAGAATCCTATACCCTGACTCAGAATACAGGGTCTGAATGTTTTTCGACTTGATTTTGTTTTTATCAGAGTTAATGTGGACATCTAGAGGATCATTCTGGTCAATTTTCTGTTCAGGTTTAGAGGCATATTGTGGCTGTCTTTGTTTTGAAGTTTCGCTCTTTTGTGCAGGTGTTCGTCCTCGTTGGGTGCCAAGTATTTTGGTACCTGAATCGTCATCAAGGTATCTTTGTAAAGGGGACATTTTGTTGCTGTTTTCAATAGCATTTTTTATATCGCCTATATGTTGAGTGATATCATCAGTATAGTTTGTTGGGCTGGTGATCCGTCTTAGAAATGAAGTTGTATGAGATCGTCTGGGTATACAGAGTGGAGAATCATCAGGGCTACTATTATGGATGGTTTCAGAATCATGAGTTGCTGGTTGTATATGCTGAGATGGAGGGTTTTTTATCCGAGGTGCTGTTGCGGCTTCATCTTTATTATTGCTAGTGATGAGATCCACTGGGATAAGACAATCTTCATGGTATTGTTGTGGTCTGTCTATTCGGCTTCCTGGGGATTCATGTATACCTCTACTAGACTTGGGGGAGGAAGGGCTTTTAACTCTCATTTTAGTTCTATTTTTGGGAGCAGAACCTACACCTTTGCCTAAAAGATGAAAGGAAGGGTTCATGAAAGCTTCAATAGCATCTGTCCAATTTTTGGGGCTAAGGGGACTTGTAGCAGTGTAGGGAACATGGTGTTCAAGGGTTGATGCTGTCTGATCATAACTAGACCCTTTCTCTCTCTGTGTTTCTTGTGTTATGTGACTTCGACCTTCAGGAACTTGGTTCTCTTGAGGACAGTATGGACTCAAACGATCTTGAGCTATTTGAGAAAAGTGTGGTTTATCTCTAAAACTGCTGTCACTTGTGAATTTTCTAGGAACTGCCTTAGTGGGAGTTCTCTGTTGCTTGCTATCATTTTGGATAACAAGTCCTTGAGAACTTAGATTGCTTAGCATTCCAACCGAATGCATTGAAGGAGTTTGATGGCGACTTTCATGATGGTAAGTCCTAGTGGGAGTTTGAACCCGTTCCCGTCCCGAAGCATATGAAAGGGCTTCTTCATGAATTTTTCTTTGGCATCTATCTTGGGGATGATAATCCCTTACCAGGAGATGATGGCCCTCCCTCACATGTTGAGGATTATTCTCATGATTCGAAGTTCTAGTGGAAGTTTGGCCTTGTCCTTGGCCAAAGGCAGAGGGAAGGTCTTCTCCATGAATCGCTCTTTGGTAACTATCTTGAAAATGATAGGCTCTCACCTGATGATGGCTTTCCCTCACATGACTCGAAGATGGTCCTTGTTGACATAGTTTTGGATGTAGGCTTGAAGAGCTCTCACGTCCTCTGGCAGATTCATTGTAATGTCTTTCAGAACCGCTTGTTCTTTCAGCAGATCCTTTCATATCTTTTCCCTGGCATTGGTAGTTTCCTTGAGATGATATAGGTTCTCTGTCATGTCTGCGCAGGCTCTTACCTGGGTCAATTATGCTTTTATTTAATAAACCTGGGCTTCTGTAGCTTTCTGTGTCAAAATTATTTTGGCCTCTGCCTTGATCATAACGATTTGGAAGGTTGCTTTTCTGCAATAGATTTGGATTCTGGAGACTGCGTCCTCGACTGTTCCTCATGCTGGGACTTATCCCCCCATCGTGAGTAGGGCTCTGGTCTCTTCTGCGGCTATGAACGTGTTCCAGACCAAGGTTGTCACGGGGGTTCATTTTATGTGTATCACAATTGGGGCTTTGGGTATGGTCCATTCTGGGGCTCCTGCATCTGTTCCTTGGGGTTGTGCTACGTCTGTTCTGTGGACTAGTGCTTTGTCTGTTTTGTGGACTCCTGCTATGTCTTCTTTGTGAGCTCCCACGCCTGTTTTCTGTACTTTGCCTTCTCTGCGGACTTCGGCTTCGTCCTCTCTGTGGACTTTCTGACCCTCTCCTGTAATGTTCTCGTCGTGAACTCCGACTATGCCTTCTGTGTGGACTGCTGCTCCCTCTTTTTTGTGTTCCTCTCTGTTGTGTCCTGCTACGTTCTCTCTGTGGGCTTCTGCTTTCTGTTACTCGTGTTCCTCTCTGTGGTGTCCTGCTACGTTCTCTTTGTGGACGACTACTACGCCTTCGCTGTGGGCTTCTGCTACGGCTTCTGGATGGATTTTGTGGACATCTATCATGTCCTCTCTGTGAGCTTACATTCTCCTCTCGTGTGGGACTAGTATTATGTTTTCTTGATGGGCTACATTGGTTTCTGTTTTTATTGGAAAGTTGAATTTGATGTTGTATGTGCTCTTTGCGGTGCTTTTGGGACGATTCAAGAGTACTATAGCCTGAAACAGAGGCATTATGCTCCGTTTGATCTGCATAACTTCTTTTATTTTGAGCTGTTCCATAGTCAGATGAAGGATCACCTCGGGCAGAAAGGATTTGATGACTGTCATCCTCAGTATTGACATGTGTATCAGCTGGGTTTGGAGTTGTATGCAAGGGCATTTCGGCTGGATTGTCATAACCTGTTTCACTGCGTCGGTGGGTAGAAGGTACGGTTGGGGATGTACCTCTCGCCCTGCTATCCACTTGGAGGATATGGCTCTCATCTGGTCTGTTGCTGCCACTGGCATGGACAGCTTGCGGAGAACTATATATGTGCACTTCATCTAACGCAGGAGCTCTGACATTCCTTCGGGACTTCCTATCTTGGCTTTCCATACTCTATAATGAAGACTTCAGCGAAAAAAAGATGGTGATGCATGTCAAACCAGAGGCTAGTTTATCGTCTCTGTCCGAGGACACGCAGCATGGGAGCGTGGAGGGTCTGTCTTGTCTAATTATGTCTTCGCTATTAGAACATTCTCTCTGCGCACGTGTTTCTGCAAGTGTCTGTGCATCGACAGGTCGTCTCACCATGAAACGCGCCTCTCCCCTCGACAAGGACACATTGTTCCGTGCGTTGTCCAGGCTGTTGGCTTCCGTTAATCATTAGGATATAGGGTGGGTTCACACGGGAAGAAGTGCAGATGCAATGTATGATGTTGTCTTCTATCCCATTAACATAGATGGAGACACGAAAGGAGAGAAGGGCAGTCAATTCACCATAAAAAGGAGGACTTGCTTCAAGCTTTTTGTTCACATGGCCGAAGGCCAAGGAAATGAAGATAAAAAAGTGGTGAAGTTAATAAAACCACAACTTCCCTTCGAGAGGGGTTTGACATGGAGACAAGGTTTTGGTTGTTCATCTTTGGCCACATAGTGACTTGGAGGGGCCTTCTATTGTTATTTCTCATTGTGTTCATTATTCATTACTCATGACTAAGCCTATCTTAAAGTATTTAGAGAACTTGTTTTCTCTTGTATTCTATTCTCAATGATATTTAAGAATGTAAAAGTAAGGATAATTATTCTTCACACCTTTGGAAAATCTCTAAAGACTTATATTGACTCTAAGAGATGACAATGCGTTCTTTACAGTAATAAGGAACCTTCTTCGTGACCATCATGGCCACTATACTTATGTCTTCTTCGACAATACCTGCAAAATAATACTACCATCCTATTTGCATACAAAATGTAGAACTAAACAAGCATATGAACAAATATATGATGCATATGTCTTGTACTATGCTTGTTTTAAATGCAAAACAGTGCATAAAGAGAGTAGAAATGCATGAAAATCATGAGAAAATTTTAGATTTAAAGATTTCCACGTGTAGGTATGTCCAGGTGCTGGAAATGATTGATATATACTCTTGTGTCCCCGAGTGGATCTTGATCATCCTTGCATCGAAAAAGTCTTTGTATGAGGGTAGTTGATGTTGAAAAACCAACTTCAAAGCTCCACACGGGGGTGTAGTTTATTCCAAATGATATCCTCCAATTACTCAAAAGACAGCTCTCTGAGTGAGAATTCTATAGGAAGTGAAATCACTCAATTTGGTTGAGTATTGGGTGAGCTATGGCCATTTTAGTGGAAGTACCTATGCTAGGCAAGCTCTTCTACAGGGGCTTGAAGATGAACTTGAAAAGAAAAGTTAGATTTTCCTTCTTCTCAGAAGCCTCCAGGGCAAGATGCATACGAGCTTGGATTTTATTCCATATGAAAAGCTAAAGTCATGTTTTTCGCCTATATATAGAGCTTGAAACTCAAGCTACTCCTATCACAAGAGAGAAGGAGAAGTCTGAGCTCTTTCTCTACTTGTCTGCTCAGTCAATGTGTCCTTAGCGCGCGCTCACATGGATGGTCTTCTTTAAAACTCCCTCTTGGGCATCATAATCGTGCGAGACCTTCTTGGGGAGGGGGTTGAGGCTCCTCTCAGGGGGTCAATCTCCATCTTCTTTTTGCTCAAATTACTTCTCCACACGACTTGTGACAACTACAATACCCACTTCATGAAGACGATGAATCTTCTCCTCGGGCATTACCATTGAATACCTTAGGATATCCCCCGAGCTAGGGACCTTGGCTATGACTGGCCCTTGTCCCACACACATATGGAGTGGTCTTTGTAGACCAATGTCCAAAGGCATCCATCTTGGGAAACTCATGGTTATGTTCAACGAGGGTTTGAACTCGCCACTGTCTTCCATAGATTCAAAGCGTGAGCCACTAGGCTACACGGGCTTGGACAATATTCAAGTTTTTACCTTACCATGTTGTGTGTTTAAGGAATTCATAATAGAAATAAACACATATTTTTAGTCTAATGATAATGTCATCTTTTAAATAAAGGTGATTTGTGCTACTAATGGATTTCCACAACTCTTTCCTTTTGTTGGAGTTTGGATTATGCATATCAAAAATAGGATTCCCAACATTGAACTTGATGGATTAGCAACATTGAACTTGATGGATTAGCAACTTGGAAAGTATTTCACATCCTCACTACTATGTTATGTAATCATGGTGCAAGAAAAGGTTCGGTGTTTATTGGTGGATATATTACCATGAAAGTATTTGTTGAGTGGGCTTTCTATACATGTAATCCTTTATATCCCATAGACCAATGGCATACAACGTTTTGAATGCCCATGTAGGTGACGAGTTGAAGGCTTAGTGGTTCGATATCTTGAAGGCCCATTTAAATTGAACACAAAGCTTTTGTATTGTTTTTTAAATATGGCTCTTGAACCCACGATCGATTCATCACTTTCTCTAAGCATGGTTTTGCTTTCAATGGCTTTTTAGTCTGATTAAATATAGGGAATGCTTGTTTTTTATCCAAAACGCTAATTTATCAATTGTTTGACTACTTTACTAAATTTATCAATGAATTATACTTCAATGATATTTGATTATTGTTTGTGTGCATTAGGTCAGTTGGTTGGGCCCTTCACATATCAAGGATGGGGGCAAGGGTTTCGCTTTTGTGAGTTGTGGTTCAATGCCTCTCATCATTTGGGTGGTTAGATTCTAAGCTGCCCCTTCAAGGGGCCATTGGGCTTTCATGCTACCTAGTTCAACCAATTATCTTGTCTTGGTTTAGGGCTATCCGTTGCCCATGTCTACCTTAACGGGTCTTTCATCTTTGTATCCTAATAGTTAAAGTCATCCAACCATTGCTTTGTGGGATTCAAAGGGTTTCACAAGTGTCATCCCCACCTTTCATTTACGTTCAAATCAATTCAAGCTAATCAGGAAGAGTAGATCTCAATGATCAAACTTTCCTTAAAAAAGAAATGATATTTTCATGTGTAATTGGATAACTAGTGGATGAGAAGCTCACATGAAATATTTAATGTTGACATCTTCTCCATCAAGTGTAATATAGGAATCCTAATCTTGTTTGTAGACCCTTCAAAAGGAAGATACTCCATGGATATATACATACCCTTTCTTTTCTTTCCTTATATACATAATTTCATGATTTTCCTCTCTTCCACTCTCAAGATTTTGGTCTCTGTGCTAGTGAAGAGTCTTAGCGAAGCCTTTGAGATAAATATCTCAATGGAGGCCACGTCGAATTTTGTGCATGTCATGAGTGCATAGGTCGAGTCCTATGCATGCAAGAATCAGTACTTCAATGTGCTACGCGTAAACTCTCTATGTATGTAGCGTATATTGACTTCAAGCAAGCATATGACATTGTGTCATATCAAGTGTTGTTCCTTAAACTTGAGGCAGCCGGCCTAATGGGTAGAATGTTGAAGTTCTTCCATGCTTTGGATGAGTCCTCGAAGGTCCGAGTTCATGTGGAGCGGCACTACTTTAGCGAACCCACCCAGATGTTATGAGGTGTTTGTCAAGGATGCTCGGGATCTCCCACACTCTTCAATGTTTATATCAATTATATTTTGGATCAAAGGGGTGACTCTTGGGGACTTGATATACTCAATATTGGTCGACTTAAAGGGTTATTGTTTGCAGATGACTTCATGTTGATTACAGATAGCCCAGTAGAGCTCCATAAATCTTTGGACATGATCAGTAGGTGGGCAAAGTTTTGGGGCATGGAGTTTGGGGTGGAGTAGTGTATGGCGACCGTGTTTTTTGGTAGAGATCGTGAGTTGGCTATGCTGGAGGCATATGGTTTGCTGCTTAATGGAGAGAAGATTCTCGTGGGGGAGAAGTATACATATCTGGCTATGGAGGTTGACTCTAACTTCTCTACCAAAACGACCATCAAAAGTTGTGAAGAAAAAGGAAGGAAGAGCCTCCTTGCCTACCAACATTTGAAGTATAACCACTCTTTCCCTGCATAGACGAGGCTTGCAGTGCTCAAGAGCTTAGTGTTTCTTGTGATTATGTACGGTGCGGAGTTGATGAGGATCCACAAACGGAATCTTTTTGGATTTCTCCAACAACTGCTAGCTTTGGTGCTTAAAAGTATAGGTATAGTTTTAGCTGCTACCAACGAGAAGATGGGAGACTTTGAACTAGTTTGCGGACTCCTCTTATGAGCCAACACTTCATTGTGGGGTATGGAGTTCCTTTTTCAAGAACACGTCTGACAGGCAGTTTAGTTGGTGTGAAGCCCCTAGGTTCCAAGTTTGCATACTCGAGTGTCGTGTTCGGGGCATTGGGTATCTCACCACACTATTCCCTCGGGATCAGTTGACCATAGTCTTTTGCTGTAAGATCATGTATAAGTCTCCATCAGAAGATGAAGCAGAGGATAGATTCTACCTTCTGAGCAGGTAAGCCCACCGAGACCCCTATCCCCGACTCAACAAAAAAAGAAAAAGAATCCTTTCTTCCATCTCCCCCTCATCTCTCATATTTGTCTGAGGTAGTTGAGCCATGTGGTGAGAAGGCATACACACTTGGGTACCTTATTCAAAGGATCTTCCCACCTTTGGACATGTGGATTATGTTACACCCTTTTCCCAAAAGATAATTTTTGTCCTAAAATATGGTTATCAAAAATGAATGGATTGAGAGAAAAATACATCATGCTCATATCAAACCTTATACTATTATGCATACTGAGTGATCCTTATGCGGCATCCCCCTTTGCCTATAGAAGGACTTGCTGGGAAAATAAATGAAGTAGGGAAGCTATCTTCGGATAGTGCTTCCATCTCCTATACTTTGTCATCTTCCAAGTATGGTCATTTGAACCAAGAATCCATTATATGAATCATATGAATGATAGTTGAGTGATAAGTAGAAATTTAGAAACTACCAAAAGCTCTCCATTTTTTCCTCCCTAGGCATAAGTAATAAAAGGAAATTAACATTGATCCACTTATAAGAGACAATAAAATCAGTGACTATCCTTCCAAGTACCATGAAGACATGCATAATTCTTAGGATGTCTGTTATATTTCATATTGATTTAGGCCTCTATTGCCTCATTAGTCTATTTGCATAAGTCAAAAGGATTCAAGCCAAATCTAGGACTAGTGCTCGTAGGAGCCAAGTTTTGGCATATGGACCATGAGGTTATTTTGACCCTCTGATAGTAGCCATATGAGGGGTGTACATGCCTTATAGATGGTTTTAGAGGTGCTTAATGCTATTTATGATTGAGTGATGACTAGTTGGTAGTTAGTTGGGACTCCACATTTGGTATAAGAGCCATGCAGTACAAAGAGGGAGAGAGAGGGAGAGACAGGTAGAGAGAGAGAGAGGTAGCTCAAAAGTTGGCATAAAAATCGATAGTCAATGCAATCAAAGCTCAATCAAAGGATGAAGAATGCAATAAAAGGGAAGCACAAGCATGGAAATAAAGGAGGAAAGAGTTTACTAAATTTTCCCATCTCAGGTCCCTTTTCATATTAGGAATTTTCCACTTTTTATACAAAATACATTTAAAAATAACTTTTGATAATAACTATCCTAACATTGTAAAACTCTAGTAGTACTCAAGATTCATGGACATGAGTAGAATAGCTGTAATAAAGTAAGTCTATGATCTAGGGATCCGACTGCTTCAGATAGATCTGAAATCGGACACCGTTCGGTCACTCGTCTGTAGGACCAAAGATCTCAAGAATAGACTCAAGCATAAGTTCATGTGCTCTCATATTCAAGTAATCCACTTAGCCTAGTGGTTAAATCTCATAGGTGTGAAGGAGGAGGTCTTGGGTTCAATTCACATGGGGTACATGGGGAGAGAGTTTTGCCCAAAAAGCTCTAGAGCCTTCTAACTCAAGTTAAGGTGAGCTAACTTGAGTCCAGTGGACTTAACTCGAGAGGCGAGTACACCAACCACTAGTGGACTCTAGTGGAAGGTATGAAAGGAGTGGTGGATATCGCACATGCACTTGTGGACTCTAGTTACATTTTCTGGTCCTCGTTGATTCAAGTAGCTATATATACAGGCATAAGGTTGGGAGGAGAGTCATCTCTCTAGCAGATGGTGGTCGTAATCCTTGTTCTCTTGCAATAGCCACACCAAATTTTGTTTTTTTTTTATATCTTTTTGGCTTCCAAGTAGCTTCTGGATACTTTTTAACACAAGGTGGAGCACTATGATGTGGTCAAAGCTCTTAAATAATTCATAAAAGTGAAAGAGCTCTCATTTGTTAGGGTCAGCTTAGAGAGCCAACAAATCTTGTGAGCTTTTTCACTAGTATCATGTGCCATGTGTCATGATTTTCGAGTGTCACCAGGGCAAGTATCATCGACACCTCACATATGTTGTGTATCAAGTGTCATCAAATTTCAAGTGTTGTGTATCGTGGACCAAGTGTCATGACACCATTCAAGTATCTAGATCTTTAGGTGCCATCTACAGTAGCCAAGTGTCGCAGTATTTGATAGGTTTCGTGGGCTGAGTGTTTTGACACTTCTAAGACGTCATTTTTTAGATTTCATCTAATCAAGTGTCTTTGAATTCAAGTATTGTCTATTCTTTAAAATTTTTCCTAAGACTTTGAGGGGCTAAAATACACATTTTTAAGGGAAAGTTACAAGGGTCTTGCAATATATAGAGATCCCTCATAGGTCATGCTTGCTTATTTTGATTGCTAGGAGCTTGATTTGATATAACTTTTTGGTCAAAAATCCATTTTTTGGGCTCTAGAGCTCATCAAAAAGCTGGTTTCAAATGTTGCATGCTCCCAATAGTTTTTCTTAAGAATCTTATTTCTATTTTCAGATGTGTTTTTTTGAAGTTTACCATGGGTGAGAGTGGGAAGACAAGGGATCCTTTAGAGAACTTTTACCAGTACAAGGGGCCAAAAAGACCATTAAAAGACACTTGAATCTTAGCCAGACTTGAAGAGTAAGGAGTCGAAAGGGAATAGACCACCTCTAGAGAGGGGGGAATTTTTAATTCTTCACTCTTGAGAGCATTGTATAATACCGAGCATATCTATTACTAGCCCTAACATATTCAAAAATTACTTTTACTACATATAGGTACAACTCTATCTGCTGATTTGCAATTGAGATACGATAGAATTACTACATTACACAATGTGCTTGTTTGCTTGAGTGAGACTACGTGTGTATGATTCTGAGATTAGGTAAAAAGGGAACTCATATATCTACACATAGTAGCATCTCTACTATTGAGAGTGCTTTAGGCTCGAATACTTTTATATTTGACTTCCCTTCACAAATACAGATACATTAGGGTTCGCCATCCATCAAGATGATTATGGACAGTCCATTATTGGACTTGGCGAGCTTAGGCACAAGGAGCATAAGTCTTAGAGGATATGAGTTTCAATCTATAGCCACAACAAGCTCAAAGTGGAATTGATCCTAACACCTTATCTTCATTAACTCGGAGCTTACATGTGAATAATGTAATTCATGATGGATTGTTTCTTGATTTCTTTGCAATAGTTCTTGTTGAGCCCATCAGTCATATTGGTCAAAGTCAATCTGATCAAAGTCAAAGTGGTGAAAGTCGAGATGATCAAAGTCGAAGCGATCAAAGTCAAGATGATCAAAGCACATATTGAAGAAATGAAGGCAAAAGTGAAGGTATATAAAGTGAAAGCGGTACGTAAAAGTGAAAGTATGATCCCCTATTTAAATTTTTGTTTTAGTCCTAATATCACTACATGACAAAATAAGTATCGTTGGTTATATACAATTTGAGACATTCTTGAGACATCAAAGTGAGCACCAAGATATGCTATCAGTTAGGAGCGGCGTATGTGAATCGACACTCAACTCAAGGCATGCATTATTCTTGGAGTTAGACTAAGTGTGTGTGAGCATAGTCTACACTAAGGGAGAAGAGCAAGAAACATTCAAGCAGAGTGCGACACAAAGAAGAAGGTGTGAGGCAAAGTGTGATCTAGTGTGCAGAGGAGGAGTCCAAAGAGTCAGTAAGCTAGGCTATCAAGGTGGCACAAGGTACTATTGAAGAGGTGTGCACGTTGACAGAAGGTGTACATCCCTCGTACCCTATTGGAAGCTTGAGTGCAAGGTGTGCACAAGTGCAAGCTCTTGGAGAAGGTGGAGGCTTGGTGCAGAGAAGATTGGCGGCATAAGAAACTTGGGTATCTTGTAACCTTGTGTGTTTGTGTACTCTTTGGGATTCTGCAAAGAGAGCATTTGGTTTTGTGCTATACATCATCATTGTATTTTTCTCTTTATAATCTATATACAGAAGCTTTCGGTGTCTGTGTTTCACTTCTTCTCCTTCTTCCTTCTCCTACAAACACTCAAGTCCTTTTTTGCACAAGAATCCTCCAACAATTCCAAAGTGTCCTCTTGAAGTTGAATCTACAAGCCTCTAAGTCTATAGTTAGAAAGTGCATGCATTATGGAGGAGATCATCCGTCATATTTCGTAATAGAAGACCATCTCCTCTAGCATAATCATAACTACAATATTGTGAAATTGAGTAGAAATGAATGGGTCACTCAAGTGTCAAGTGTTTCTACAACCCATTAGGCAATATCCTACTAAAAAAGGCTAGTACCAAACTAGACTACTTATAGGGAACTATCAAGTCCTAGGGCCCACTATACAACAACAATACCAATATCTATCACAGAACTCGTACTTGCTCAAGCCACAAAATCCATATCCGGCTAGAACAATGTTGGAGTATCCTACATACCCAACTAGACCTATGTTGAGGTAGCAACCAATTACTCCTCAACATGTAATTCTTGTGAAATATGGGCAATCCCAAGAGCCAATCGAGCAAGATATAATGCCAGTTGCTTCTATTATTTTAGAAATTATAGGGCACGAAGGTGCCATAGAAAGTAGTCAATTACATGCATATTCCCATCAGTGTGACCAAGCTACCAATTATTTAGGGTATCCTGATTATTGAAGTGGATATGATGACTACTATAATCAAAGTTATGAGTATAGACCTAAGTATAGCCAAGATTACTATACATATGTTCTAACATAAAACAAAGGCTAGAGCTCAGTCCATGCCTACTCCTCTAAGAGGTCATTGCTTAAGTGTAATGGGCATCACTTTATTAGAGAATGCCCAAATGCTCAAGCTCCCCAATTACCACCCATATTGACAAAGAAATCCTTTTGTAATGAGCATGGAGAAACTCATTTGTATAAGGAATCTCCTCATAATATGGACAGGAGCTAGCCTACACATGTTAACATGGTAACTACACTTCCCTCTAACTCTAGTAGTGGTGAAGCTCACGTGAATTTTGTTGGTAGGAATCTCCCTAAAGCACTCGGTTTGCAAAACATGAAAAGAAATGTGGCATATTTTGGCCAAATAAGGAAAGAACTATACATGACTATATCAATACTTGTTCTACCTACCAAGTGATTCCCACCACTAGCATGCTTCTTTATATTATGTTTCTGCATGTCCCTCTTCTCCAGTAGAGAACCTCTCCCTGACATAATGATAACGCACCTCGATGTGCTTTGTGCAAGCATGGAACATAGGGTTCCTCACAACTGCCATTGCGCTCTGGCTATCAGTGAAGATGGTGGTGGCAGAAGGCTAACCAACACCAAAATAAACCATAAGGCATCTAATCCACACACACTCAATAGTCATTGCGAAAGCTTCCCTATAACAACTAGAAGTGTCCACACTAGGCTGCTTCTTGCACAAGCAAGATATGCATGAGGTACCAAGCATGAAGCAAAAACCACTAGTGGAAACACGTGTCATAGCAACCAGCCCAGTCAGATTCGAAAAAAGCATGTAAATCTGGCATAATGATCCCCCTTGGGTATTCAAAGTAAGGGTACATTCATTATTCACAAAGCTTGAAGAATTTATTGCACAGGTGAAGAAAGGATGGGAGATTCTCTTCAGATAGAGAAATTGGATAGAGAAAACTATCCTGCTTGGTCAATGAGGATGGAAGCTCATCTTATGGGCGAAGATCTGATAGGATACATCACAGGTGAAGAAGAGAAACCAGAATTTAGGGATCCTAGTGCTCCAACTAGGGAAGAGCTCTCAGATTTGAAGACATGGATGAAGAAGGATGCTCAAGCTAAGAGCATTATCTACATGGGAGTCAATGATTACTTGCTACCTCACATTAGAGGACTTGAAAGTGCAAGTGACACATGGAATGCTTTGGAGGAGCATTTCCAAAACACTACAAAGTCAAGGAAGGCATCTTTATGGGTAGAGTTCACCACATTCAAGAAGAAAGCTTTTCAATCCATTTTTTATTATGTAGCAAGTATGAAGGACATTGTAGATGCATTAGGAGCATTTGATGAAGATATTGAAGAGGACAAATTGGTAAGATAAATTCTCACAGGTTTGAGAGGAGATGAGAAGTGGAAGCCATTCATTCTATCCACTGAATTGCCACTAGATCATTTCACTCTTGATTTGAATCAATTGCTATGGCATATGCTAACATTTGAGCAGGATGTCAAAGGAGATGTTGATAAAAGTACACATCAAGCAATGTGTTCAAAGGACAAGAGGAAGATTAACAAAGGCAAGCAATAATTGAATGAAGATGAAGGCACTACTAATCAAGCTAAGTTCCTAAGAGGAAGAGGTGGTGGCAAAGGAAGAGGAAGAGGCAGAAGCAATAAAGATGGTACCAAAGCTTGTTGGATTTGTGGTAAGACTTATCGTTTAGCCCATGAATGTTGGCATAATAATCAGAACGGTGGAGGATATAAGCAAAAATTTAATTCAAGAGGAAAAGGTAATAGAAATCAGAGAGGTAATTTCAGAGGTAGAGGTAGTAGAGGTTACTTTGGAAGAAATGCAGGTAGAGGCTTTCAAAGTCAATCTTACAATAATACCTACTACAACTATGCTTCAGATCAAAAGGAGGATTCAACCTTAATTATGAATGCAACTTGTGAAAGACAAAGTGAAGATAAAAGAGTCTTCTACATTCACTCAGGGTGTAGCAATCACCTGAGTGGAAATATAGCTTTGATGACTGATTTCGAGAACAAGGTAACTAATCATGTAGTTCAAACAGGTGATAATACAAATCATAATGTGAAGTCTATTGGATCAGTAAAGGCCAAGGATGGAAGTACTCTTCTGAGTAAGGTTTTGTATGTTCCTACAATTCCAAAGAATCTGATAAGTGTAGGGCAAATTGTAGAGAAAGGTTATGAAGGAAGGTTCACTAATGATGGATTTTTTGTGGAAGACCCTAGCAATGGGTATAAAAAAATTATTTCATGAAAGAAAGAAGGAAGGCTATTCACATTGAAGATTCAAGGCAATCTTGGTCATGCTTTGTTCATTTATGGAGGACATAAGATCTTTGAGTTAGATCTTTGGCATAAAAGGCTTGGACATTTCAATGAAAGAGGTATTAAGGATATGATTAACAATGGTTCAATGCTTGGATTACCTAATGTTGCAGGTCAACACATGACATACAGATGTGAAGCATGTCAATTAGGTAAGGCTCATAAGCAATCATATAATAAGCATGGTTTCATGTATTCAGAGAAGCTTGAGTTGGTACATACAGATGTGTGGGGACCATCAAAGGACTTTAGCATTAATGGTTCAAGATATTATTTGATTTATGTTGATGATGCTACTAAGTGGATCACCATATATGTGATCAAAGATAAATCAGAGGTGTTCAATACATTTAAACATTATCATGTGTATGCAAAAAGAGTTTCAGGACAAAAATTGAAGAGACTAAGGTCAGATGGAGGGGGAGAGTATTTCTCTAATGAGTTCAGTGATTACTTGTGGAATGCAGGTATAAAGAGAGAAGTTACTTGCAAGTATTCTCCTCGACAAACTGGTGTAGCAGAAAGGAGAAATAGAACTCTTGTTGAGTTTGCAAGATCAATGATGAAGGAGAAAAATTATCCTAATTATTTGTGGGCTGAGGCTGTAAATACAACCACATACTTGGTTAATAGGCTACCATGTAAAGCTTTGCAGGGTATGACACCATATGAAGCATGGTGGGGTAAGATACCTGCCCTAGATCATTGCAAAGTGTTTGGATGTTTGGCTTCTGCATATGTGCCATCTTAGTTGAGGCATAAATTGGAACCTAAAGCTGAAAAGTATGTGTTCATTGGTTATGATGATAAGCAAATGGGTTATAGGTTGTGGAGTCCATCCACAAAGCAATTCCTTGTGTCAAAGGATGTTACATTTGATGAGCAAGGTACTTGGTATATAGGTACAATTAACATTAATGCAGGTGATGAAGAAACATTGAACCACAAGAAAGGTAAATCAAAGGTTCAAATATTTGATGAAGAAGAGAACAATGAAGCATTAGTTGAAGTTGAAGAAATGCCAAGGTTTGATCCAGAATGTGATGAACCACAAACTTCAAGAAGTGGAGAACTCAGAAGATCATCAAGGCACAAATAGCAACCTACAAGGTATAGCTATGATACTTCATTTTGACCACTAAAGATTATGCTTATATGGTGAAAGTAGAGGAAGACCCACCCCTCTACATATGAAGAGGCAAAAGGTAAGGAAAATTGGGAGAAAGCTATGCAGGAGGAGTATGATGCATTGATGGATTATGAGACTTGGGATTTGGTTCCTAAACCAAATAGTCAGAAGATCATTGGATGCAAATGGGTCTATAAGACAAAGAGGTATGCAGATGGAAGTGTCTCTAGGTATAAAGCTAGACTTGTTGTGAAAGGATATGCTCATACATATGGTATAGATTATGATGAGACTTATAGTCCTGTGGCAAAGATGACAACTATAAGGGCTCTCATAGCTATTTCTGCATGTAAAGGTTGGAAGATATGTCAATTAGATGTGAAGAATGCTTTTCTAAATGGTTACATTTTAGATGATGTTTTCATGGAGCAACTCGAAGGTTTCAAGGATAAAAGGTATCCAGAGTATGTATGTAAGCTCAAGAAAGCTTTGTATGGTTTGAAGCAGGCCCCAAGGGCATGGAATTATAGACTTGTGAAGTTCCTGAAAGAGCTTGGTTTCCAAGTGTCTAAGGCAGATAGTAGCTTATTTGTTAAAGGAAGTGATGATGGTTTCATTTACATGTGCATATATGTTGATGACATAATTCTTACGGGTACAGATGAGAAAGGCATACAAAGTCTTAAGAAGCAAATGGAGAAAGAGTTCAAGATTAGTGACTTGGGAAACTTGTCATATTTCTTGGGCATGGAGATTTCATATACTCATCATGGAGTATATGTGGCTCAAGAAAGGTATTTGAAGAACTTTCTAATCAGGTTTAAAATGGAAGATTGCAGGGTAGCACCTACTCCAATGGAGGTGAATCACAAAATGAGCAGATATGGAGAAGAAGAATTCAAGGACATGAAGCTATATCAAAGTCTGGTTGGTAGTTTAATCTATGCTACATTAAATAGGCCTGATTTGTCATATGCAGTTGGAGTGTTGTCTCAATTCATACATTGTCCTAGGAAAGAACATTGGATTGCAAGACAAAGGGTGCTAAGATACATTAAGGGTACACTCAAAGAAGGTTTGTATTATGGATTCACATCATATACAAACATCAAGATATATAGTGATACAGATTGGGCAGGTAATCCTGATGATAGGAGGTCAACCTATGGGTATCTATGTTATGTGGGAAATAAGTTAATCTCTTGGTGTTCTAAGAAGCAACATACAGTTGCTTTGTCATCCACAGAAGCAGAGTATAAAGGTATGGTTGAAGCTGCAAAGGAGGTTATATGGTTAAAGACTCTCATGAAGAGTTTTGACATCATTCAGAGTACATCCACTATTCATGGAGATAATATGAGTTCATTGTATCTAGCTGCTAACCCTATGTTTCATGCCAGGACTAAACATATTGAGATCCAATATCATTTCTTGAGAGAGAAGGTCATTGATAAAGAAATTGAAGTCATACATACTTCAACAAAAGATCAGATTGCAGATATGTTAACCAAAATCTTGGATGGACCTAAGTTACAAAGGTTCAAAGACATGGCAAGTATAAAGAAGATGGAGAAAATCACAATTGATGATTGAGGGGGAGCAGTTGGTGCAGGACAATCAACAATTGATGATTTGGACAAGGATTGAAGTCAAATAATAAACAAAAGATCAAATTCTGAAGCTTGAAGATTAGTGCATGGTCAGAAGATGAAGACTTGTATATACATGTACATTAAGCTTAAAATTAGTTCACATATACCTTTGTAATGGTGATGAGTTTGTACATATATGCCTATATATACAAGTATAAAGTTGGGAAAATATGAGAAGAGAGATATAGACCAAGTATAGATTAGTAGAAGAAGAATGTATATGATGAATGAATGAGATTCATCAAATAAGTTGTTTTCATGAGAATAGAGGAAAAATTCTGAAATATGATTCGTGATCTTTTCTCCATTTCTCTTTCTGTGCTTGATCATTTCATAAATCCTTTTGTAGATGTCTAAGACCATAGTTAATGCATCATGGTCAAAATTTGAGAGCCTAATTGTAATCAAGCTGAAATAATTGAAGACACGAACATTACATGTGTAAATGTTAAGAAGTGAAGGCATGAACATGTGCAATCCTAGTGGTCAATGTTTTGATCAGATCTCCCTCCTTTTGATCAGATCTCCCTCCACAATGTAAAGTTTTGAGCAAATAAGCACTCATTCTTTAAGTTGAAATGTAATCTACTTGTGGCTAAAAGCATTTGAATAAACGGGGTTTAGTTTGGGAGAATCATGCATTAGAAGTTGCAAGTGTCAAAGTCGACTACATAGAAGAGCAATTTTAGACATAGGTACATTGTTTGGAGCACTTCTCAAGATCTACTGAGGAGAAGGTGTGAAACCTTTAGGCGATACCTTGTATAAAGTTTCATAGAAAACTTTACACATTTGATCAGTCAATAGTGAATTAAGTGCATCACACTATTCTGAATAATTAGTTTCTTCATAGTTAGTTCAAAGTTTGATAATTTGGCATTGGTCTTCCAAAATTGGTTGAGGTTTTGAGTTGCTCTTGATATAGAAGTGCTCGAACATCAAGGATTACTTGTTCTTTTGGAGATTAACATTCTCCATCAATTGGCACATGTGGGAGTATTCCCTATAGGGACAGGCTCAAGTGAACTGAAGAAACTGTGTTGCAAGGTAATATGTTTGGTTGCCCCAATGTCAAAGTCACCTTTGGGGCCATGTTTTCAGCCCCATTCGTAAAACTACAGGTTTCTCAGAAGTTTTTTAGTTGTCGTCGGAGAAACCACTACCAATTTATGCAAGTTTTTTTTAACCTAAAACAATAGAGTTGACAAACACTTGCAGGTGTTGTTGGCTAGCTCTTGGGCTGTGCATTCAGGCTTTCAGTGTCATTTTATTGCATATATTGAGCAGATATACACTATGCATGCTTCTATGGATACCGCTTATGTACGTCCATGTGGTCATTGATATAGTGGTTATGTTTTTCCATAAAGCCTTTTACATTTGATAAAGAGGGTCGTGGTGAGGTTTTCTTAATTGGAAGACACCCAAATGTCAGGGTCCGTTCGGTGATGTGGGTGGAAGACTTACCCAACCTCCCCATAGGAGATGTATGATAGTTGTTCATAGGTGCTCGACAAGCCTAGTTGGCTTCTTTCGGCTAACTAATTATATGAAGTGGAGTCAGTGATTCACTATGCAGGTAAACATGTAAGTACTTGTAGCTTTATGAGATTTTGACACTAGTCATATGCTCGTTTTGCAGAGGATACTCTGGCAAAATGTTTCTAGATTTTTTAGTTTTATCAACTATACAATGGTCGATTTACTCCTTGATACACATATTGATGTGAGCACATTTATTCTCACATAATCCTTCTAGTTGGTCATTATTGTTCATAAATTCATTTTTATGGGAAGATTGTTGAATTCTCTCCCAGAATCTGAAAGTTGGTCATTCTTCTTTGAGCCTTAATTGTGCTTGGACTCCTCTAGCTCCATTATGATTCTATTCAATTGTTTACCATCATGGCATCAGAGGTCTCAAACACGTCTAGTGGATCAGGGTCTAGTGCTAGTGTTCTGAGGAGGAGCTATAATTGTTGGGTGTGTGTAGAAGTGTGAAAGACACACAAGAAGCACACACAAGGAGCACAAACGTAGCAAGACACACGGAGGAGAGGACGGCTGGAATAGCTCTCTCTATTGATGATGAACTAAACTAAAGTAAGAGCTGAATAATATCCCTAAGTACAAAGTACCACCACATATGAGAGTATCAAGTATGTGGTAACATGGGCAAAAAACCTCTTGCCAGCACTAGAGTAAAAAGTGCCCATGTATAGGGAAAAGTTTCACATCAAAGCTACTCAAGGAACACATAAGTGTAACAAACCCCCTGTAGCAAATGATGTGAACACATCAAGGAGTGACAGATCAGCCCCCACAAGGTAATAAGCCTAAATCTTTGCAAAAAGCTTCAAAATTTTCCCGTGGAAGAGCTTTGGTGAATATGTCTGCCACATTATCTTGTGTAGGTACATATACCAAATCAATATCTCTTGCATGAAGGCGCTCTCTCACATAGTGATAATGCACCTCAATATGTTTGGTCCGTGCATGAAACACTGGGTTTCGTGCAACAACCAAAGCACTCTGATTATCAATGATAATATGCATAGCAGCATCAATTTCCATGCAAAGATCCATCAATAGGCATCTCAACCATATACACTCCACTGTGGCTGTGAAAACTACCCTGTACTCAGCTTCAAAACTCGATGTCACCACTATAGGTTGCTTCTTACTCAACCAAGATATGCATGAGTCTCCAAGGAAAAAACAATTACCACTAGTGGACACGTGAGTATCATAAAAACCAGTCCAATCACTATTTGTAAAACCATGCAAGCATGGCTGAACATCTCTACCATAAAAGAGACCTAAGATCAAAGTGCCTCTGAGATATATAAACACATGTTTTACTGCTTACCAATGCTTAGTACAAGGGCAATGCATGAATCTACTCAATTGGGAAACTGCCTACTGTGTATCTGCCCTTGTGTTGCATGCATATATAAGACATCCCACAGCGTGCTTATAAAGAGAAGTGTCAAATGCATCACTGGAATCCTCAATTGAGGACCTGAATCCTGTCTCAACTGGTGTGGAAAATGGCTTGCAATCCTCAAAGTCAAAATGCTGAAGTAGTTTTTCAACATACTTCGCTTGATGCATAACAATTCCCCCCCTCAACAGATACAAATTGGATGCCAAGATAGTAGCTCAAAAGACCAAGATAAGTGACATCAAAAGTATGATGCAAATCAACCATAAGAATATCAAGTTTTGCATCACATGACCCAGTCAAGAGTATGTCATCGACATAAAGACAAGCACTGTAAGATTAGCCCCGTTTTTGCATACATAGAGTGTGCTTTCAATCGGACTACATGTGAAGCCAAGAGCAATCAACTGCTTATGGATTTTGTCATACCATGCATGTGGAGCTTGCTTGAGACCATACAAGGCTTTATGTGAGCGACAAACCATATGCTCTTTCCCTTTCATAGCAAATCCAGGAGATTGCTTCACATAAACCTCTTCTTGCAAATCACCATTCAAGAAGGTTGCTTCTATGTCCAACTGATGCACTTTCCAACCTCCATGGGCAGCCAATGCAACCATGGTACGAATGGTAGTCATGCGTGCAGTAGGTGCAAATGTTTCCTCATAATCAATGCCATATTGTTGCGCATATCCTTTGGCAACCAATCTAGCTTTGTAGCGATCAATGCTACCATCAGATAGAGATTTTGCATGTTTTTTAATCTCTTTAGAATTTTTGATTTTGTAGGGCCAATATCTCCAAAATAAAAGTTTTTTTTAGAGATAAGGCATCTCTAACATGGTTCTGCAACTCAAAAAGATGAATCTTCTATTGGAAAACAATGTTTCAATGCCCCATTCATCCATTTTGCTCAGAGTATAACAGGTTGAGTAGCTACTGCTTTAGTAGTATCTACAAGCAAATAGTGCCAGACATCATGGATAAAGAAGCATCCTCCCAAAGCTATGACATGGGTTCGAATCTTGGCAATGGCAGCACGAAGCAAGTTTTGTTTTACAGGCTTTAAAAAAAACAGACAAACACGAACGGAAATCTGTCGAGGAGTATTTTCGTAGAATCGCTACCATGATACCTTTTTTAGGACCGCTACGATCTTGCTTTATGCTTTTGGAGTGCTTTATTTTATGGAGATTCAACTATATAAGAACATGTTTGGGGTTATTTTGGATATCCTACACCTAGTTCAACACCAGGTTTGGTACCTCAATAGAGGTGGTGCTCTTAGCACATGGGGCAGCCATGGTGCTATCTTGAAGCATGTTGAGGAGCAGCTATGGAGTTCTTCTTGGAGGATAAGAGTGTGCTCACACTCTTGCTTATGGAGAGGACTTACCCATCAACAGCTTGGTGGTGTAGATCATCCATCCACATGATGTATTTGAAGATTATCTTCTACATGAAGATTTCAGTTTACTTCAAAGACATTGGATGGTGGTTAACATAAGATTTACATCTTATGTTAAGAATTCAGGTACATATTCTCTTTATGCACATAGGTACTACTTGAAGTATATGGAAGTGGCATCCATATCAGGAGGATTCCTATTCCGCATAGGTACCAGAGAATCAGTACATGTACGCTTTATGCATATTTGGATGAGATATTGTAGAAGGTATGTTCATATGAGTTTGAGGATTTCTGACAGCAAACTTGTTAGCATTCTTTGCTACTTTTGTAAGTATGTGATCTTTCACACACGTATCTGATTTAGGGTCTTCCATAGCCTAAATTCAGATGAGGGTTTGTTGATTATCAGTTTTAGATTGATCCTTCCTCTTTCTGTCACTCGTATTCACTCTTCTATGTTACACATCTCATATATATTCAAATTTCTATCCATACATCTGAATATGTTTGCTACATTTGTATATACACTCTTCCATCTATTTATGTTCACGTAGAGTAGTTGAGATTTTGACTCCCACATTGTAAATTGACATTTCTATATCTGATAGTGTGAGTAAGCAGTAGGTTACATAACACTTTACTCATGTTCTCTAAATCTTTCTCTCTATCTTTGTCTCATCATTTGTATGATTAAGTGTGGTATGTTCATGTTTTGTCAATATTGGAAGATTGTTGGAATATGTGTTGTAGATCCTGGACCTATGGAACTTGGACCTGTGGTATTAGTTATGGGCTTACTAAATTTCCAACATTTGGTATCAAAGCATTCAGGCTTTTAGATTCCCAGGTTCCGAGATTTCCAGGTTTACAACATATGATTTAAGGACATCTTCTAATATTTGACATTTGACATACACACTTAATCTAGATGAGTAAAGATTTGAGAATTAGACAATTCAATCACATGTTTATCAGTGTGAAGTATGAAGTTGATGATTTGTTAGCAGTCGAATACTTTTGGCAGAGTATGAAAAGATTTTACAGAAGTATTGTTTGAAGACCAAGTCTTGATGAAGAGAAGGCTACCAAAATTCAAGGAAAAATAATGGTTTGGAGAAGATGAATGAACCAGATCAACATCAAATCACAGGTATCACTTTCTACTATCAGATTGTCATTTGCAGGTCATATCTTAGAAGAGCAATTATAAAAAGATTTGAAGGATTGAAGGAGTGCTTTTATACACTTTCATTATTTGAAAGTGTTGGAGTTAGACGTCTGTGAAAGCACGCGAACGGCACAAAGGAAGAAGAAGAATCTTGGAGCACAACACACAATACTGAATGTATTACTAGAGAACGTACAAAGATAAGTAGCCCATTAGGGCAATAGGCGTATATACAAGCCGGGGGAAAAAACCTCCTAAAGAGGGAAAAAAGTGCCCCGGTAGTCCTAGTGTGTTCAAACACATCACTACCTAAATATATCAACAAATCCCCCCTGGGAGTGATGCGGTGAACAAGGAGTTGGCACTCATGTATAAGGAAGTGCCAAGCTATGTGGAAATCACTCCACAAAAGGAAGTAAGCCCAAAGCTTTGCGGAAAGCTTCAAACTTCTCCCTAGGCAGAGCCTTCGTGAAAAGGTCTGCAATGTTCTCCTGCATTGTCACATATGCCAAGCTGATCTCTCCATCAGAGAACCTCTCCCTAACATAGTGATAATGCACCTCAATGTGCTTAGTGCGAGCATGGAACACAGGGGTCCTCGCAACTGCCAATGCGCTCTAACTCTTAGTGAAGATGGTGGTGGCAGAAGTCTGACCAACACCCAAATCAGCCATAAGGCATCTGAGCCACAGACACTCAACAGCCGTTGTGAAAGCTTCCCTATACTCAACCTCACAACTGGAAGTGGCCACAGTAGGCTGCTTCTTGCTCAACCAAGATATACATGAGCTACCAAGCATGAAGCAAAAGCCACTAATGGATACAAGAGTGTCATAGCAACCAGCCCAATCAGAGTCAAAAAAAGCATGCAAATATGGCGGTAGTGATCCCCACTTGGGATAAAACAACCCAAGTAGCCGAGTACCACTCAAATAGCGAAAGATGCGCTTAACTGCTTGCCAATGCTTTACTCTTGGGCAATGCATAAACCTGCTCATTTGTGAGACAACAAACTGAATATCTGGTCGAGTAATGCATAAGTAAAGCAAGCATCCAACAGCCTTCTGATAGAGAACAGCATCAAATGCATCTCCAGCATCATGAAGACTCAATCGTAAACCTATCTCTATAGGAGTGGAAATAGGCTTATAGTCTTCAAGGCCAAAATGCTGCAATAATGTGTCAATATATTTCATTTGACACAAAGCCATTCCACCATCAACTTGCATAAACTGAATGCCCAAATAGTGATGCAAATGCCCAAATCAGACATCTCAAATGAGGCATGCAAATCAGCCATAAAATCAGCAATATGCTTCTCAATAGAACCAGTGAGCAGCATCTCATCAACATAGACAACAATGATCAGAAGCACATCAGTGGCACGCTTAACATATAAGGTCCTTTCAGTTGGACTATTCTCAAAACCATCTGCAATCAGATAGGCATGTATCTTCTCATACCAAGCATGTGGTGCTTGCTTTAAACCATATAATTTCTTCTTTAACCTGCACACCTGTTTTTCATGCCCTTTTTGCACAAAGCCACGGGGCTCAAAAACATACACTTCTTCATGCAAGTCACCATTCAGAAATGATGTTTTAATGTCCAACTGATGTACATTCCAACGATGATGAGCTGCAAGTACACAGATGCTTCGAACAGTAGTCATACGGCATGTTGGTGCAAAGGTCTCATCAAAATCAATGCCTCTTTCCTGTGCATAACCCTTTGCAACAAGCCTAGCCTTATACCTGTCAATTGTAACATCCGATTTATGCTTCAGCTTTTATACCCACTTAGTGCCAATGGCCTTCTTGCCAGGAGGCAAGTCACATAAAGACCAAGCACCATCCTTCATTATAGCATCATATTCAGATTGCATAGCAACCATCCAATTTTTTGAATTTTGTGCTTCATCAAACGAAACAGGCTCATTCTCATCACAGAGACTAGATGCAGCCATAGCATAGCAATTTGATGCAAAAGAGGCACTATGAGAGCCTAAACGAGTACGATATGACAGAGGTGCATCTAATTTGATGTCACGCAAGGTCTGCACCAGCCATTTTGGCATGGTTCTTGCCTTCTCAATATCAGCTCTCTCATCAATAAGTGCATCATGTACATCTGCATCAGAAATAGAATTATCTCCATCATCCCATGAAACCTGCAAAGGCTGAGAAGTTGCCTCATTAGGACCAGCACTAGACTATCCACCTCTAAAAAGAGGCAGCAAAGTATCATACATGTCTTTGGAGCTAACAGATGTCTTCTTAGTTGATTGAGAAGTGGAGTTAGCCAAAAGAAAGTCAAGCAGATAATTTCACATTTCACCCCGGAAGAATATGAAGATATGAAGTATCAACTTGCAGCTTTTGGAGATTCTCAAGGTGAGAGTTTGTTCACTTGTGTTTTAGTAGAAGTTGCAGATTCTTGAGAAGGATTTGCTTAAAGAAAAGTTTTACAACTTTATGTGAGAAGCATGGACACTTGGACACATTCAGGTAGCAAATCAAACATTCAGTCATGAAGGTTTGATGAGGGCAGATTCTGCACAGGTATTTTGTTGGAGAGATCATTGATCTTGGATGATCTTGTATGATCTTGTAAGATCTTGATAGATCTTGTATGGTCTTGGATGATTTGGAATGATCATGAATATCTTGAGTATTTATAAGTCAGATATCTATCCTTTGTTTGTGAAAGTTCTTTAACATTGGATGAAGTAATTCAAAGATTCAGGTTCTATCATATTAGTGTTGTAGAGGAATAGAAGAAGATACTTGTTATGTTGCAGAAGGTTATGAATCCTAAAATGCTTTCAGCAAGGTTGTTATGATAGATCAATTAACCTTATTCTAGATTTTTGGGAAGCTGAGGAATGACAAGGAAAGCTATTGGCATGTGCACAATGCTAATAAAAATGGTTCATAAGTTTTGTTTCAGACACATGTATTAATGTTATGAAAAATCAGATTTATGAAGGAAGACGTTCCAGATTTCATAAAGTCTGATATATTTGAAGAAATCTACATACTAGTGTTAAATCATCCAGGGGGGGTGATGAAACATGAAGACTTATTTTCAGCCATATGTGAAAGAATGAAGATCCATACCTATAAGTATTCCAGGTATTCCTATATCCGGTATTCCTATATTTCCTTTGTCAGTTTCTCTTTATGTTCCAGCTTTAAAAGAAGAAGGAAGAAGGATAATGTCAAGAGAAAGTTCTTGTTAGATGTTTCTGTTCGGGAGAAAGTTCCAGAATTCTATTTAAGAGAAGCTTGATATTTCAGAGAGTTATGTTTTAGAGGTGCACACATATATGTTTATACCAGATTCTGAAGGAAAGAGGTATGAAGGATTTATAGATTGAACAAGGATGAAGACGTGATGACATCATAGATTTTGATGAGACTCATGGGTTGAGTTGAGTTGACTTGAGTACAATCACAGATGAACCAGCAGTGTTCATAATACACTAAGTTGCGAGTTGTCAATCACAAGTCCCAAGATTGAGTTCTTGATTTTTTTTTAGTGTATCTATATGACACAACAGAAGTATGTTGAGAAAGCTTTCATAAGGTAAATGCAAATATGTGGATCCTAGTGTATGTTTTCAGGTTTGAGAAAATAGGAGATAGCAGGTTCAGAGTCAGTACATGCTACATTTGTTGTCAGGCAGTGATTGCTTGATGTGTGCACTATTGGATATCTAGTTTGCATATTTTCCCAGGTATTATGGTTCATATTCAGCAAGTTCAAGTTTTTGAAGTTTGAAAAAAGTCAAATTCAGTTTTGAAGAAGACTTTTGAAGAAAAGGTTTGAAGGTCAATTTGGGGAGTACAAGTTTGAAGCTTATGAAGTTTGCAGATGAATGAAGTCCAGTTTGTACCATTGTGACATTGAAGGGGGGGTTGTTGGAAAACAATGTTTCAATGTCCCATTGGTCCATTTTGCTCAGAGTATAACAAGTTGAGTAGCTACTACTTTAATAGTCTCTGCAAGCAAACAGCGCCAGACATCATGGATAAAGCAGCATCCTCCCAAAGCTATGACATGGGTTCGAACCCTGGCAATGGCAGCGCAAAACGCAAAGCAAGTTTTGTTTTACATGCTTAAAAACAAAACAAACAAACGCGAATGGAAATTTGTCGAGGAGTTTTTTTCGTAGAATCGCTACGATGATAGCTTTTGTAGGACCGCTACGATCTTGCTTTATGCTTTTGGAGTGCTTTATTTTATGGAGATTCGACTATATAAGAACATGTTTGGGGTTATTTTGAATATCCTACACCTAGTTCAATGTCAGGTTTGGTACCTCAATAGAGGTGGTGCTCTTAGCACATGGGGCAGCCATGGTGCTATCTTAAAGCATGTTGAGGAGCGGCTATGGAGTTCTTCTTGGAGGAGAAGAGTGTGCTCACACTCTTGCTTATGGAGAGGACTTACCCATCAACAGCTTGGTGGTGTGGACCAGCCATCCACATGATGTATTTGAAGATTGTCTTCTACATGAAGATTTCGGTTTACTTCAAAGACATTGGATGGTGGTTAACATAAGATTTACATCTTGTGTTAAGAATTCAGGTACATATTCTCTTTATGCACACAGATACTACTTGAAGTATATGGAAGTGGCATCCATATCAAGAGAAGTCCTATTTGGCATAGGTACAAGAGAATCAGTACATGTATGCTTTATGCATATTTGGATGAGGTATTGTACAAGGTATGTTCATATGAGTTTGAGGATTTCTGATAGCAAACTTGTTAGCATTCTTTCCTACTTTTGTAAGTATGTGATCTTTCACACACGTATCTGATTTAGGGTCTTCCATAGCATAAATTTAGATGAGGGTTTGCTTATTATCAGTTTTAGATTGATCCTTCCTCTTTTTGTCACTCATATTCGCTCTTCTACGTTACACATCTCATATATATTCATATTTCTATCCATACATCTAAATATGTTTGTTACGTTTGTATATACACTCTTCCATCTATTTCTGTTCACATAGAGTGGTTGAGATTTTGACTCCCACATTGTAAATTGACATTTGTATATATGATAGTGTGAGTAAGCAGTAGCTTACGTAACACTTTACTCATGTTGTCTAAATCTTTCTCTCTATCTTTGTCTCATCATTTGTATGATTAAGTGTGGTATGTTCATGTTTTGTCAATATTGGAAGATTGTTGGAATATGTGTTGTAGATCTTGGACCTGTGGTATTAGTTATGTGCCTACTAAATTTCCAACATCTTCTTGTGTCTCACAAACTTAAGCTAATTCCTTACTGTTTTTGAGTTACAAGGCTTGGAAAAGTGTCATTTTTGGTACTTACAAAAAAAGTGAAGTCATGATTCATTTTATTCATGGTTGTCACTTTAGAAAATACGTATTGCTATGTGGGTTATTTGGGATGATCAAGGTGCGTGTGAGTGTGTTGCAAAGATTGCCTCTATTTTTGTGGTTTGATTTTTGAGGAACATGAAAATAAAATGCATAGCTAGTCTAGGAGTCTTGCATGAGACATGCAAAAAAGATGTTATCTTGGCTCATACAGATTCCATGAGCACATGTCTAGAAAGGCATGATTGGTCGTGCAATTACAAAGGGGAGATCTAGAAATGAAGATTAAGCTATATTGATCATGGTTATGCATTAATCACGATCATGGTTATGCATTAATCACGATCATTTTTATTTCGTTGAATGAGATTGGGATTGTGATTGAGATTACAATTGTGATTACGATTGATATTGAGATCAGATCAGGGGTGGTCAAGTGGATGAGGCTTGTCATTGAAGATGCTTGATAGAATTTGTAATGTAGATCAGAATTATTTGTAAAATATGGATCGACTAAAAAAAATCTTTCTTTCTCTTCTTGTTTCTGTGCATACTCTCTTTTACTTCTTCTATCTTTTTGTTCTAGATTATTTTATTTTGTCTGGATTGTGATTGAAAATTAAGAGATGTGTTACAAGTGGTATCAGTGCCGAGTTGGATTTTGAGACAAGATGCACGCTTTGAAAAAGAAGATGAAAGAGAAAGAGGAGCTTATCCGTAGACTGAACACAAAATCACATAAAGAAAGATCCAACAAACAAAAAGAAGGCACTGCAAATGTTTTCATCAACCTCAATGATCAAGGTGGTAATGATGCATGCAGATCGAATGCACGTAGAGCTAGAACAACGTGAAACTGAAGATGAGGATGATGCCAATGAGTTTGCACTTAAGCAAGTGTTTAAAAGAGCAAACATAAATGAATTTGATGTTGATAAGGAGACTAGAGAGGATCTTGAAGCATGGATTGAGGAGCTCGAGGATTTCTTTGATGTGTGCATGTTTAGTGAGGAATCAAAAGTGAAGGTGGCAATTCTGCATTTGCAAGGAGTCTCCAAACTATGGTGGAAATCATACATGCAAACAAGAGCATGTGAAGGGTCGATTCTCTAGAAAGAGTTTTGAGAGAAACCAGAGAAACCTTATTGTTCTCCATGTTATCAGAAAGAAAAGAAAATGGAATTATACTCCTTCAAGCAACATGAGGATGACAAACATAACTTGCCTATTGAAGAATATAAGGAAAAATTTTCTATGTTTACATGATTATGCACTAGAAGTTTTTGGAGATGCCTTGATGAGCAAATTTATTGAGGGTTTGCAGGAAGACCTTTGCTATCAAGTGAAGGGGTTCGGATGTGTAGATTTTCTTGATGCGGTTGCAAAAATAGAAAACTTCAAGAATATGTAGAAGTTCACTATGAAAAAGGCATCCAAATCAAGATTTATCTCAACAAGACATGAACCCCCCAAAACTATTTCAACAAATCAAAATAGACATAGATCAACTAATTCTAGTAATAGTCAAGGAGGACAAAACTAAGCTGAAGAAGGCTGATACACCTAAGAAGCGAGAACATGTGCATGGAAACCTGATTCTAATTTCTTGAAGCGGGCTTAAAGGTTGGGACTTTGCTTTCGATGTGGAGAACAAGAACATCATACTTTTGAATGTCCAAACAAGGCCATGAGCCATTCTATGCAAGCCAAGATAGTGGACCTACAAGAGGAAAACACAACGATTGAGGAAGCAAATGATCAAGGTAACTGTTCTAACACTAGTCTCCAATGCATGACATTTTCTTCTCATTCAAGTGCATGGGTGATAAGAATTATGGGGGGTATATCCCCACACAAGATTAGTTTCTTGATTCATTTGGGTGGTATAGATTGTTTCCTTTTGCATAAGTTGGTAGAGGCTTTAGGATCGTATATTGAGATTCGCACCTAAAAACATCTAGAGATGGCTAATGGTAGGATGCACTATACTCGAGGTTGTATTGAGAATCTTGATTTTATGTTAGGTGAACATACGTTTTTGGGTGTCTTCCATGTAATTGAAATGAGAGAATTTGTTGTAATCATTGGCATGGACTAGTTAATTCATAACAATGTCGTAATTGATTATGAAATAATGGAGTATTTTGCAGGGTTGTGAGACATTTGGTTTGTGTGAATGACTTTCATGAGAAGAGCAAAGAAGAAGAAATCCTTGAATATGTCAAAAAACTTTTAGATGAGTATGTAGATGTATTTCCTGATGATCTATTGGGCATGCCCCCTCCTAGAAAAGTTGATCATGTTATAGACCTCTATCCAAGAAGTGACAATACTGATGAATTGCAAGAGTTGAGGCTCCAATTAGATGATCTATTGAAGAAAGAGTTGATAAGACCTAGTGTTTCACCTTGGGGAGCACCTATTTTGTTTCAAAAAAAGAAAGATAGCTCATACAAACTTTTTATTGACTATAGGAGATTGAACAAGAAAACCGTTACAAGTACCCACTTCCACATAGATGAATTGTTGATTCAATTAAGTCATATATTTGTGTTGTACCAAAAAACCTATTCTGGTACAACACCTATTTTAGTGTTGTACCAAAACAAGACACTATAGTGTCCTTTTTTCTAACGAATTAAAGAAAAAATCACGTGTAATAATCAAATAAAATTTTGGAAAAACCTTCAAGCCTCATAAAGACTTATACCTAAATGTTCTATAAAAAATGTACATTTTTTAAAATACCATTTTTGATAACTCAAAATATGAAAAGGATTGAATATGGTTTCAAAAAATTGTTTTTCTATAGAATAACATATGAGAAGAACAAAATATCTCCATGGAAAATTTTATTCTCATGTTGGAATAATGTATTTAATGTTAGTTCAAAGTCATATAATCATCAAAGACAAGTCTTGTGAAGTATGTTATCATTAGTGTACATGTGAAAGGCCAAATGGCCACCAATCACTTTTGTATATGTTCTTTAATAAAACATATAGTGGCCTGGTCAACCACAGACTATAAGTTCAACTGCATTTGTAACACCTAAGAAGTCTGTGTTCGTGCTCCCTATGTACTGTGTTTTTCTATGTATTTTATAGCCTTTGTGCAGAATACCATATGCGGCACTTGGAGCTCGGTTTTCTACTCCGAGGATATCATCGTGGAGCTCTTGAGGAGGAGAGCGCACTATGGTGCATCACCATCAAAATACTTCACTGCTATCATATCATTTTGATGCAAAAGCTTTGTTCCTTTTGTGCGAGCAAAGCAAGCACCCACCCACCTAAGGCATACGACTAAGGTGGTGACCAAGGCATAGACCTTGGCATACCTTGTCATCCGAGTCATCAAAGTCATAGTTGGCACCATTGGCTACGCATGAGGGAGGACCTCAACGATCAAGGAAGATAGAGGTTCCTAGTAGTTCTCGAGAGGTCACACATCCCAGTAATGTTGCCCCCGGAGCTCACTTAACTGTGGCAATATCTTACCACTAAGCTACACTCGTGGTGTCTGAAGAAGGGGAAAAACTAAGGTTAACATTATCTTAAACATGTTTTGATCCCTCAAAACTTCATTCTTTGCTTTCAAAGTCTATTTTTGAAGCATTTTTGGGGTGATTTTTGGAGCCATTTTGGAGTACTTTCATGCATAGGTCTCTTCACAAAGGTTCAAGAACATTAAGAAGACTTCCCTTTGTACTTCTTTAAAAATAAGTATTCACCTTTGGGATCATGTTTTCAGCCATGCTTGTAAAACTATAGGTTTCTCGAAAGGTTTTCAGTTGTGGTGGGAGCATCCACTACAAATTTATGCAGGTTTTTTAACCTAAACAACAGAGTTGATAGACACGCACATGTTTTTGGCTAGTTTTTGGGCTGCACATTCAACCTTTCAGTGTCATTTTACTGCATATATTGAGCACATACATAGTATGTATGCTTTTGTGGATACTACTTATGTACGTCCATGTGGTCATTGATATAACGGTTACAGTTTTGCATAAAGCCTTTTACGCTTGATAAAGAGGGTTGTGGTGAGGTTTTCTTAACTGGGAGACACCCAGATGTCGGGATCTCTTCGGTGATGCAAGTGGAAGACTTACCCAGCCTTGCCATAGGAGATGCATGATAGTTGTTCATAGGTGCTCAATAAGCCTAGTTGGCTTCTTTTGGGTAACTGATTATATGGAGTGGAGTCAGTGGTTCACTATGCAAGTAAACATGTCAATACTTGCAGTTTTATGAGATTTTGACACTAGTCATATGCTCATTTTGCATAGGATACTCTGGCAAAATTTTTCCATATTTTTTTTGGTTTTGTCAACTATAGAGTGGTCAATTTACTCCTTGATACACTTATTGGTGTGAGCACATTTATTCTCAAACATAATCCTTTTGGTTGGATTGTCCATTAATTCATTTTTCTAGGAAGATTTTGCTGAATTATTCATGAGTTAGATGAAATGGCCAGGTCTACCATTCGATTACACTTGGCAAATAATGTTTACTTTATAATATTGGACTTTGAAAGTGCAGAGGATCTTTGGAAGAAGTTATGCAATACATATGAAAAAGAAAGGCATCAAACAAAGTATACCTGATGAGAAAGTTATATGATCTTTGCATGAAGGATATAGACAGTATTGCTACTCATTTGAATGATTTTGATGCTATATTTTCCCAACTACATGATCAGAAAATGGACATGGATAATGAAATGAAATCCGTCTTATTGCTATGCACCTTGCCATCATCATGGGATACATTTTGCATAGCTATTAGCAATAGTGCACCTAGTGATAAACTAGTTTATGATGACATATGTGGAGCACTGAAAGCAACACCTCAGTCCATAGGAACAAAATTAATGCATGAGTATTGCATTTCATCCTCAAACTGATGGTGAGATCGAGAGGATAGGAGAATTGGACATCTTAAGAATTGTGAAATAGTTGAGATTTTATTTAAGTGGTTTGCATATCCTGTTGAAGACTCAACATGGGTTGGTTTAGATTAGTTTATGGAACATTACCCTTCTTTTCAACTTTGAGGACAGAGTTCTTCAAAGAGGGGGAGAATTGTAATATACCATATTGAGATAGATGTTCTTTTCCAAAAAATGATGCATAGGTAATAATAAAATTTCATGTTTAGGATATTTTGATTATGTCTACAAACTTTTGTAGTGATAAGTTTTTAAATTCTCTCTCTAGGAAGTTATCGCGTGAAATTTGTATGTCAAATTTGAACATGAAGATGTAGGAATTAGAGAAAGTGTTGGATAAGAGAAAGATAGAGTGCTCTTAGTAGAAAAACTTAATCTAATTGAAAATTTTATACCTCTTGTGTTTTATGTCTCATTTGATTGCATGAAGGTGGGTTAATGAAGAGATTTTGCATGCTTTTTTATCTATCTCTAGAATTTTTGTTTTGTAGGACCAATATCTCCAAAGCAAAAGTGTTTTTTTAGATAAGGAATCTCTAACATGATTGTACACTCCAAAAGATGAATATTTTTGTGTCAGCTTAAACTGATTCCTCACTATTTTTGAGTTACAGGGCTTGGAAAAGTGCCATTTTTTGGCATTTAAAATAAAAAAAGAAAGCCATGATTCATCTTATTCATGGTCATGGGTTTAGAAAAGACAAATTTGTATGTGGATTATTTGGGGTGATCAACATGTGTGTGAGTGTGTTATGAGGATTGGCTATATTTTTGTAGGTTCAATTCTTGAGGTGGACATAAAAACTAAATGTGTGGCCAGTCCGGGAGTCCTCCATGAGACATGCAAAAAAGACGTCATCTTAGAGCATGCAGATTCCATGAGCGCATGGCTAGAATGTCATGATTGGTCATGCAGTTTCAAAGGGGAGATCTAGAGATAAAGATTGAGAGCTAAGGATATAGATTATGGTCATGCATTGATCATGATCTTTTTTTTTGCATGAATGAGATTGGGATTGCCATCGAGATTATGATTGTAATTGCGATTGAGATTGAGATGAGCTCAAGAATGGTTGGTGGATGAGGCTTTTCATTGAAGCTCCTTGATAGAATTTTTTATGCAGATCAGAATTGTTTATAAAGTCTGGTATTAAACTCTCTTTCTTCTTGTTTCTGTGCATACTCTGTTTTAATCTCTTATATTTTGTTGTGTCGAATTCTAATATTCTATTTGGATTGTGATTAAATATTAAGAGGTGTGTTACAACCGTCAACAGTCACACATTGACCTCATCTAACTTGGAAGTTAGGGCTCCAAAAATGTTCGGGCTCTCATAATGGGGGCTACAACTTAGAGCACCATGGATCATTTGTGGTCACCTAAGGGTGTAGTATTGAGTATTATTAACATAATCTAACTATTGATATCTCTTCGAACTGTTAGGAAGGACTTCATCAGTAGAAATCAATTGTTCCTTCAAATCCTTGATCTTTGTTAGAAAACTATCCATAGTCTGCACAAGTGAACTGTTCGGAAGGACTTCATCAGTAGAAATCAATTGTTCCTTCAAATCCATGATCTTTGTTAGAAAACTATCCATAGAATCTTCTTCATTCATGTGCTCACTCTCCAACGGTTTTCGGAGGTAAGCAACACGAGCCTCATTACTACCATGGTACAATGTGGTAAGAGTATCCCAAGCATCCTTAGCTGTTCTGCAATAGCGAATGTGAGGAATAATGGCACGTTTGATAGAAAAGTCTATCGATGCATGTGCTTGAGCATCTCTGCCATCCCAACAAATTTGCTCTGCAGTAGGTGCAACAGAAACAGAAGCATGAATAGGAATTTGCATAATATCACCATCTTCGATACCATCTGCATCAACTTTAGTACCTGTATTTGCAATACCTGTGTTTGAAGGTGTAATAGGACATTTTTCAACACCCCGCACAATATTCCACAGTACTTTTGCGACCAATACATGATGCATCATGTAAGCCCATAGTGGATAATTGGTACCATCCAACTTATCCTCAACAACCAACATACGGAATACATCACTGTTTTCAGTCATGGCCAGTAACTAAAATATCTTGATGCCAAAAAATGATTGTATCTGAAAAAGTTGAACAAAACTACCCAAATGAGTTTTGCTAGACCTGTAGCAGACTTCGAGACCTTTATATTGGAGAACCAAAACCTGTATATATCTTTGGCACAAAAAGACAAAATAGCCTGCACAAGCACTATGATAGTGCATTCGAAGGTCAAAACGAGCTCAGATCACGATTTCGACACACATAGCGAAGCTTTTTTGATCTCCTAATCACCCTGAGTATGCACACAAAATTTCATGCAATTCTGAGACTGCGATTGGAGGAGTGTCGATGATGCCCTAGATGAAGCGATGACCTACTCTAATACCAATTATTGGAGTTAGACGTCTGCGGAAGCGCACGAACAACACAAGGAAGAAGGAGAAGCTTGGAGCACAACACACAATACTGAATGTATTACCACTAGAATGTACAAAGATAAGTAACCCATTAGGCTATAGGCGTATATACAAGCCAGGGGAAAAAAAACCTCCTAAAGAGGGAAAAAAGTGCCTCAAAATTTTAGGCATACCCATGAGCCTCATGTGCTAATCTAGAAGGATCTCTGTGGTGAGATTCACATAATATTCCAAATGATTAGAGGGAAATTTGTTGTTTGATTCTTGCCCAAATGATTCAAAACACCATCTAGCTTTGCACTTGATAAATTGATCCTAGTGCAAAGTAAGGAAAGAATAAGGGTGGAACAAAAAACATCCCTCACCAATTCACTACTTTTTACCTGCTATATGGACATTACCATGTGAAATGGATGGATTCAAGAGACTAGTCCATTACTTGGCATCATCACTTCATGGATCTAGCAGTTAATATGGGATTTCTATCCCTATCAAGACTTTTAGATTTTCTATTTCATTTGAATATTCACCTGACTAAAGAACTACTTTATCCAACATGGTTTAAAAGAATGTAGGAGAAAGTGTTTCTTACAGCTTTTGTCAACTTTTACTTGAACTAGACCAAAACAAATTCTAAATGCACTTTGTCAAACTTATAAAAATTTGCTCAAAGACTTGACTTTAACTTATTGGGAATTGTCAATCTTATGAATAATTCCTAACTCTTTTCTCTTCAAGAGTGTTATGAACACTTTTAGAGATCTACAAAATCTTTGTTTATCCATTGGAGTAAATATTATCGGAGTAGAAAACCGAGCTCCTAGGGTTGCACACAGTACTCCACACAGAGGTTGCAAAATACTCAGAAAAACATAGTACACAAGGAACACAAACAAAGACTTCTTAGGTGTTACAAATGCGGTCGAACTTACAGTCTATGACTGACCACGCTACTACATGTTTTATTAAAGAACATATACAAAGAAGTGTCCAGTGGCCATTTGGACTTTCACATGGACACTAATGGTGACAATCTCCCACTTAAGGCCAATATGGCCAAAGTAACTATGGGAGAAAAATAAAGAATACCAGAGTGTAAGTATACAAACTATACCTCCCACCTAATAGGCATGTTACACAGTATACAAGCGACTGTGTAAGATCATGAATCAAGTAACCCCCATCAAGTGATAATAGTGTCGAAAGCTATCATGTGGTAGAGCTTTAGTCAAAGCATCTGTAGCATTATCTTGAGTGTGAACCTTCTCAAGAATAATGCGCTCATTGACTAAGCAATCTCTAATGAAGTGATACCTCACCTCAATGTGCTTGGCCTTTGCATCATAGACCGAATTCTTAGCCAAAGCAATGGCACTCTGACTATCATTGAGCAAACGAGGTACATGCTAAGGTAAACCCATATTACAAGCAAGATGAGAAAGCCACAATGCTTCTTTACATGCCTCACTTGCCGCAACATACTCTGCTTCTGGGGTGGAAACAGTTGTACATTCTTGAAGATGAGATCTCCAAGAGATAGCACCTCTAACAAAATGAAAAATGTACCTTGATGTAGACTTATGATTGTCTAGACAACCAGCATAGTCAAAATCTGTGTAACCAATAATGGATGCCACATAGACACTTGTCCTTAGTGCCACTCAGATATCTCAAAATCATCTTGACTGCTTCCCAATGTTTCTTGCCAATATTAGACATATATATGCTCACAACTCCCACTACAAATGCAATGTCTGGTCTCGTAGCTACCATAGCATACATGGGACTACCAAGAACAGACTGATATGGAATTTTGGTCATGAATTCCTTTTCCTCATCTGATTTGGGGTAACCATCCTTGCTTGATTTTCAGATATGTGTGTACTCAATGTCTTTCCACCCTGCATATTGAACATGTGAAGTACTTTGGATATGTACTCACTTTGAGACAAGTATATGCATCTTTTACTCCCATCATGAGTAATGCACATGCCAAGAATATGTTTGGCATCCCCCAAATCCTTCATATCTACTATCTGACTCAACTTCTTTTTGAGAATTGACAAGTCATAAGAGGACTTCCCAACAATCAACATATCATCGACATAAAGTATCAAGCATATCAAGCTTCCATCTGAGTATCTCTTTGTGTAGAGACAATGATCCTCATTGCTTCGAGAATAACCTTGAGACTTCATAAAAGCATCAAATTTTTGGTACCATTGTCTAGGGGGCTGTTTAAGTCCATACAAGCTCTTCTTGAGCTTACAAACTAGCCTTTCCTTGCTAGGAACTACATAACCCTCTGGTTGTTCCATATAGATCTCATCTATAAGATCTCCATGCAAGAAATCAATTTTCACATCCATTTGGACTAGCTCTAAGTCCTCCATTGCAACGAATCCAAGCAACATGTGCAAGGTAGTCATCTTGACCACTGGGCATAAGATTTTCTCAAAATTGACACCATGTTGTTGCTTAAACCCTTTGCAAAAAGTCATGCTTTATACTTTGGAGAAGCACTATCGGATGTGAATTCTAGCTTATATACCCATTTTCATGGTAAAGCTTTCCTTCACTTTGGCAAAGGTACTAAATCCCAAGTACCATTCTTGTGAATAGAATGCAACTCACTTCATGGTACACTCCCACTTGACATGATCCTCTATCTACATAGCCTCTTTATAGCAAGAAGGCTCACTGGCATCTATTAGCATAACATAATCTAAACCTGGAACATATCTATCAGGTGGATGTGAGACACGTGCAGAGTTTCTCAATGGTTGTGTAACATAATCCTAGTAGGAGATGGTTGAACTACACCCTAAGAGAGAGGATTAGGAAGTAATCCTCAACCATGGCTTTTGGGGCAAGTGGTTAGCCCATCACATTCCTAACCAAGAGGTTGTGAGTTCAATTCCTTACATTGGTATCAGAGCCTAGGAAGTAGGCTTGGGCAAGGTGGAATGACCCAATGGCCTCTAAAAAAGGCGCTTGGGCACTCTACCATGTGAAAGGGTAGGAATTGTGGAAGGCGCGCGTCGATTTCATTGATGGACCTTACAATGATTGGGGTGTATCTCCCAATCCGTAGGTCGGATTGAGGCATGTCATATACCGTTGGAAAGCTCTCGGAATGAACTTTCCAATGAGCTAGGTTGGAAATGTGAATTCCTTGGGAATCCTTGGGTGGCACTTGATTGAGTGTTCAAGAAATTGTGTGAGGGTGCATCCTGCCAGTCCCATAGCTGGTCAGGGTACATCCAGGGTACATCCTGCCAGTCCCATAGCTGGTCAGGGTACATTCCCTAGGGAGTTCAAGGGGGGAAGAATGTAACATAATCCTAGTAGGAGATGGTTGAACTACACCCTAAGAGAGAGGATTAGGAAGTAATCCTCAACCATGGCTTTTGGGGCAAGTGGTTAGCCCATCACATTCCTAACCAAGAGGTTGTGAGTTCAATTCCTTACAGGTTGCTCAAGAGGAACATGTGCAGATTGATCCGATCGGACATTCTCTTGAACATTCCTATGTGCAGCATTTTTATGCATGCTAGCTAGAGGAATAATATCCTCAAAGACCACTCTTCTCACTTCAAGCTCCTTAATGGGTTGTTTATGCATCCTAGACTCATTGAAAATGATATCAGTACTTCTGATCACTGATCGTGTTTCAGGATCCCATAAGCGATATCCAAATTGTTTTTCTCAACCATATCCAAGAAAAATGCATTTCTTTGACTTATGGTCCAACTTTTGTCTAAGATACTTGGGTATATGAACATATGCTTCAGACCCAAAAACTCGAAGATGATCATAATATGGTGGCTTCCCTATCCATAACTCTTGTGCCACTTTCAGACCTTTGTTAGTACTAGGGGAAAGGTTGATCACATGAACTGCAATCAATACTGCTTCTGCCCAAAAGCCTTGTGAGAGGTTTGCATGATGCAACATAGAAACTACTCTATCTTGAATAGTCCTATTCATCCTTTCAGCTACACCATTATGTACTAGGGAATAAGGAGTTGTAAACTCTGTACGGATCCCTCTAAGCTGACAAAAAAGGCTGAACTCATGTGAGGTATACTCACCCCCATTATCTGAATGTAAAGCCTTAAGCTTAATTTCTTTTTCAGTTTCAAATAAAGCAAGCCATTTTTTGAAAGTAGGGAATACCTCATCGTTCGATTTGATAGGATATACCCAAACTTTTCTAGTAGCATCATCTATGAAAGTGACAAAGTAAAGAGAACCACCTAAGGACCTAGTGGGCATAGGACCACACACATCTATATGAACGAGATCTAAAGGTTGAATTGAAGAGTCAATGTGCGTTCTATGCACATTTATGGTTTGCTTTCCATATTGACAATGCTCACAAAATGAAAAATGAGAGAAAGATAACACAGGTAAGTAGCCAGAACGAGAAAGATTCTCCATTCCACTACGAGATATATGGACCAAACGACCATGCCAAATACAAGCCATAGGATGTTCAGTAATAGCTAAGAAGTGTTCTTTCTGTGATACAAATAAAGGATAAAGTGAGCCAACTTTGCTTCCTTTTGCAATAACCATATTTCCCTTTGGTATATGAAAGGACTGAGCATAGAAAACCACCTTATAATCAAGGTCATCAAGTTGATCAAATGACATCAAACTACGTGATAACTGAGGTACATGGCGTACATTATGCATAGTAAATTTTGAACCGTCAATGAACTGCACAACCACATCTCCAATCCCCACAACATCACACTAGTAAGAGTCACCAAGTCTCACAATACCAAGAGACTTTGCTGCATAATTAGAGAACCATTCTCTGTGTGGTGTCACATGGAAAGAAGCACCAGAATCTAGCAGCCACGTGCGGAAAGAGAATCAGCCATAAGAACCTTAGTTGGCGTAGTACTTTCAAGTTTCAACACATCAGCATCATTAGAAATAGCATTAATTTCTTCAATCTTCACAGCCGAAGTAGATGGTGCAGATAACTATTTAACATGCCCGTCAACATTCTATCCTTTACCTTTAGCATTCTTTGATGCATAACAATCTTTCTTCATTTGTCCTTTCTTATGACAATAATGGCATTCGATATCCCTCTTCCTTGATTTACTTCTACTCTTATTCCGTTGACCATTCTTTTCCTTGTTCTTTCTCCTGCCACGTTGCTGATTCTTTCCTTGGTAAGAATCATGAAGAAAAGATGCATCTCCACTTTGAGTGCCAACCATAGATTTTGTATGAATCTCCTCACTCAAGAGTGCTCCACATATGTCATCATAGACTAGTTTACCACCAGGTTCACTATTGCTAATAGCTGTGCAAAATGTATCCCATGATGATGGCAGGTGCATAACAGCAATACTGCTTTCATTTCATTATCCATATCCATTTTCTAAGCCTGTAACTAGGAGAATATAGAATCAAAATCATTTAGATGAGAAGCAACACTATCTGTGTCCTTCATGCGAAGGTCATATACTTTTCTCATCAGATACACTTTATTTGATGGTGTCTCTTTTTCATATGTATTGCATAACTTCTTCCAAAGCTCCTCTACACTTTCACAGTCTAATATCGCAAAGTAAACATTATCTGCTAGGTGCAAGTGAATGGTAGACTTGGCCATTTCATCTAACTCATCCCAATCATCTTCATCCATGTCAGCAGACCTCTTTGAAATTCCATTTACTAGCTTCCATTGCCTCCTTTGAATCAGCACATCTTTAATCTGATTCTTCCATAGAGAAAAGTTTGTGCCATTCATTTTTTGGATCTCAAAATGGTCTTTGCCTTACAAGTTATAGCTCCTCCTCGGAATACTGGCATTATACCTTAATCCACTAGATATGAGACCTCTGATGCCATGATGGTAGAGAACTGAATAGAATGATAATGGAGCTAGAAGAGTCCTAACACCAACGAATAAGTGTATCAAGAAGTAAATTGACCACTATAAAAATTTTGCCAGAGTATCCTCTGCAAAATGAGCATATGACTAGTGTCAAAATATCATATGTTTACCTGCATAGTGAATCACTGACTCCATTGCATATAATCAAATAGCCAATAGAAGCCAACTAGGCTTATCGAGCACCTATGAACAACTATCATATATCTCCTATGGCTAGGCTGGGTAAGTCTTCCACCTGCATCACCAAAGAGGCCCCGATATTTGGGTGTCTCCTAGTTAAGAAAACCTCACCAGGACCCTCTTTATCAAATGTAAAAGGCTTTATGCAAAAAATGTAACCGCTATATCAATGACCGCATGGACGTACATAAGCGATATCCACATGAGCATACATGGTGTGTATGTGCTCAATATATGCAGTAAAATGACACTAAAGGGATGAATGCATAGCCCAAAAAACTAGCCAACAACACCTGCAAGTGTCTGTCAACGCTGATGTTTTAGGCCCAAAAACCTGCATAAATTTGTAGTGCCTGCTCCCACCAAAACTGAAAACCTTTCAAGAAACCTGCAGTTTACAAGTGTGGCTAAAACCACAACCCCAAAGGTTGATATTTATTGTCGAAGAAGTACAAAGAACACTTTTCTTGATGTTCTTGGACCTGTGTGAAGAGAACTATGTGTGAAAGTACTCCGAAATGGCTCCAAAAGACACCCTCTAAATGCTTCAAAGCAGGCTTGAAAGCAAAGAATGAAGCTTTTAGGGACCAAAACATGTTCAAGGCAATGTTCACCTTAGTATTTTCCCTTCTTTAGACACCTTAAGAGCATAGCTTAACGGCAAGAGATTGCCACGGTTAAGTGAGCTCCCGAGGGAACAGTATTGGGATGGGTGACCTCCCCGAGAAGTACCTGGAACCTCTATCTTCCATGATCGTTGAGGTCCTCCCTTGCGTGCAGCCAACGGTGACTTCAGTGACTTGGATGACAAGGTATGCCAAGATCTATGCCTTAGTTGGTGCCTTAGTCGAAAGCCTTAGATAGGTGGGCGACTTCTCGCTTTGCTCGCACAAAAGAAACAAATCTTTTGCATCGAAATGCTCTGATACCAGTGAAGTATTTTGATGGCAATGCACCACAGTGTGCTCTCCTTCTCAAGGGCTCCACGACGATATTCTCGGAGTAGAAAATCGAGCTCTTAGGGCCACACACAGTACTCTGCACAGAGGCTATAAAATATGCAAAAAAACATAGTACACAAGGAGCACGAACACAGACTTCTTAGGTGTTACAAATGCAGTCGACATTATAGTTTATGAGTGACCAAGCCACTATATGTTGCATTAAAAAAACATATACAAAGAAGTGTCCGGTGACCATTTGCCCTTTGACATGGACACTAACGGTAACAATACTTAGCATATTTTGAAGATTCATTTGGATCTTATGCAGGACATCTATCTCATATGTTTTATTTAGTTACCTCTTCCCAACCCTAACCTTTATTAAATTAAGTTAAATATTCTTTCTGAGTCAGATCCAAAGGTTTTAGGAAGCAAGAAGAAAGAACCAAAATTTGTGCAAACATTTCAAACTTCTAAGACCCCTAATCTCAATTGAGTCAAAATCTAAGTGACTTAGAATTTATTTTATCAAAGATATGTTTCAACAAGGTACTAAAGCATTTTATATAACTTTAAGAGAATTAGAATCGATTCTCAAAAAGATTCTTGGAGTAAAATGTCATCCAACCACTAGGCACTAGTGTGGTACACAACATCAATGTCTCGAGCCATCGAGCTTCTTTGAAGATGTTTTCTTCTTTACTAAAAACACTAATGCTTCCTATATGACTAATTTAATATTTCCTTTATTCAGTCTCTTAGGAATTCCTTTCTTGGAATGCAATTCTTATGCATTACTTGAGTCAAGAGATTGATTTCACCGAGTGTCATGGGCTATATAAGCTCATAGATTATGCAAAATCTGTGAATGATTCAATTTGTACAATTCAAGATTCTTAAGCTATCTCAAATGCAAAGCTTTGACATGCATGCTTTGTTGATCTAAATTATGCTATCTACTATGCCTATAGAAATATGAAAATGATATCATCTTCGCCCAAACATGAGGCACCTTGTAAACATGTCTATGAAGGCTGTATTTTTGGCAAAATATAGCATTCTTCCTTCCCTAAAGATGGTTCAATTTGAGTTTCTCATAAATTGTAGCTTGTTCATAGTGATGTCTCTGGTCCTATGCAAACACCTTCTTTTGAGAACTACCTTTACTTTGTGACTTTTATTGATGATTTCTCTAGGCATGCATGGGTTTATCCATTGAAAGAAAAGTCCAAAGTGTTTATGTGCTTCAAACAGTTTCTAGTTATGGCTTAAAATCTGTCAGCATGTAAATTGGACACCCTCCATTTTGATCGGGGGGGGGGGGGGATACATGTCTTTTGATTTTAATGCATTTTTGGTTGAGCATGGGATAAAACATCAATGTATAGAGTTGAAAAGTCACTCATGGGGATGGCAAGGTGTATGGTCAAAAGTCAGGCTTTACCACATAGCTTTTGGCTTGAGGTTGTTATGTGTGTAGCATATGTACTTAATAGGTGTCCCACCAAAGCACTTCAATCTATCACTCCATATGAGGCTTGGCATGGTTGCAAGCCATCTGTTTCTCATCTATGTGTCTATGGTTGTCTGGCATATGCGTTGGTGCCTAAACAAAAACGTAGGGAATTGGATGATAAAACAGTGAAATCTATTTTTGTTAGGTAGAGTTTTGAAAGCAAAGGCTATTGTCTGTAACATCCAGAGACTAAACGCATCTTGGTTAGCCATGATGTTGTTTTTGTGGAAGATGCAATTCAGCCATTAGTTTCATGTACCAAGGAGACTTCACTTAGCTATAGAGATGTGTATGACACTTGCTACCTCTTTCTATAGGTGGATAGTCAAGTACTGGTCCAAATGAGGCAATCTCTTAACCTTTGTAGGTTCCACATGATGATGCATATCATTCCATTTCTGATGCAGTTATACATGATGCACTTGTTGATGAGAGGGCTGATATAGAGGAGGCAAAAACTATGCCTAAATGGTTGGTGCAGGCTTTGAGACATGACAAATTAGATGCACCTCTTTCATATCGTACTCGTCCAAGCTCTCATAGTGCTTCCTTTGCATCAGTTTTCTATGCAATGGTTGCCTCTAGTCTTTGTGAGGAGAGCGAACGTGTTTCTTTTGATGAAGCACAAAATTCAAAAAATTGGATGGCTGCTATGCAATTACAATATGATGCTAGTACGAAGAATGGTACGTTGACTTTATGCGATTTTCCTCAAAGCAAAAAGGACATTGGCACTAAATGGGTATACAAGTTGAAACATACGCATGATGGGATAGTTGACAGGTATAAGTCTAGGCTTGTTGCCACTATTCATGGCATTTGTGCACTTGTAGCTCATAATGGTTGGAATGTAAATCAATTGGACATCAAAAGTGCATTTTTGAATGATGAATTACATAAAGAAAGGGCATGAAAACAAATTGTGCAGGTTGAAAAAGGCATTATGGTTGAAGCAAGCACCACCTGTTAGGTATGGAAAGATACATGCCTACTTCATTGCACATGGTTTTGAGAACAGTCCAACTGAGAGCACCTTATATGTTAAGCATGTAGATGATGTAATTTTGATCATTGTTGAGTATGTTGATGACATGATGCTCACTAATCCTAATGAGAAGTATATGATTGAATTTAAAGTTGATTTGCATGCCTCTTTTGAGATGTCAAATTTGGGACATTTGTATCATTATTTGCACATCATGGAATACCCTTGCTACCCTAGATAATGTCCAAAAAACGTACCCTCAAGACAAAAAAAACATCCTCCAAAACAAAATTTTAACTTATCATAATGATGAGCACATGTTCAACGAGTGCAGCGCATGAGATTGAACTCTTTCTCCACCGAAGGGAAGCGGAAGCGCCATCCACTTGTAGCGAAAATTCACGTGATTATTAGTCCCCCCCCCCCCCCCCAAAAAGCCTCCACATATTGCCGTAAAATGAAATGTTCAAAGTTTCTCTTTTAACAATGCAGAAGATGTGCATATGCATCACTCCTATATAAAAGTAGAGTGCTTCGCTGAACTTCCATCAACGCTCAGCGAGCCGGACAACACGCTCGCCGCATAAGACAGCAGCTATATCAGCTTTCGCTGGTCGTAATAGCAATTTTGGCCTCGGAGTGGAATTGCTAAAAGCGCAGCTATGTCACACAAATCAAATCATAGTAGCGGCGTTCTCTCGGCGTTCGACGATATTCGAATAGGGGAAGCATCCTCTTCCACGAATTCTTACTACTCATCGTCGACATCGTCATTTGCATCTTCATCTTCATCGTCATCTTCTTCTTACCCAGCTTCAGGAGAAGCGCGCAGAATATCTGTTAACGACCGATCATTTGTGCCGTACTTGCCCCATGATGATGCTGTTGCAGAAGGTCTGGGGGCTGATCGTGGAGGCATTGAAGCCGATGAATATCAGCGTGTCTGTAATCTCCTGAATGAAGAGCTCCTGAAACTGCTGAAGATGCCAGTTCTAGAATTCTGGAAGGCAGGTAAACATATAAATGCGGGCTTGCAGGATGAGAATGAATTGTTAATTCGTGAACAAGTCTTGTGTTTTACGTCTAGGAAATTTTGTGTCTATATTCCAATTTGGGAATGCAGGATTTTCTGCAAGACTTTGGTTGATAAGGTAGCAGAATAGTACAGTTTCTGTGATTACAGGATTTGTTCAAAGTAGAGATGACCTCTTCTTGATCCTATTGGGAATCAAACTATGTCTTAGGGGAAAAAAAATCAAGTGTGATGGAGATAAGCGTTTTTGATCAATAGTACCTGTTGCTTGGAACAAATTTCCCCTTTTGCCTGTTTCATTTGAGTTGACATTGTTTCTACATGTTTTGTTTTTTTCACATGAATTGCAGTTTAGTTAACGTGTCTGGTAGGACTATTAAATGGAACTCAGACCTAAACACAGTTCTTATTGTCTATGTGCCTTGCAGTGTATAGAGACACTTCTGTAGAAGTATCACTTGATAGTTACTTGCAGTTTCGGAGGAGATGGTATGATTTTCATGCTGAAGAGAGAGGTAAAGCACTTGGGGGAGTGATTGTTGGAGATGACGACTTATTTCGCCGCGTCTTTATGGTCCTATTTCGCATGTAAACAATTATCCCCTTTTGGATAGATTCCTCATATGTAAGGTCTGACTTTGCTGATGATAGTTAGTAGTGTGCTGAGCCTGCAAATAATATTACTTGTGATCATCAAATTGTTTTTTGATTTTACTTGCTGGGCAGGTCCTTGAAATCGGAGAGCAAAGCACAGGAATTAAGTGACAGTTCGCTCTCACAAGGTTGTGCAAATTATGTTCTCATTGGTCAATTGAGCTTGCTTTGCTTGGAACTCCACTTACAAACTTCCATTGAATAGAGCAGCTACCTTTCAAAGGAGATTCTTCGATATTCCAAAGCTGCTGGATATATGTGCAATCTATGGGCATGAAAATCCTCATCTTACAAGGCAACTGGTGAGTGCAAAAATTGAGACGTGCAGCTTATGTAGATTGAATCGGACAAACATTTGCAAGGTGAATGTAATGTATCACTATTTCAGTGTTTGGATCTGCTGATCGTTGTTACTAGTTAATATGTCATAATTTAATAAAGCAGAACAGTACAACTTTGAATTTTGAGTACGATGGGCTTATGCCCAGTGATCAGTTTCCAATAACAATCTCTATGAATTGCATGTGGTGTTTTCATGGTATGTGTTTAGTTTTTTAACAGCAAGGAGACTTCTGAAAGTCTATTTGCACTCAGAGCCTCATTGAACTCCTAGCATGAGAGTTCCACCTTTCAAAACTTTTTAATGACAATTTGATTGACTCAAGTATCTGGATCAAAGAAGCACAATGGATACATTTTTGATTGAATGGCAACTTGATAGTATGACCTTTGATAGGGATAAGAAATTGTTTGAAAACATGTGCACATAATAGATAGCTTGAAAATTTTGCAAATGTAGTAGGGTGCTTGGGTTTAAGATTTGAAAATCAATACATACATTGGATCACAAATGTAGTCATGCAGAATTGGAGTAGAAGAGTTTATTTGATATATGAACAGGCCATAAAGGGGTGCACACACAGGCATGTGCGCATGCACACACACACACACATATATCATATATTTATGTGTGTGTATACATATATACGCACACATGCATACATATGTGCATATGTACTATGCACAGTAAGTGCGTATGTTATGTAAAGTAAGTACATATGTATGTTCGTATATAAACACAAATGTGCGTGGGTATTTGGAAGTGATATATACTCATTCATTGTTGTGGACCCATCACTTTTGGACGTGACAGATACTCAATTCATTGTTGTGGACCGCGATGTGTGCACGCTGTGGGTTGTGTGTGAACATGAATTCGTTCTGAGTTCTATATCTACTACTGGGTGCTAATTACAATAGTTAGGATGTCGTAGTATTCAGTCAATATTATGTATAATGGAACTGAATGCCATGTAGACCTGTGGTTGACTACCATGAACTCATAGTTGTGCTTTCATTATAGGGTGAGTTTGGGGTACATGTTAGTGGGGATGTCATAGTATTTAATCAATACTATGCATAATGGTTCCTATGGCTATATATCTTGTGGTGGTTGTCGGACGACAAAGGAGATTACAACACTTCCATTGTGGGGTGTTTGGCTACCATGAGCTTATATAATGAAAGTGCAATTGTAAGCTTGTGGTAGTCACCTGCCTCATATTGAAAGTGCAATTCTAATGTAAGTTTATGGTTGTAGTCAAGCCATGGCAAGACATAGCTAGTACCGATGTACTCAATCGGACAATGCCAAGTAATCCTCTTCTTGTCTCCAATCACAACCATTGGGTTTGTGGAGCATCTGAGTCTAGTGCTCTAACCAACAATCCCCTCAACAAAGCATATGTAGGATCAAATAAATTCTCAAAGACGTTCAATACCCAAAATCATCAAAATTCCTTGAATATGCATCAAAATTCCTTGAATATGCATCAAAGTTCCTTGAATATGCATTCAAGGTCTTGCCCTTCCACCGTGTTCCACATGGAAGAGGTAGTGACATCATGCGTTATCCACCAACATGCAATAACATGCCATATTCCATGCTAGATTTGACGATAGGATGCACCCATAGCCGATGGGTCTGAATAGAGGTGGCACCTTCCACTCTGACCCTACCTCTCCGTGTGTTGCCATGGCAACCTCGTGTCAAGAGATGCCCTTGGTGTCATGGAAATGAAGAGAGAAGACCTTCCAAGATGTGGCACATGCATGTTAATATATTTGCAATTTGCTTACTTTGGGCTTGTAATGTGTTAGATCCCCAATGTTAGATCCCTCGAGGATCAACCTTCCAACACAAGACATGACATAAGCCATATTCACAAACATAAACAGGAGGACATCAGACTCACCTTCCAGCCATAGGGTCCACAACGAGCCATCGCCAGGTGGAAGCCCTCATAAGGGCATGGAATCCCATACCGCCATACCCATGTCGTTCAGGTGTGTGGAGGACTCCACGATGGGCCAAGAGTCCTAGAGCCGCATAAGAAGAATGAATAACAAATGAGCCCATAGGTCCTACTCATAGTCTCTGTTAAGAACGCGGTCTGGTTCGCACTTGGGTGGACAATCCACACTTGGCCGAACACTTCAACTACATGTGTCCATCATTGATTTCCTTTGGATTTAGGGACATAACATGTTGGCACTTGACAGAGACGTTGACGAGCTGAGACAAGCTCTCTAGGGCCATAAAAGCATGGAGATGACTTCGTTGCAAGAGTTGGAGGTCATAGAATTTGTATTGAGGCTGTTGTTTGCATGGAAGGTGAAGCCAATAGTGTTGCGCTTCTTCGATGGTAAGAAGACCTCTTACTAGATCTATCATGCCAAAAATAACTTTTTTGCCTCTCCCATTAACTAGGTGCCTACTAAGTGGATAGCCACATTCCCTAAAAATTAGAAACATCTCCATGGCCGTAAAAGCATGGAGATGGCCGGTGTAAGAGGTGGAGTTCGAGAATTTGATAAGAGATTGGGCTTCTTAAATATGAATTGAATTTTAGTATTTATGTATGTATGGGTTTCATATCTAAATAGAATATCACGATTTTCTTTCTTTATGCCAACACTATATTTTCTCTGTTTTCAAACGTGTTTTTGTGTAAAGGTAACATTAGCAGCCCTCTCCTAAGCTTGGGAGCTTGTAGCTACAATGGTGGCCATGACCACTAGGGTTCGTGTTCCATACCACCACATCCACACCCTACATGTCTATGGGTGACTCCGCCAAGGGCCAAAGTGTCAGTGCCCAAACGAGTCCTCAACCACTCTCTCCTTAGCCTCATCTAAGGAAGTGGCCTAGTTCACAGTGGTTGGACACCCCACACTTGAGGTCGGACAGTTTAGCCACAAGCACTCGTCAAGATGTCCTTTTGCTTTGTGAACTTAACACTTTCCCCCCTTATTTTTAAATGCTATCCTCAACGATTTCCCAAGTTTCAAATGAGAAACCGATCCCTCAATGCCAGGTGACCCACTCTCGAGTCATATAGACTTAGGTTCATGCTCCGACTTGATTAGTCACTTGAATAAGAAGCCCCAAAGGGCTTCTTATCCATATGATTTAGAGTCATCATAGGCTCTAATGGAACATCTAGGGTAAAATGCTCCCAACTTTGAACCTTGTGACGTATTACAATAAGCCACTTTTCCAAGTGACTCACATGCAATGTAGGTATTGTGATTCCTCAATATAAATTGAGCTTATAGGACACTGGAGTTGTCTTGTGATATGTAAAGAATAATATGAGGACAACATGGTGCTAAGTTCTTTTTAAGAAGACAATACAGTGTTTGGTCGTCTTCATGCTCTCTCCTCTCCCTTTGTATCATTTATGCATCCATGTAGAAAACTTGATACAAAACTTGAATGCTTCGTGTGAGTCTAGTGGCAATTGATAAGTGGCTCATGAGGATTGCTCAACACGAATTGGCTACATCAATAACCAATATTAAGTACCATCATAAGCATGTTGAAGGTGAGAAGCTTACCATCACATTGTAGATGAGAGATATTTGTCATGCAACTTACCTTTCATATCGTGTAGAGGAGATATATGTAAATGTATCTACATACCAGATCTAAAGGCACAACCATGGAGCATATAATCATTGTAACGTCCCCTAAGTAGACACCCAAGGAGCTACCACCATTGATAAGGTGCTAAGAGGGCTTCCATCATGGGCAATATCCTCAATCATCCTGGCTCCACCACCGCATTGTGTACATTGGTATCTTGATGGCTATGCCCTCCATGGTCTCGTACATGTACTTGATCTATCCTTTGATTTCTAGATGATCTTGGGATGACTTGTCTACATTTAGTGACCCCCCCCCCCCCCCCCCCTTGCAAAGAGTTGTAGAGAAACTAACAACCTTGCTTTGGCAATGTACATTGTAGGTACAAAAGTTTCATGAGAAAGTGAGCGATTGTTTCATGATATTTCATCGTGGAACTAATATCTCCGATATCGTCATTGTTGGTCATAACCCGAATTTTAGAAACGGTTTGACTGAATTTGAAAAATCGACTTTATAGTGTTGATATATTTTGGTACTTATGTGTTTGAACACACTTAGGACCGTCGGGGCACTTTTTTCCCCCTCTTTAGGAGGTTTTTTTCTCAGGGCTTGTATATATGCCTATAACCCTAACGGGTCACTTATCTTTGTACATTCACTTGGTAATACATTCAATATTGTGTGTCTTGCTCCAAGCTTCTTCTTCCTTGTGCTTTTTGCATGCTTTCGTAGACATCAAACTCCAACAATTAGTATCAGAGAAGGTCGCCGCTTCATCTAGGGCGTCGTCGATACCCCTTCGGTCACGGTCTCAAAATCACACGAAATTTGGTCCGCATACTTACGATGATTAGGTTCTATCTGAGCTTGTTTCGACCTCTAAACGCAATTTCATCTTTTTGTTCCAAACATATATATAGGTTTCGGTTCGCCAATACATGCGGCTCGAAGTCTGCTACAAGTTTAGTAGAACTTGACAGGGTTGTTCTTTTCAACTTTTTGAGATAGTCATTTTTCTGCATCAGGGTATTTTAGTCGGTGGCTATGGCTGTAAGCAATGATGTATTCCGTATGTTGGCAGTTGAGGATAAGTTGGATGGTACCAATTACCGATTATGGGCATATATGATGCATCGTATTGGTCACAAAAGGACTGTGAAAATTGTGTAGGGTGTTGAAAGACGACCTACTACACCTGCAAATACAGTTTTGAAGGTGATGTAGATGGCGTTGAGATGATCGGCTTCAGGCTCCTGTTTGTACTGCAGTATTGTAGAGCAACTTGGTTGGGATGGAAGAGATGCTCAGGCACATTCATTGATAGCTTTGTCTGTCAAACATGTAATTATCTCTCACATTCACTCTTGCAAATTAACAAAGGATGCTTGGGATACACTAACCACTTTGTACCAGGCAAGAAATGAGGCTCATGTTTCTTACCTCCGAAAATAGTTGGAGAGTGAGCATATAAATGAAGGAGATTCTATGGATAGTTTTTTGACAAAGATAAAAGATTTGAAGGAACAATTGATTTCTGTTGATGATGTTTTACCACATAGCTTCTGGCCTGATGGTGTCATGTGTGCAGCTTACGTACTTAACAGGTGTCCCACCAAAGCATTGAAGTCTATCACTCCATATGAGGCTTGGCATGGTCGCAAGCCATCTGTTGCTCATCCGCATGTCTTTGGTTGTCTAGCATATGCATTAGTGCCTTAACAACAACGTAGAAAATTGGATGATAAAGCAATGAAATGTATTTTTATTGGGTACAGTTCTGAAAGCAAAGGCTATCGTCTGTATCATCCACATACTAAACGCATTTTGGTTAGCCATGATGTTGTTTTTGTGGAAGATGCAATTCAGCCATTGCTTCATGTACTAAGGAGACATCAGTTAGCTCCAAAGATGTGTATGACACTTTGCTACCTCTTTTTAGGACAACCTAGTGCTGCACCAAATGAGGCAATTTCTCAGCCTTTATAGGTTTCACATGATGATGCATATCATTCCATTTCTGATGCAGATTTACATGACACACTTGATGACAGGGCTGATATAGAGGAGGCAAAAACGATGCGTAAATGGATGGTGTAGACTTTGCAAGATAGCAAATTAGATGCATCTTTGTCATATCGTACTCGTTCAGGCTCTCATAGTGCTTGTTTTGCATCAGATTGCTATGCTATGGCTGCCACTAGCTTTGTGATGAGAATGAGCCTGTTTTCTTTTGATGAAGCACAAAATTCAGAAAATTGGATTGGCTGTTATGCAATCAGAATATGATGCTTTTTGTGAAGAATGGTACTTGGATTTTATGTGATTTGCCTCTTAGCAAGAAGGTCAGTGGCACTAAGTGGGTATACAAGCTGAAGCATAAGCCTGATGTTATACTTGACAAGTATAAGGCTAGGCTTGTTGCAAAAGGTTATGCTCAAGAAAGAGGCATTGATTTGGATGAGACCTTTGCTCCCACATGCTGAATGACTATTGTTCGTAGCATCTATGCACTTGCAGCTCATCATGGTTGGAATGTACATGAGTTGGACATTAAAATTGCATTTCTGAATGGTGACTTACATGAAGAAGTATATGGTTTTCAGCTTTGTGGTTTTGTCCAGAAAGGCCTTGAAAACAAAGTATCCACGTTGAAAAAGGCATTATATGATTTGAAGCAAGCATCACGTGCTTGGTATGAAAAGATACATTACACATGGTTTTGAGAACACTCTAACCGAGAGCACCTTATATGTTAAGCATGCAAATGATGTGCTTCTGATCATTGTTGTCTATGTTGAAGACATGCTGCTCACTGGTCCTAATGAGAAGCATATTGCTGATTTTAAGGCTGATTTGCATACCTCATTTGAGATGTGAGATTTGGGGCATTTGCATTATTATTATTTGAGCATTCAATTTATGCAAGTTAATGGCGGAATAGCTTTGGTCAAACAAAATATATTGACACATTATTGTAGGGTTTTGGCCTTGAAGATTGCAAACCTATTGCCACTCCTATGGAGACAGGTTTACGATTGAGTCTTCATGATGCTTGCGATGCATTTGATGTTGTACTTTATGAGAAGGTTGTTGGATGCTTGATTTACTTATGCATGACTTGGCCTGATATTCAGTTTTCTATCTCAGAGATGAGCAGATTTATGCATTGCCCAAGTGTCAAGCATTGGAAGTTAAGCGCATCTTTCACTACTTGAATGGTACCCGACTACTGGGATTGTTTTATCCCAAGGGGGGATCACTATTGCCATATTTTCATGGGTACCCGATTACTTGGATTGTTTTATCCCAAGCGGGATCACTACTTCAAGATTTACATGCTTTTTCTATCTCTGATTGGGCTGATTGCTATGACACTCGTTTGTCCACCAGTGGTTCTTTCTTCATGCGTGGTAGCTCATGCATATCTTGGTTGAGCAAGGAGAAGCCTACTATGGCCACTTCTAGTTGTGAGGCTGAGTATAGGGGAGCTTTCACAACGACTATTGAGTGTGCGTGGCTCAGACGCCTTTTGGCTGATCTGGGTGTTGGTCAGTGTCCTTGGCTGAGTATAGGGAAGCTTTCACAGCGACTATAGATGACCAAAGCGTGCATGCCAAAGCTTTGCATCTGACATAGCCTTAGAATCATTTACTGCACATGTCAAATCATTTACTGATCCTTCATAGTCTATGAGCTTATAGAGCCCACGGCATAAAATGCCAGAAGCAATAATCACATCTCCATTTGACAGATCATGAACTGTACACCTGTCATCAACAAATTTCACAACCAAGCCAATCTTGGCTAATGCAAAAACTGATAACACGTTCTTCTTGATCCCTGGCACAAATAAAGCATCTGACAAAGTGAAAGAACTACCATCAGCGGAAGTCAAAATGATCTTACCAACTCCCATAACAGGATAAGAGGAGTTGTTGGCGCATGTAACAGTATTCCCTGTAGGGGCAGGTTCGAGTGAAGAGAAGAAACTACACTGCGAGGTAATATGTTTGGTCGTCCCACTGTCAAAATACCAAACATATGAGTCTACTGCAGACATACACACTGCTCATGAGAAGATGGGTCAAAACTGAAGACAGTAGTAAACGCCCATTCTTCTTCCTGCACAAGATTAGCGGACTCTATTTTTGGTGTAGAGGCCTCTGCAATAACCATTCAAGCCTCTTTCTTCTTTGCCTCTTTAGCGGCCAGGTTTGGACAGTTCTTTATGATATGATCATTCCCTTTACAGTACTTACAAAACAATTTTTGCTTTTCTGATTTCTTCTCATCTTTATCTTCCTTCTTCGAATATGTAGAATTAGCAGATTTTTGCTTACTAGTTGAAGAGCTCCATTTTCCTTTGCCCTTCTGACTAGCCAGGAAAGCTTGATCTGCAACTCGCATAATGGACCTGTTCTGCCTGGACTGATCTTCCTGCAACGGAACAGAGACTAACTCCTCAAATGATAAGGCATTCGGATTGCCTTTCATCATCAACCGAAGAGTAGAAGCAAACTCTGATACGAATCAGGAAGACCATTCAGAACAGTATGCATAAGTGAGCTATCTGGTATAACCTCATCAACAGAAATCAACTGTTCCTTCAAGTCTTTGATCTTCGTTAGGAAACTGTCCATAGAATCACCTTCATTCATGTGCTCACTCTCCAACTGTTTTCGGAGGTAAGCAACACGAGCCTCATTCCTAGCTTGGTACAATGTGGTAAGTGTATCCCAAGCATCTTTAGCTGTTCTGCAAGAGCGAATGTGAGGAATAATGGCACGTTTGACTGACAAAGCTATCAATGCATGTGCCTTGGCATCTCTGCCATCCCAAGGAATCTGCTCTACAGTAGGTGCAGCAGAAACCGAAGCACGAACATGAATATGCAGAATATCATCCTCTTCAACACCTTCTGCATCAGCTTCAGTACCTGCAATTGTAACAGTTGCAGGTGTGATAGGACGTTTTTTGACACCCTGCACAATGTTCCACAGTCCTTTTGCAACCAACACATGTCGCATCATATAAGCCCATAACGGGTAGTTGGTACCATCCAACTTATCCTCAACAGTCCACATACGGAATACGTCACTGCTTTCAACCATGGCCGGTGACTAAAATACCTTGATGCAAAAAATTGACCGTATCTCAAAAAGTTGAACAGAATTGCCCAGACGAATTCCGCTAGACCTATAGCAGACTTCGAGACTCTTATACTGGCGAACAGAAACTGGTATATACCTTTGGCACAAAAAGACGAAATAGCCGGCACAAGCGCTGCGATAGTGCGTTCGAAGGCCGAAACGAGCTCAGATCGCGATTTCGGCCAAAATTCGTGTGATTTTGAGACTGCAAGCGGAGGAGTGTCGACGGCGCCCTAAATGAAGCGACGACCTGCTATGATACCAATTGTTGGAGTTAGACGTCTGCAGAAGCACGCGAACAACGTAAGGAAGAAGAAGAAGCTTGGAGCACAACACACAATAATGAATGTATTACTAGAGAATGTACAAAGATAAGTAGCCCATTCCGGCAATAGGCGTATATACAAGTCGGGGAAAAAAACCTCCTAGAGAGGGAAAAAAGTGCCCCGACAGTCCTAGAGTTTTCACACACATCACTACCTAAATATATCAACAGTAATAAGGTGAAAGGTACTTGATAAATTTCAGATTTTAGAGCTATTTTTAGACTACCTAGTACTTGCTTAGTGAAAGATAAAGTGCACATATAATTTTACTTTGGACCTTTTCCATAGAACACTTGTGTTACTTAGGTACTTATGATTTTGTATTGCAGCTTAGTTCACAATTTTTTGTTTACCCTTTCTCTGAGTTTTGCTTAGTGATTTGATTTATTTCAAGGCTGATAATTTGCATTTGTACCATACCTAGACATCCAATTGATCTCTAGATTTTGTATGTACTTTGGCACTTAGATATATTTAGGGAATTCTTGTTTTATATACTTACATAGCAAGTATTGCTCGTGATTATAGCTCAAGGGATTCTTGTTGAGTATGTTGGTACTAAAACCCTAATTTTACACTATATGAATAACCTTGTATTTGAAGAGCAATTATGTTCTCTTGCTTGAGTGAGTAAGTATCAAGGTTAGTCAAGCGTAGCAAGGACAATTTTTGGTCATAGGGTTTCTAGTTTGTACTTAGTGTACTACGTACTTAAACCTTATCTTGTTAGGGCCTAGTTCTAGTCTATTTAGATTCTATGGATGATTGTGATCAATCTAGTTTCTTAGGGATTTCATCTCTTGATGAAAGACTCGAGGGAGGCTTCAACTATCCATTGTGGAATTTCATTCTCAAAAGTCTTTTGATAGTAAAATGTATGTGGGAAATTATTTCAAATGATTTACATCTTGAGATAGAAAAACACCTAATAGAGATAGAAAAAAAGATCAAGCTAGAGAAGAAACTTCAATCTCTAGTGATAGCCTACTTGGACAAACACCTAATAGAGATAGAAAAAAAGATTAAGCTAGAGAAGAAAACTTTAGTCTCTGGTGAACCACAAACTCCACCTAGAAATACCTAGCCTACTAGAGGTCCAACTTCTCAAGATATAACAACTATGGGATTCAAAGGATGTGCAAGCATTAGCCATTATCTCTCTTTCAGTGAAGAGATATGTGATTCCACATCTTATATCATGTTTGACTTCAAAAGAAGCTTTGGAGAGATTAGAAGGTTGGTTTTATTCTCCAAACATTACAATATCTTAAGCATTAACTATACAATTTGAGAATGGAAGAACATAGCCCAATTTAGAAACACCTAACTACTATTCAAATATGTATTTCTTGACAACTTTTTCCATCACTGACAGAGCGTTCACATTCAAAAAGTTATAGAACCTTTCTTTAAAGGAAGAACAATCTAGATTTGCAAGAATCCTTGAGTGACCTAGCCCTAGGTACTAAAGCAAAACGCAAAGGAAAAGGCAAGAGTAGTAAGAGTAACTCAAAGTCTAAAAAGTGTTCTAGTTTTGCTTTCAAATCTAGTGAAGATTTTGATGATCTAAGTGATTATAAAGATTTGAAATCTAAGAAGAAGAAAACCTATAAGAAGAGAAATTGTTTCGATTGTAAGCAATCTGGTGTTACATCTCTATCCTGTTAGGACATGTGGATGGGTATATGTAGCTTGTAAGACAATAGTTACGCAATATAACACAGGAGCAGTAGCAGAGAAGATAACAGATATAGAAGAATCTCAACAATTTTCTACTAACAGCAAGTACAAAGATGATGGCGTTGTCCACCCGTGCGCTCTCAAGGTAGAGCTTAAATGGTGATCTAGACAACTCTAGATAGGGAGATACAAGGTAGAGGTATGCTTGCTCAACGTGATGTCTCAGGTAGTGCAGAACTCATGTATATATAGGATCATGGGTGGCCTTCCGTGGACGGCTATACATGGGCGGTAGAGCGTGGGCGGCCACCGCTCGCGTAATTGTCATACATGGCTCAGACCGGTTGAACCGACCTAACAAATATAAATGATTTCTGACTCCGCGACTTCTATGGAATATTCCCTTTACCGTCGCGTCGGGGGTGCTGCCCCCGGACCCCCACCAGGGGGCCCGCTAGCCCCCTGGGACCCCCCAGCCAGGGGGCCTGCTTGCCCCCTTGGACCCCCCAGCCGAGGCTGCTCCCCGTTGCCCCGGACCCCCCAATTGGGGACCCTGGTAACTCCCTTTCCTTACAATACCTTACATGGTCCAATATGACCTTCATCCAACATGCAAGTTGGGATTCCCATCAATTGGGTAATGCACGCTTGGCTTCTCCTCATAACGGGGGCCTTACAAAATGTGCATACAATTATGAGGGGTAGACATTGATCATATACTAACATAGCTATTATCAACCAAGAGGTAGTGTGAACTAGGCCATTTCACTTGAGTCCTATAAATAGGACTCTTAGGCCCGCCATTTGTCCTTTTTGGCATTTGTTAGGGCTTGCCTTTTGGCTTTGCATGGAAAGCCTCGTCATGTGTTTTAGTTGGGGGTTGGTGGTATGGGACATCGACCCTCTGGAGGTGGATTCCCATTGTGTTTTGTAAACTCCTCGGCTCGGGGTGAGCCCGTATCGGCTCTATGGCTGGGAGTTGAGTTTGATGTCCTCCATTTTATTGTTTTTGAATTCTTTTGTGTCTTGATTTCTCCAATAGGGAGGATCTAATACTTGGCCATTACATAAAAATGAGTACAAACTTAGATTAGAGGAACATAAAAGAGATTTTGGAAATGCACTAGATCATGAGGATTAGAAATCTGATGAATAAGTTGAGACTTCGAACACCATAGGCTCTGGTTAAGACTTTGTGTTCTCCCTAATTTATAAGCACATTACTTCGAACCTTAGCTTGTTCCATACCATTTCATCTCCTCGATAGTGGTTCTTCAAAGCACATTACTTCAAACCTTAGCTTGTTCCATACCATTTCATATGCTAAGCCAAATTTGTTTATTTCGTATTGGAACGACTCTTCATTTCAAAGGCATAGGAACAGTAGTTCTTAAGATTCAGAGTGGAAAGTCCTTCCTACTCCTTGATGTCTTGTATGTGCTTGATGTTTCTTGGAACTTATCAATATTTGCATTGTTAAGCTGGATAAGTTTTGTTTTGTGGTATCCTTCATAAGAATTTATTTATCCTAAGCATGCACAATGCTCACAAAACCTGTTAAGATATGGGTGTAAAAGAAAAATCTTTGTTGAGTAATTGTGAACGTACAAATCTTGTTTATGATTTGTTTTTTTTTTTTAATCATCATGTGAATTTTTGTAATGTGGATCTTGCAACTTGTCTTACGTTAGAGAGTTTTTATACATCTTGTAATACCCAAACTGTTTCACATGGTTCACTCATATGTGTTATTTCTCTTGTATCCCAATTGCACAAATTCCTAGATTTCTACCCAAGCCTGTACAAGGAATGGAAGGAAGAAATGTATATTTGGCTTGTAATCGATATATTGATGATGTTTGTTTGAGCTTTTGATAAGAAAAGATAGGTACGTTTAAAGACAAGAAAGAAAAAGGAATTTAAAGATTGGATTTCATTGATTGAAAGAGATCCTTCTCGTTCTTCAAGTTTATCCTATGTGGAAGGTATTCAAATATCTTCTTGAGAAGATGGTGGACAAAATCCTTTAACGAATCTAATATGAGTAATGAACCTAGAAGTTGTGAAAGAAATCTAGAAATTTCAAAATTCAAGCCAATTTGAATTTTAGTTAGAAGTTCAGTGAATGAAAAGACTTCATCAAGTTCAAAAGAAAGGTTCACACGTGTCATGAACAAGTCCAAGGATCTATGGAACATAGGTTTCATATTTTGGTTATCTTTGGACTTGAGAATGCAATAGAAGACTTGTACTTCAACACACATTGAAGTATTTATCAGTTGAAAGATTCATTTCTTATTGCGAATTTGTCTAAAAGAGATCACTAGAAAGATTCTTAGTATCTTTTTGAAAGTGTTTATTATTCCCCACCCTAGAGAATTAGAATTTAGGGGGGAATTATAGGAAAATATTAGCAAATGGACATGTATATTCTAATTGCATAATTTTAGGTTAGGAAATCTCATCATTGTATATATTTATCAACACTTGATTAGTTTGTATCATAGGTCAAAATTAGGTTTAGGTCATAAAAATGATAAAAAACTGTCAATGTTTGACATTTTGATTGTAGAGAAATGAATCATATATTCATGAAGTACTCAAAGCGAACAACCTAACCATATGTAACATTTCCCCAACAAAGCTCTAAAACCTCTTTTAAAATCAAACCCTAATCTGCTGGTCAAAAGCCTTAATTTTAGAAACGGACTGAATTTGGAACGCCAACTTTATAAAAACTCTGATACATGTCAATAACTGATTATTTGTGCCATCAAAAGCAGCTGCCACATCATCCTTATGTGCCATGTCAAACCCCACTCATAAAGAAAGAAAATTTGTGCTAAGTTTAACAAAAAGCCATTGCTATTTTTCTCGAAAAGCTCACACATGGCAATTGAAGCAGGTTCGCCTAACTTTTCTTGGTGAAAAACAGATCGTCTTATAGCACTGTATATACACTTAAAAGAGTGCTCTACTCACATGCTTTCTTGAGGAGTTAAGTGTTCTCACTTGGAGGAGATGATTTACATCAAGCTTGGAGGAGTTAGTGTGCATACACTCTTGGAGGTGCCACTTGCTCTCTTTGGTGCTTATGAGGTGCCACTTGCTCTCTTTGGTGCTTATGATGAATATGTTTCTTTAGTTTGTATTTGAAGCATATCTTTACTTTGTACATCTTTGTCATTAATTGGAGCATAGTGTTTTTGACCATACTTTGTGAAATTGTTCTCTTGTCTGTGTGTGTATGTTCTCTTGTGTGTGTTTCTGGGCTAACATGTGTATTGGTCGTTTTTTGTGATTACAACAAAGAACCTTGAAGGTCCATACATCTTTTTACATATGTAGATTGATATACTCCAAATTCAGATTGTGCAAAGCTGTACTATGCTTATTTTTCTCTCGTTTTCACAAATCTAAAGTGCTTAAAATATTTTTTCTTGCTTGAGACTTTCTATTTTGCACATTCTATTCCATATTTTGTGATTTGTGGTACGGTTCTTCTCTCCCACAGATATCTCTTTTTAGACTTGAATACAATAGCTCTCTTATTCTGTGTATCTCGTACACGCTCTCAAGACTTTTTAAAATATACCGCCCCACCCCCTTTTCGTCCCCCCCCCCCCCCCCCTGCCCACAACAAATAATGTAGTTTTCCCTTTGCTCCCTTTGCTCTGTGCAAGCGAACTCAAGCACTGTTACTATGTGAATCTTACCTTTATGAGTGGCTGTAATATGTTGACTGATAACTTGCCAGGTTCAAAATACTCTCAGCCTCTCTAAGACCACTGAGTGCCCTCAATTATTATGCTTCATATGCTATTATTTGTGGTTCATATCCAGCTTTACAAACTTGTGGCAAGCCTATATTTGTTACACTTTGTAAGATAATCGTTCCCTTCATCGAAATTAGGGCATGAGAAACTAACACAATTTCATCATGTACATATTAAACAAGGTGTTTATAGTTCATACCTAACCAGATGGAAAGATGGGTCATCCCACTTAAGTAGTATATATAAAAAGCAGAGAAGGCATTAGTATAGGCTTTAGCTATAAATTTTTCAATTAATAAATCACGGGATGCAAAAATGTTGAATGCTTAACACTTTTCAGAGCAGAAAGTATGTTTGAAGTTACATTTTGAAACTGAGAGGCTCTATTAAGTTGCAATTTTGAATACATTTATTTTGTTGATTAATTGTAGATTACTTAATTTTGAATACATTTATTTTGTTGATAATTGTACATAAGTATTTGGAGCTGACATAAAAAATAAATTGTATGAAAGTAGTGTGTATTCACTGTGATTTTGATTTTGAGTACAGTCATGAAATAATTAGTGTTTCTTCAGGGCCTTATTATTTCATAATATGATAGTTGTGTGAGCCATAATTTTGTGCTCAAACAGGTGGAGAATGTATTTACAATAAATGAGGAATTGTTTAAAGATCTAGGCATGGTTGTGCCAGTCATTTCTAACATAGTCCAAACAATGGAGCAAAGATGCTTATCAACATTATTTGTAAGTAATGCTTCTCCTTACTAGAAAGTTATCATTAGTCTACTTCTTGATTCGTTTGATGATTTCAGAATTCTTGTTTGATTGTTCGTCATAAGTATTTTCATGCTAAAAGTCTGTGATTTGTAGTATTCTCCTTTTCTTATGTAGAATAATAGAAAAGATAGCTTTTCATTCATAAAGTGACCTTTCTTGGAGATTAATTACTAGAATATACAAAAGGTGACAGAAAAAAGAAACTGGTCTCTTCCAACCATGTTTCACCATCAATTTGTCTCTCAGATGATGAATTTTAATGCGTAATTAGACACTTCTTT
>CM035408.1:182784376-182789376 GCA_020310875.1 Ceratopteris richardii | reverse complement strand
GATGGAAGGGTTCAAAGCTCTAATACCAGTTAAAAGAGGCCGTGGAGAGCTACAATGAGGCCGTGGAGAGCTACGTCATTGTGTGCTTGGTTGCTCCAAACGCCAAGGGAGTGAGCTGTTGCGTGAGGAGAGAGAAAGTAGAGAGAAATCTACGTAGAAATTTGGAGAAGAAGATGAAGAAGCTGAAGTTGAAGAATTCCCAATCAAGTTATGAGAGATTTGGGGTCAAGTCTTATTGATAAGTGACTTTTAGGTCATTTGGGCATGTTCACACATGGCCAATGACCAAAAGTCATAAAGATAATGTAAATGACTATAATTCCCTAATTTGGGGTCCAAAAAATATAACAACAGTATGTCGAAAGCTCTCGAAGAGAGCTTTCATGTGGAAGGGTCAAAATATACAAACGGAGAGTCCTTGGGGCCTTTATCCCTAACACAACGTGGCCTCCAATATAGTCGTTGAGGAGTTGTCTTCCATGTATGACTTTCTATGTGCTACCATTAACTGACGATGCATTTTTACATTATGCTTTTACTCTATGCCGTCATTACCATGCACAAGGTATGCAAATCACTAAAGTATAATGAGCGTTATATATCAAGCATCAAAAAGAACCTATTGTGGGTTGGGCGAATGGATATGCATAGATTTATATTTTAAAAAGGCTCTTGGAAAGGTAGTGAAAGGCTCAAAGTTGATTACGAAAGGTGCAAAAAAGGGATTACACTTTATTGCTTGCATGGGAAAGAATAGCTTGGAATATTTATTGCTTTGGCTGAAATCAATTGTTGGTTTTTCAGGCCCACAATTAATATAGAGACAGAGAAAATAAAGAAAAGATGGAGAAGAGACAAGATATGATAGAGAGAAAGGAGCTAAATGCCAAATATATTCATACATTACAATTATGAAGTACATGAAGTTATAAGGTAGCATGAAGAATATGCTTGCGAGACAAATTGCCCATAACTCCACAATCTCTGTAGGTGAAGATAAACCTCTTCCAATAAAAATGAGCTCCAAGTTGCTCCACACCTTGTTAAGATGAAGAAAGCACAAGTCCACCTCTTCAAGTGGACGGATGTTCATCCTCCTCCAAGCCCATTGTGGGATTTGAACTCAAGACCTACCGGCTAGGAGTACGGTGGGCTAACCACTTGCCCCAAAAGCCATGGTTGAGGATTACTTCCTAATCCTCCCTCTTAGGGTGTGGTTCAACCATCTCCTGCCTATCATTTCTTGAGTCTAACACTCTCTTCCCCTTCTAGAGATCATTGTCCTCAATGATCAATCCTTGATCTCCCCTTGAATTGATGTCCTCAACCTTGCAGAGTCTCTTGAACCATCTTGTTCCGAGAACTCAAGAAATGATAGGCAGGAGATGGTTGAACCACACCCTAAGAGGGAGGATTAGGAAGTAATCCTCAACCATGGCTTTTGGGGCAAGTGGTTAGCCCATCGTACTCCTAGTCGGTAGGTCTTGAGTTCAAAGACCCATGAGAAGAATTTCCAAGTGATGATAATCGAAACTCTAGAAATCTTGTTCTTATATAGACTATTGGCTTCCACGTAATGCAGCAAATAAAGCACAAAGATTTGATCATAAAATCAAAAGCCGCTCTTTGTTAATTGAAAAGTTGCTGTCGTATATTGTTGGTGCAAGTTATTTTCGTAGACTTTTTAATTTGTTCGATTGCTTTTATTTAGGTTATATCCTATCCATAGGATTAAGTTCATATGATGCTGAAATGTGGCACAATAAACATGTGCAAATTTAAATTAGCATGTGCAATTTAAAAAGCATGTGCAAGTTAAAAAGCATATGCATAATTAGGGTTTCATTTTTAACTTTTCATATGACGCATAGTTTCATCGCAACGCGTTGCGAACGGCTCACAACTTCGCAACCGCAACTTCGCAACGTTGCTACGTTCGCAACGCGTTGCTTTGCATGCAAATTTTTTTTGTAATCCAAAACTATATTTTCCTTAGGAGGGATAAGAAACTATTTAAAATTTTTTCCAAAATGTATGATAAATGAAATAAAAAACATGGACAATAAGGAAGACATAAAAAGCTATAGAAGTGTAGACATTTAATTATTTATGATTTTCTTTATGGGCCTTATCACCCTGACCTAGCCAAATATTTTGGATTTCCCATATTCTGGATCTCCTAATGCAATTATAGAGCTTGGACTAAAGTTTCATGCATGGCCTTGGCCCTTCAACGCCAAGGGTAGTCTTCTATGATGATTGATCTCACTACTTAGCACGGACATCACTCGTGAATATTGAATTGTTTAGGGACTAATCTAGACTCAATAATCTATACTATAATGTTCATGTCTATCCTATACTATACTATATTGGTATGTTTGTATGTATATAATTACAAATGTGCATGTGTATGTATGTAATATGCAATTATGTATGTATCTACTTGTATGTATGTATGTATGTATGTATGTATGTATGTATGTATGTATGTATGTATGTATGTATGTATGTATGTATGTATGTATGTATGTATGTATGTATGTATGTATGTATGTATGTATGTATGCATGCATGCAAGCATGTATGTATGTATGTATGCATGCATGCATCCATGTATGTATGCATCTACATATGTAATATGTATGAATATATGTATGCATGTGTAGTATGCATACTACATGTCGCATATCTACTTTTAGTTCATTATATATATGTGTGTATATTTATTTATATGTTTAAAAGCATGCATTTCATCATATCTTAGCTATAGGATGCCTATACTACCAAAATATTAACAAAAAACCCAAAAAATAAAAAATAACGTTCGCAACGTCTAGGCCCAAACGTTGCTATGTTGCTAACGCGTTAGCGACACGTTGCCTTCGACGTTGCCAAAACGTTGCTAACAACTATGATATGACGTCAATTCGTCAAGTATTATATATCATTGGAAAGCTCTTGGAGTGCACTTTCATAATCTGCCATAAAAACCATCTGCACATTTTGACCATTTCTTTGACCAACTTTTATCATGGTTTGACCTTCAAATTGTGATATCTTTTAACTTGTAAGTGGGGTCCCTAGTGGAAGGGTGCCTCGACAACACATTTCTAATACAAACTCTCACATGGAGTTATGATATAAAAGGCTTTGCCACATTAGCCAAAAGGGCCTTGACATGCTCACTTCTATGCATAGAGTAGATGCAAAAGGTACCTCTCACATGGAGTTACGACATTAAAGGCTTTGGAAAGCTCTCATGGAAAAAGACTTGCACTCCTAAAGCAAATTTGATTATCATTTTTTCCACCACAAAGGTGGAAGTATTAGCCAAGTTTCAAGAGCATAGCCACCTTGAGGTAAAGAAGTCGGCCACCACAAGGTTTTCATACACATGGGTCGTGCTTAAAGGTTACTTGAGATTAAAGTCTCTCTTAGGCAAACAATGGATTCAAGCATGTGGAATGACTCAGAGGAGAGTGATATTGAGGAATCTAAGAGCATTCAAAGATTATGTTTGGAAGAGAGCTTTTGGTAAATCATCAAAAGCTTCAAGTCACCTCCTCCAAGTGAAGAAGACCTTCTTCTTCTCTTCCATAAGTTTCAAGGCACTCCACATGATGATGAAATATGAGCCCATGATCATGCCTTTATATAGATCTAATGTGCCCTTGCTTTTCAAACAAAGAAGCCCTAAAAAGCTAATCTTGTGATTTCGGCTACAAACAACGACGAAAAATCTGTGAGGCTTTTTTTATTATTCTTTTGTTTTTTTACAAGCCACATGGCATACTTACTAGCCATTGATCTTTGAATTCTCTTTTTATATGATTTTGACAAGTGGCATAGTTGCATTTCACATCAAAAGTGCTTTTCGCTTTAAAATTCTAGAATTAGGGCTTTACATTTGATTCTCCAAATGGTTCCAAATAAGTGTTATATACCATTGGAAAGCTCTTGGTGAGTACTTTCAAAAAATGCAATAAATAATTCACCTTATTTTTGACCATTTTGACCTGTTAGGCTGTTTGACTATCCATTTGACTATATTTGACCATCCAATCTTGATTTAAAATAATTTACGAGTGGGGTCTCCTAGGGAAGGTTGCCTCCATAACACCATTTGTTGGGGATAAAGTCCCCAAGAACTTTCCTTTTGTATATTTTGACCCTTCCAGGTGATAGCTCTCTTCGAGAGCTTTCTAGGCATACTTATATCAAGATGCATTTATGAAATGAAATTTTAATGGATTTGAAGGGACTTCCAAGTTTTTTTGAGGTTTGGGAGAAGCTGAAGGCCACCTATGAAAATACCACACCTATTATGTGTAACTTGTAAGCTAGTGGGTATGCATCTAGACGAGTCAAAAACTGGAGCAGAGCACTTATCATTGTGTATAGGTACTCTCTTCCAACCACAAGATTCATGTCTCCCAACTTTTGAAGATAAGCTAAAAGCTACTTTCTTGCTTATGACATTGCTTGAGTCTTGGGAAACATCAGTTGTTTCATTGTCAAACAACCCCAACTTAACCTTCAATGGTGTGAGATGGTCTATTCTCAATAAATTCTATTCTCAATGAAGAGATTAGAAAGAGAGTAAGTGGAGAGGGAAGTGCTCCAACAAATATGGCCAGAGGTAGAACATAGAAGAATGGTAGAAGTGCACAAAGAAACAGAAGCAAAAGCAAAGGTGATGAGACTTACCACTAATGTGGTAGAAAAGGTTAGAAAAAGTAAGATTGCAGGTACTGCTAAACAAAGTTAGAAAGAAAAAAGAGAACAGATGACAAAAAAAAGAAAGAAAGGAAGATACATGAGCCAAAAGGATCTTGACAAATTATGTATTCTTGACAAGTTTGATGCTAAAGGCACAAAACTTGACTTTTGTAATGACTGTCAATATGGTAAACAAGTAAAGAATTCCCACTACGTTGGTGTCTCTCGTAAGTCTAATGTGCTTGATCTTGTTCACTCTGACGTTTATAATATGCCCA